>NC_069489.1:17487776-17490276 GCF_026875155.1 Cherax quadricarinatus | reverse complement strand
TCTCTGTCTCTGTCTCTGTCTCTGTCTCTGTCTCTGTCTCTGTCTCTGTCGTCTCTGCTCTCTAGTCTCTCCTGTCTTCTCTGTCTTGTTCTGTCTCTGTCTCTGTCCTGTCCTCTGTCTCTGTCTCTGTCTCTGTCTCTGTCTCTGTCTTGTCTCTGTCTCTGTCTCTGTCTGTCTCTGTCTCTGTCTCTGTCTCATCTCTGTCTCTGCTCTGTCTCTGTCTCCAGTCTCTGTTCTCTTGTCCTCTGTCTCTGTCTCTGTCTATCTCTGTCTCTGTCTCGCATCTGTCTTGTCTCTGCTCCATCTCTGTCTCTGTCTCTGTCTCTCTGTCTCCATCTCTGTCTCTGTATCTCTGTCTCCTCTTCTGTCTCTGTCTCTGTCTCTGTCATCTGTCTCTCGTCTCTTGTCTCTGTCTCTCTCTGTCTCCTTCTCTCTGTCTATGCCGTCTTCTCTGTCTCCATTCTGTCTCTGTCTCTGTCTCCTGTCTCCATTCTCTAGTCTCTGTCTCTGTCTCTGTCGTTCTCTCATCTCTGTCTCTGTTCTCTGTCTCCTGCTCTGTCTCTGTCTCCATCTCTGTCTTGCTCTGTCTCTGTCTCTGTCTCTGTCTCTGTCTCTGTCTCCATCTCTGTCTCTGTCTCTGTCTCTGTCCTCCTTCTCTGTCTCATTGTCTCTGTCTCTGTCTCTGGTCTCCATCTCTGTCTCTGTCTCTGCTGTCTCCATCTCTGTCTCTGTCTCTGTCACTGGTCTCTGTCTGTCTCGTCTCCTCTTGTCTCTCTTCTCTGTCTCTGTCTCTGTCTCTCTCTCTGTCTCTGTCTCTGTCTCTGTCTCCATCTGTCTCTGTCTCTGTCTTCTCTGTCTCCATGTCTCTGTCTCTGTCTCATCTTGTCTCTGTCTCTGTCTCCACTCTCTGTCTCTGTCTCTGTCCCTCTCTGTCTCCATTCTGTCTCATGCTCTGCTCTCTGTCTCTGTCTCTGTCTCTGTCTGTCTCATCTTCTTGTCTCTGTTCTGTCTCCATCTCTGTCTCTGATCCTCTGTCTCTTCTCATTCTCTGTCTTCTGTCTCTGTCTCCATCTCTGTCTCTGTCTCTGTCTCTGTCTCCATCTCTCTGTCTCTGTCTCTCTCTGTCTCTGTCTCTGTCTCCATCTCTCTGTCTCTGTCTATGTCTCTGTCTCCATCCTCTGTCTCTGTCTCTGTCTCTGTCTCTGTTCCATCTCTCTGTCCCTCTCTCTGTCTCTGTCTCAGTCCGCTCCTCTTCTCTGTCTCTGTCTCTCTGTCTCTGTCTCCATTCTCTGTCTCCTGTCTTGTCTCTGTCTCTTCTCTGTTCTCTGCTCTGCTCTCTGCTCCATCGTCTCTGTCTCCATCTCTCTGTCTCTTCGTCTCTCCTGTCTGTCTCCTCTCTGCTCTCTGTCTGACTGTTCTCTGTCTCCATCTCTCTGTCTCTGTCTCTGTCTCTGTTCTGTCTCCATTCCTGTACTCCTTACTCTGTTCCTCAGCTGTCTCATCGTCCTCTCATGTTCCTGGTCTCTTCTCGTTTCATCTCTTGGTTCCTGTCTCTGTCTCTGTCTCCATCTTCTCTGTCCCTCTGTCCTGAGTCTCTGTACTCCCTCTCTCTGCTCTGTCTCTTATCTGTCCTCTCTGTCTCTGAGTCTCCATCTCTCTGTCTCTGTCTCTGTCTCGTACTCCATCCCTCCCGTCCTCTGTCCTCTCTGTCCTCAGCCTGGTCTCTATCTCTCTGTCTGTCTCTGTCCCATCTCTTGTTCTCTGTCTCTGTCTCTCTTGCCTTCATGTCTCTCTTCTCTGTCCCTCTCTTAATCCTGTCTCTGTTCCATTCTCTGTCTCTCTCTTTTCTGCCTGTGCTCCATTCTCTGTCCTCTGGGGCTCTCCTCGTCTTCTCTCGGTCTCTGCTTCTGTCTCCATCTTCTGTCCCTTCTGTCTCTGCTCTGTCCCATCCTTCTCGTCCCCCTCCTGTTTTGCTGTCTTCTCCATCTCTCTGTCTCCCTGGTTTTATGTCTCTGCCTCCATCTCTCTGTTTCTCCCTCTCTCTGTTTCTTTCAGCTTCCATTCCCTGATCATTCGTTCTTGCTCCATTCCATCTCTCAGTCTTCTCTGTCCTTGTTCAGTCCTTTTCCCGGGTCATGTTCCCTCCTCTGCCTCTCTGTCTCTCTCGCTGGTCCAATTATCGTCCCTCTGTTTTCGTCTCCCATCTTTTTTTTGTTTTTTTTTTTGTTTTTTCTGTCTTTTCCCCGCCCTCTTTCGCCCTTTTGTGGGTTTTTTCTTTCCCCCCAAAATGTTTTCCCCGGGGAATTTCCCCCCGGGTTCATTAATCCCGTCCCCGCCCAAAATTTGTTCTGTATTTCTTTCCCTTTGCCTTAAGGGTTGTCCCCCCCCATCTTTCGTCCCTCCTGGGGCATGTTTGTCCCCATATCTTTTTCGTCCTCCCGGGTCTGGTTTCTCCCCACCAATCTTTCTCCCCTCCCCGGGGCGAGTTTCGTCCCTCCCT
>NC_069489.1:17472308-17487276 GCF_026875155.1 Cherax quadricarinatus | reverse complement strand
CACTCACCCAGCACATCAGAGCCCCTCTCCTGGTAACCATTCATGACTATGGGCTGTGAGGGGTCTGCAGTAACCAGGATCAGTGTCTCCTGAGGGCCCGGGTCATGCTCACGGGCTTGCTAAAATAGCAGCCTCGAACTCCACCGCCTCCTCCAGGGCCGACCTTTTACTCGTTCAGGTGGTGGGCCAGATCGATTTTACCTCCTGCAGGCATCAAAGACAATGTTTAAGTATGTGTGTTTAGGCATAGGCGCACATACCTGGAGTATGTGTACCTAGGCCTAAATATACTTATGACATCAGTACCATCCAACATACAATAAAACATCACCCCCAACCAATAAACATCACCCCCAACCCCAACAAACGTCAGCCCCAACCAATAAAAATCGCCCCAACCAACAAACGTCAGCCCAACCAATAAACATCACCCCCAACCAAAAATGTCAGCCCCAACCAATAAACATCAGCCCAACCAACAAACGTCAGCCCCAACCAATAAACATCAGCCCCAAACCAAAAAAATATCACCCCCAACCAACAAAACATCAGCCCAACCAACAAACATCAGCCCCAAACCAACAAACATCCACCCCCAAACCAACAAATATCAGCCCAACCAACAAAATATCAGCCCCAACCAACAAACATCAGTCCCAACCACAAACCCCACCCCAACCAACAAACATCACCCCCAACCAACAAACATCCCCCCAACCAACGAACATAAGCCCCAACCAACAAACACCACCCCAACCAACAAACATCAGCCCCAACCAACAAATATCACCCCCAACCAACAAATATCGCCCCAACCAACAAACATCAGTCCCAACCAACAAACACCACCCCAACCCAACAAAATCAGTCCCAACCAACAAAAAATCAACCCAACCAACGAATATAACCCCCAAACCCAAAACAACACCACCCCAACCAACAAACATCAGCCCCAACCAACAAACATCAGCCCCAACCAACAAACACCACCCCAACCAACAAACACCACCCAACCAACAAACGTCACCCCAACCAACATACATCAGCCCCAACCAACAAACACCCCCCCAACCAACAAACATCAGCCCCCAACCAACAAACATTAAAGTTCAACAAACATTACCTTCCACGAAGAGAAAATAACCATTGGTATCCTTCTGAAGAATCTCTATGGCAGTTTTGGTCATCTCTCTGAGGGACGGGTTGCTGACGTCATTGTCCACTTTGAAGCCCATGTGACCCCAGTCGAACAACCCTTGTTAATGGTAGTTTGTTAAATGTAATAAACTTGGTAGAATTACCGACAATATGTAAAGTAAAAGGAGACAAGTGCAACTAATGTGACGTGTTATTGTGGCAACGTTTCGCTCTCCAGGAGCTTTATCAAGCCATTACAAACTATTACATGGACACAGAGGGTATATAAAGGCTCAGAGTGAGGTGCAATACTAGTGGTAGTGGGTAGTAGTAGTGTAGGTAGTAGTGTAGTAGTAGTAGTAGTGGTAGTAGTAGTAGTAGTATGTAGTAGTATAGTAGGACAAAAGTAATACAATATGGTAGAGCAATTAATAAATACAAAAGCTATTACTTGGGGTAACATAAAAATAGGTTGGACAAATATAGACTGGAAAATGCAGCTTGTTTCAGTGTTCACTCTCTGTAATGTGCTTTGTGTAGTATAACAGGAGAGACTATGTGATGGCAGGGTTTACTGTTTTCAGGAGGATTCTTGCTAAGACTTCGGAGATGGTGAAGCTGCCGTTGTTTTGTTTAATTGTATTCGAAACAGCGATCAGTGCTGATTCGAGGCACTTGCGTCTGCGGAAATTAGTTTCTTTGATCACTAATTGGGCGTCTCTGAATTTCATGAGATGATTGGTGGAATATCGGTGTTGTACACAGGTGTTGTTCAAGCTATCGTTCCTACATGCGTAAATGTGAACATTGAGGCGGGTGTCGAGGTTTCTTGCTGTTTCACCTACGTAAATCTTGTCACAGCCTCCACAGGGTATAGTGTAAACCCCTGCATTGACTGGAGAGCGAAACGTTGCCACAATAAAATGTCACATTAGTTGCACTTGTGTCCTTTTACTTTACACAGTTTGTTAAATGGTTATGATGTCGTAAGAATGGAGGAGCACTGCAGCAGGCCTACTGGCCCATGATAGGCAGGTTCTTCTCAAAGCTAAACCCACTAACAAAAATATTTGCCCAACCCATTATCAGTGTTACTCAAGGAATAACCTTTGATAACTATTATAAGCTTTGATAACCCTATTATAAGCTTAAATAACCCTATTATAAGCTTAGATAACCCTATTATATGCTTTGATAGCTCTATTATAAGCTATGATAACTCTATCATAAGCTTAGATAACCCTTTTAATGAGCTTAGATAACAATATAAGTTTTGATAACCCCATTTAATTAGATAACCCATATAAGCTAGATAACCCAATTATAAGTTTTGATAACCCATTATAAGCTTAGATAACCCCATTATAAGCTTAGATAACCCAATTATAAGTTTTGATAACCCCATTATAAGCTTAGATAACCCTATTATCAGCTTAGATAACCCTATTATCAGCTTAGATAACCCTATTATCAGCTTAGATAACCCTATTATCAGCTTAGATAACCCTATTATCAGCTTAGATAACCCTATTATCAGCTTAGATAACCCTATTATCAGCTTAGATAACCCTATTATCAGCTTAGATAACCCAATTACAGCTTAGATAACCCTATTATCAGCTTAGATAACCTATTATCAGCTTAGATAAACCCTATTATCAACTTAGTAACCCTATTATCAGCTTAGATATCCCATTATCAGCTTAGATAACCCTATTATCAGCTTAGATACCCCTATTATCAGCTTAGATAACCCTATTATCAGCTTAGATAACCCTATTATCAGCTTAGATACCCCAAATATCAGTTAGATAACCCTATTATCAGCTTAGATACCCTAATATCACTTAGATACCCCTAATATCAGCTTAGATACCCCTATTTAATCTATATATTAAACAGAACTGGATACATCAGCAGTGTGCTGTTCTATGTGATAATTAACATAGTGAGAACTGGTCATTAACATTGACGGTGGAGGTAAACACAATATTCCATACATTAACTGTGAGGTTGTGCGTTTGGCAGCGTGACTCGTGACAGTAGTTGTGGGTGCCAGCGTATGAAAAAACTTTTTTATTTGTTAATTGCTCGTTTTATGTATTGATTACTCGTTTTATGTATTGATTACTCGTTTTATGTATGATTACTCTTATGTATTGATTACTCGTTTTATTATCACATTTTATTGTTTATATCACGTTTTATTTATTAATTATCACTCACATGACAAGTTCTCACATATCTCAGTCCTACATTATATATCATTCCTTTATTTATAATGTAAGATTGGTTTGTCTTTTACTAGAACGTCATTTTTCCAACGATCTCTGTTTTCGATGATACTTTTTTAAGCAAATTTAGGATAGGTTAGGGTACGCACGGCCACCCCGTTGCCAGACGCATTTGGGCTTTTAGTTTTTAAATGTTTTAAAATTTGTTTTTAAGTTAAACAATCTTTGTTAATTTACAAGAACATTCAGAAATTTACGTTTGGAATCACGTGATTTTTAAATTAATGTAGTAAATAAGTGAGGACATATTTGCAGTACGACAACCTTACCCATGAGGTATTCAGTGTTGGTAGTGTCGACGGCGAGGAGGTCGTTGCGGTGCCAGACGTAGGAGGCATTACCAAGGAGATTTTTCTGGTTGATCCAAGTTTCTATGAGATTCTTATCGTCATCTCTCTTCCCTCCGTCGCCGCCTTCAGGGTCGTCTACGTGCTTAGGTGTTAACTTCTGACGTCCGCCACCCATGATAACCTGGTGGTGCCAGCCGCAAAAATGTTATTACACTCTCATACATTTAAGTAAGTTTATTCAGGTATACACAAATACAGTTAAATAGAATTATCATACATAGCAGCATATGTGTAGACAACCTGGGATAAACCAGAAAAGTTAGACAGAGTGACTTATTTCCATTGTGGTCCTTAACATATATGAACGAGAATGTAATCGAGTAGGTCTTTTATTCATTATTTTAAATCATTTACTTATTCTTTTAACCTATGTATTTTACGCCTTAATTGTATAAAGGCAAACTTCGTACGTCCGTCATCCAGGATAACCTGAAGGTACTACTGGCGTAAATGTTATCGTACACTAGATCATAACACAATTATTTTAAGTCTGACAATACAATTAGAGAATATATATAATATAAAATATATATATATATATATAATATATATTTATATATATATATATATATAATTTAATATATATATATATATATATACATATATATTACGTTTAAATATTTACTCTGAAGGTTTTAAATTATCTGAAGGAGATATTTCTACGCCCGCCATCCATTGACAAACCTTGATGCCGGTTATGTAGAGGTTATCGCACACTTTATTATTTAGTAAATTGACAAAATGTTGGATTTTGACATCGGATAAATTTAGAAATATTTAACCAAAGGAAGAGCCGGATGTTTCTTATTATAAACCAAATTATATAATAGAATAATTATGATATCAAGAGCCCTCTCCTCCTCTCACAGGCATCACCTTGTCTTGCAGTTGTCGTACCTGCTTTGTAGCTGTCACACCTGCCTTGCAGTTGTCGTACATGTCTTCTGTCTGGCAGTTGTCGTACCTGCTTTGTAGCTGACACACCTGCCTTGCTGTTGTCGTACATGCCTTCTGTCTTGCAGTTGTCGTACATGTCTTCTGTCTCGCAGTTGTCGTACCTGCTTTGTAGCTGTCACACCTGTCTTGCAGTTGTCGTACATGCCTTCTGTCTCGCAGTTGTCGTACCTGCTTTGTAGCTGTTACACCTGTCTTGCAATTGTCGTACATGCCTTCTGTCTCGCAGTTGTCGTACCTGCTTTGTAGCTGTCATACCTGTCTTGCAGTTATCGTACATCATGGCAGAACGTAAATTCCATGTCTCCTGTCTTGCAGATGTCGTACATGTCTCCTGTCTTGCAGATGTCGTACATGTCTCCTGTCTTGCAGATGTCGTACATGTCTCCTGTCTTGCAGATGTCGTACATGTTCTCCTTCTTGCAGATTGTCGTACATGTCTCCTGTCTTGCAGATGTCGTACATGTCTCCTGTCTTGCAGATGTCGTACATGTCTCCTGTCTTGCAGATGTCGTACATGTCTCCTGTCTTGCAATTGTCACGCATGCCTCTTGTCTTGCAATTATCGTACATGACTTACAATTGTCGTATCTGTCTTGCAGTTATCACACCTGTCTCGCAGTTATTATACATGTCTTGCAGTTATCATACCTATCTTGCAGTTGTCGTACCTTGATTTTGGAACCTGTGTCTCCCAGCACCAGTTGTTCTGCGATGTCGTCACAGAGGTCAGGGTCGCCACCATCGTCGTTGATGTCGTCGTCACTCTCCCAGTGCCTGCGGGGGACGACACGACCTCTCAACCTCTAGCACGACCTCACTACAGTGCTGTTACCACCTTGGAACGACTTTTAGTCAAACTCCCTTTACTCTCTGTGTTGACTCACGGTTTTTCCTGGTGACTATCACACCCTGACTAACCATTAACCAGTCCTGACTCACTACCATTAACTAGCCCTCACTACCATTAACTAGCCCTGACTCACTACCATTAACTAGCCCTGACTCACCACCATTAACCAGTCCTGACTCACTACCATTAACCAGTCCTGACTCACTACCATTAACTAGCCCTGACTCACTACCATTAACTAGCCCTGACTCACTACCATTAACTAGCCCTGACTCACTACCATTAACCAGTCCTGACTCACCACCATTAACCAGTCCTGACTCACTACCATTAACCAGTCCTGACTCACTACCATTAACTAGCCCTGACTCACTACCATTAACTAGCCCTGACTCACTACCATTAACTAGCCCTGACTCACTACCATTAACCAGTCCTGACTCACCACCATTAACCAGTCCTGACTCACCACCATTAACTAGTCCTGACTCACCACCATTAACCAGTCCTGGCTCACCACCATTAACTAGTTCTGACTCACCACCATTAACCAGCCCTGACTCACCACCATTAACCAGCCTTGACTCACCACCATTAACCAGTCCTGACTAACCACCATTAACCAGTCCTGACTCACCACCATTAACTAGCCCTGACTCACTACCATTAACTAGCCCTGACTCACTACCATTAACTAGCCCTGACTCACTACCATTAACTAGCCCTGACTCACCACCATTAACCAACCCTGACTCACCACCATTAACCAGTCCTGACTAACCACCATTAACCAGTCCTGACTCACCACCATTAACCAGCCCTGACTCACCACCATTAACCAGTCCTGACTAACCACCATTAACCAGTCCTGACTCACCACCATTAACCAGCCCTGACTCACCACCATTAACCAGTCCTGACTAACCACCATTAACCAGTCCTGACTCACCACCATTAACCAGTCCTGACTCACCACCATTAACCAGTCCTGACTAACCACCATTAACCAACCCTGACTCACCACCATTAACCAGTCCTGACTCACCACCATTAACCAGTCCTGACTCACCACCATTAACCAGTCCTGACTAACCACCATTAACCAGTCCTGACTAACCACCATTAACCAGTCCTGACTCACCTCTCAGCAGTGTGGGCGTAAGTACCAGCAGGCGAGGCATGAGTGACTCTGGTCACGGTAACAATGCCAGTAGAGCGTCCAGCGTCCTGTGGACACCACACAATGAATATACTCACTCCCAGAGTGACATTACTCATTACATTACTCATTACACTATTCATTTTACCCTTAATATTACTTATAAAAATAAACATGACTGGCTAGAGCACGTACCTGGAACTTCCCAGCCACCACATACCTGGAACTTCCCAGCCACCACATACCTGGAACTTCCAGCCACCACATACCTGGAACTTCCCAGCACCACATACCCGGAACTTCCAGCCACCAATACCCGGAACTTCCCAGCCACCACATACCTGGAACTTCCCAGCCACCACATACCTGGAACTTCCCAGCCACCACATACCTGGAACTTCCCAGCCACCACATACCTGGAACTTCCCAGCCACCACATACCTGGAACTTCCCAGCCACCACGTACCTGGAACTTCCCAGCCACCACATACCTGGAACTTCCCAGCCACCACTACCTGGAAAATTCCAGCCACCACATCCCTGGAACTTCCCAGCCACCACGTCCCTGGAATTTCCCCACGCCACCACATACCTGGAACTTCCCAGCCCCCACATACCTGGAACTTCCCAGCCACCACGTACCTGGAACTTCCCAGCCACCACATACCTGGAACTTCCCAGCCACCACATACCTGGAAATTCCTAAGAATAGAGTGTGTATGGAACTGTGGAATGTTCATAGCATCACAGTCGGCCAGCTGAACATTAACGTCCACACCGATGGTCTGCTGGTTACCTTTGACACCGCTGAGGTAAGCTGTGGCGCTGGCAGCAGAATCTGTCACCATCTTGTCTGCGCTGTATGTCTGCAGCGGAAGTCAGCATCCGGTTAGCTATCGTGTGTATTTCTTACCTGGGACGCACTCTACAAGCTAGTGGATAGTGGTTAGTAGGCTCGGCTCGTAAATGGGATATATATATATATATATATTAAATATATATATATATATATATATATATAAATATATATATATTTTATATATATATATTATTTATTTATATATATTTGCTGATATAAAGATGGTATATACAGTACACGAGGTGTATATACTGTTACGTGTTTGTTACTGATTAGTGACCGTAAATATCGGCCATTCTATAGACTACCGAATCTTGGCTCAACAGAGATTATTACAATGTACGTCTTACCGTAGTTGTACTCAAACATTAATACCTTTGTTCTATAGTTCAGGAAATTGACATACTTAGAATGTCTGATAAACAGATCCCTTAAGACAGACGCCTTAAGACAGACACCTTAAGGCAGACACCTTAAGGCAGACACCTTAAGACAGACGCCTTAAGGCAGACACCTTAAGGCAGACACCTTAAGACAGACACCTTAAGACAGACGCCTTAAGACAGACCCCTTAAGGCAGACACCTTAAGGCAGACACCTTAAGACAGACACCTTAAGACAGACGCCTTAAGACAGACGCCTTAAGACAGACTCCTTAAGACAGACACCTTAAGACAGACGCCTTAAGACAGACCCCTTAAGACAGACCCCTTAAGACAGACCCCTTAAGACAGACCCCTTAAGACAGACACCTTAAGACAGACCCCTTAAGACAGACGCCTTTAAGACAGACGCTTAAGACAGACACCTTAAGACAGACGCCTTAAGACAGACCCCTTAAGACAGACCTCTTAAGACAGACCCCTTAAGACAGACGCCTTAAGACAGACCCCTTAAGACAGACACCTTAAGACAGACCCCTTAAGACAGACCCCTTAAGACAGACACCTTAAGACAGACGCCTTAAGACAGACCCCTTAAGACAGACCCCTTAAGACAGACGCCTTAAGACAGACCCCTTAAGACAGACACCTTAAGACAGACACCTTAAGACAGACGCCTTAAGACAGACGCCTTAAGACAGACTCCTTAAGACAGACACCTTAAGACAGACGCCTTAAGACAGACCCCTTAAGACAGACCCCTTAAGACAGACCCCTTAAGACAGACCCCTTAAGACAGACACCTTAAGACAGACCCCTTAAGACAGACGCCTTAAGACAGACGCCTTAAGACAGACACCTTAAGACAGACGCCTTAAGACAGACCCCTTAAGACAGACCTCTTAAGACAGACCCCTTAAGACAGACGCCTTAAGACAGACCCCTTAAGACAGACACCTTAAGACAGACCCCTTAAGACAGACCCCTTAAGACAGACACCTTAAGACAGACGCCTTAAGACAGACCCCTTAAGACAGACCCCTTAAGACAGACGCCTTAAGACAGACCCCTTAAGACAGACGCCTTAAGACAGACCCCTTAAGACAGACACCTTAAGACAGACGCCTTAAGACAGACCCCTTAAGACAGACGCCTTAAGACAGACCTCTTAAGACAGACGCCTTAAGACAGACGCCTTAAGACAGACCCCATAAGAGACAGCGCAAATAACCAAGTCTAAACCAGAGTAAACAGGAGTCACCAACAACTGTTACAGTAACTTCACCAGACAAACACGAGGAGAGAAACATCAGGTCAGATCACCTGACTCAGCAGTGACCTGGGTCCTAGACCAAGTAACATAAGAACATAAGAAAGTAGGAACACTGCAACAGGCCTACTGACCCATGCGGAGCAGGTCCATGTCCCCCCCCCCCGGATTAGCCCAATGACCCACCCAGTCTGGTTACCTCCACTCAAGGATGGAGCACTGCTCCAGACCCAGCAGCACAAGCTAGTCAGGTCCAGCTCACACCCACTCATGTATTTATCTAACCTATTTTTAAAACTACACAACGTTTTAGCCTCAATAACTGTACTCGGGAGTTTGTTCCACTCATCCACAACTCTATTACCAAACCAGAACTTTCCTATATCCTTCCTGAATCTGAATTTTTCCAACTTAAAATCATTGCTGCGAGTCCTGTCTAGGCTAGATATTTTCAGCACGCTATTTACATCCCCTTTATTTATTCCTGTCTTCCATTTATACACCTCAATCATATCACCCCTAATTCTACGTCTTTCTAGAGAGTGCAGATTCAGGGCCTCAGTCTACCCGCATAGGATAGACAGGGCCCTCAGTGTATCCTCATAGGACAGACAGGGCCCTCAGTCTATCCTCATAGGATAGACAGGGCCTCAGTCTATCCTCATAGGATAGACAGGGCCCTCAGTCTATCCTCATAGGATAGACAGGGCCTCAGTCTATCCTCATAGGATAGACAGGGCCTCAGTCTATCCTCATAGGATAGACAGGGCCCTCAGTCTATCCTCATAGGATAGACAGGGCCCTCAGTCTATCCTCATAGGATAGACAGGCCTCAGTCTATCCACATAGGATAGACAGGGCCTCAGTCTATCCTCATAGGATAGACAGGGCCCTCAGTCTATCCTCATAGGATAGACAGGGCCTCAGACTATCCTCATAGGATAGACAGGGCCTCAGTCTATCCTCATAGGATAGACAGGGCCTCAGTCTATCCTCATAGGATAGACAGGGCCCTCAGTCTATCCTCATAGGATAGACAGGGCCCTCAGTCTATCCTCATAGGAAAAGACAGGGCCTCAGTCTATCCTCATAGGATAGACAGGGCCTCAGTCTATCCTCATAGGATAGACAGGGCCCTCAGTCTATCCTCATAGGATAGACAGGGCCCTCAGTCTATCCTCATAGGATAGACAGGGCCTCAGTCTATCCTCATAGGATAGACAGGGCCTCAGTCTATCCTCATAGGATAGACAGGGCCCTCAGTCTATCCTCATAG
This sequence comes from Cherax quadricarinatus, assembly GCF_026875155.1. Lineage (NCBI taxonomy): Eukaryota > Metazoa > Arthropoda > Malacostraca > Decapoda > Parastacidae > Cherax > Cherax quadricarinatus. The sequence continues at coordinate 17,476,741 of NC_069489.1, read as the reverse complement.
GATAGACAGGGCCCTCAGACTACCTCATAGGATAGACAGGGCCTCAGTCTATCCTCATAGGATAGACAGGGCCTCAGTCTATCCTCATAGGATAGACAGGGCCCTCAGTCTATCCTCATAGGATAGACAGGGGCCCCAGTCTATCCCCATAGGATAGACAGGGCCTCAGTCTATCCTCATAGGATAGACAGGGCCTCAGTCTATCCTCATAGGATAGACAGGGCCTCAGTCTATCCTCATAGGATAGACAGGGCCCTCAGTCTATCCTCATAGGATAGACAGGGCCTCAGTCTATCCTCATAGGATAGACAGGGCCCTCAGTCTAATCCTCATAGGATAGACAGGGCCCTCAGACTATCCTCATAGGATAGACAGGGCCTCAGTCTATCCTCATAGGATAGACAGGGCCTCAGTCTATCCTCATAGGATAGACAGGGCCCTCGTCTATCCTCATAGGATAGAAAAGGGCCTCAGTCTATCCTCATAGGATAGACCAGGGCCTCAGTCTATCCTCATAGGATAGACGGGCCTCAGTCTATCCTCATAGATAGACAGGGCCTCAGTCTATCCTCATAGGAAAAGACAGGGCCCTCAGTCTATCCTCATAGGATAGACAGGGCCCTCAGACTATCCTCATAGGATAGACGGGGCCTCAGTCTATCCTCATAGGATAGACAGGGCCTCAGTCTATCCTCATAGGATAGACAGGGCCCTCAGTCTATCCTCATAGGATAGACAGGGCCTCAGTCTATCCTCATAGGATAGACAGGGCCTCAGTCTATCCTCATAGGATAGACAGGGCCTCAGTCTATCCTCATAGGATAGACAGGGCCTTCAGTCTATCCTCATAGGATAGACAGGGCCCTCAGTCTATCCTCATAGGATAGACAGGGCCTCAGTCTATCCTCATAGGATAGACAGGGCCTCAGTCTATCCTCATAGGATAGACAGGGCCTCAGTCTATCCTCATAGGATAGACAGGGCCCTCAGTCTATCCTCATAGGATAGACAGGGCCTCAGTGTATCCTCATAGGATAGACAGGGCCCTCAGTCTATCCTCATAGGATAGACAGGGCCTCAGTCTATCCTCATAGGATAGACAGGCCTCAGTCTATCCTCATAGGATAGACAGGGCCTCAGTCATTCCTCATAGGATAGACAGGGCCCTCAGTTATCCTCATAGGATAGACAGGGCCTCATGTATCCTCATAGGATAGACAGGGCATCAGACTATCCTCATAGGATAGACAGGGCATCAAAACTATCCTCATAGGATAGACAGGGCCCTCAGACTATCCTCATAGGATAGACAGGGCCTCAGTCTATCCTCATAGGATAGACAGGGCCCTCAGACTATCCTCATAGGATAGACAGGGCCTCAGTCTATCCTCATAGGATAGACAGGGCATCAGACTATCCTCATAGGATAGACAGGGCATCAGACTATCCTCATAGGATAGACAGGGCCCTCAGACTATCCTCATAGGATAGACAGGGCCTCAGTCTATCCTCATAGGATAGACAGGGCCCTCAGACTATCCTCATAGGATAGACAGGGCCTCAGTGTATCCTCATAGGATAGACAGGGCCTCAGTCTATCCTCATAGGGAAGATTTCTGATACATGGGATCAACTTTGTCATCCTCCTCTGTACGTTTTCCAGAACATTTATATCCATTCTGTAATACTGTGACCAGAACTGAGCAGCATAGTCTAAATGAGGCCTAACCTCAGGCCTCCTGTTGTAGGCCTAACCAAGGATATATAGAGTTGAAGAACAACCTGAGGACTTCTATTATTTATACTTCTAGATATGAAGCCAAGAATTCTGTTAACTTTATTGCCAACACTAATGTACTGTTGTCTTGGTTTTAAATTACTACTAACCAGAACTCCTAAATCCTTTACACAATCCGTAATATTAAGATCTACATTATTTAGTTTATATGTGTCATGGTTATTGTCCTGTCTAACATTTAGAACTTTGTTCCCCTCCCTCATTACTTTGTTCCCCTCCCTCATTACTTTGTTCCCCTCCCTCATTACTTTGTTCCCTCCCTCATTACTTTGTTCCCCTCCCTCATTACTTTGTTTCCCCTCCCTCATTACTTTGTTTCCTCCCTCATTACTTTGTTCCCCTCCCTCATTACTTTGTTCCCCTCCCTTATTACTTTGTTCCCCTCCCTCATTACTTTGTTCCCCTCCCTTATTACTTTGTTCCCCTCCCTCATTACTTTGTTCCCCTCCCTCATTACTTTGTTCCCCTCCCTCATTACTTTGTTCCCCTCCCTCATTACTTTGTTCCCTCCCTCATTACTTTGTTCCCCTCCCTCATTACTTTGTTCCCCTCCCTCATTACTTTGTTCCCTTCCCTCATTACTTTGTTTCCCTCCCTCATTACTTTGTTCCCCTCCCTCATTACTTTTTTTCCCTCCCTCATTACTTTGTTCCCCTCCCTCATTACTTTGTTCCCCTCCCTCATTACTTTGTTCCCCTCCCTACATTAGGTCCCATACACGAGGTGTAACTAACACCCAGGTACCTACTTACTGCTAGATGAACAGTGACAGCAGCTGTAAGGTGACTAACACCCAGGTACCTACTTACTGCTAGGTAAGCAGGGACAGCAGGTGTCTTAAGGAGACACGTCCTAATGCTTCTACCCATACCGGGGATCGAACCAGGAACCTCGGTTTATGAGCTACAAGACGTTTTGCCCACTAGTGGCTTTATCAATACACTACCTGGAGTATACCTGGAGGGTGTTTCGGGGGTCAACGCCCCCGCGGCCCAGCCTGTGACCAGGCTTCGTATCTGGACCTATTATGTACGTCTGTAATGTTGAGGTACAGTCCCTGGAACCATTATGTACCTCTGTAATGTTGATATACAGTCCCTGGACCCATTATGTACCTCTGTAATGTTGAGGTACAGTCCCTGGAACCATTGTGTACCTCTGTAATGTTGATATACAGTCCCTGGAACCATTATGTACCTCTGTAATGTTGATATACAGTCCCTGGACCCATTATGTACCTCTGTAATGTTGATATACAGTCCCTGGACCCATTATGTACCTCTGTAATGTTGATATACAGTCCCTGGAACCATTGTGTACCTCTGTAATGTTGATATACAGTCCCTGGACCCATTATGTACCTCTGTAATGTTGATATACAGTCCCTGGACCCATTATGTACCTCTGTAATGTTGATATACAGTCCCTGGACCCATTATGTACCTCTGTAATGTTGATATACAGTCCCTGGAACCATTGTGTACCTCTGTAATGTTGATATACAGTCCCTGGACCCATTATGTACCTCTGTAATGTTGATATACAGTCCCTGGAACCATTATGTACCTCTGTAGTGTTGATATACAGTCCTTGGACCCATTATGTACCTCTGGAATCTTTTTGACTACCACCCACACCACGGGTATGGGCCGCATAATACAAATATATAGAAGCCCTTTGTTATGCAGAGCATTTCGGACGAATTAGGTCAGTTTTGTCCCAGGATGCGACCCAACCTAACTCTTCAACTAGTCTTTAAACCACTTCCAACGTACCTTAATGAGGGTCGAATAAGGGAACTTTTCGTAAGCCATGACCTCGTGTTCAAAGTTCCCTGTTCGGAGACCCTTGAGGTACCTGGCTGCCGTCAGGGTGGATATGGACGTCCCATCACCCAGGAAGAAGATGATATTCTTCGCCTGACTTACGATCTCAGTCTTCTCTAACTGAGTTCGAAGCTCAGCCTGCATCCGCTCGTTCCAGAAGGCCATGTCTGAAGGATACGTGTAAAGTAGACAATAGCACTTACGTATTCCTGTACCTAAATGGTACAGGAATACATAAGTGCAATTATCATACAGAATAATTTACCTGGATAGGGTTTTGGGGGTCAACGCCCCCGAGGCCCGGTCTGTGACCAGGCCTGGTAGGGGATCACGGTCTGATCAACCAGACTGTACAGCTGGCTACACGTAACTTAGTACCTTGTGGTACTTGTATATCTTATTCCAAGCATAACTATAAGATTGAGTAATAGTTTAGGGGCCCTAGACGGGACATTACAGAGGTCCGCCCGCCCCTCTGTCCTGGTGGGTTTAGTGCTTGAATTTAGATAATAATAATCCCTCCTCACCCTCACTGCTTTTACCATTAATGACATATATATTCTAACATTATAAGCGGTGGTACAGTTAACTGTACGACTGTCACTAGCCTGATATAAACCCGTGTAAGTTAAACTGCCAGAAATAAGTATTCACTGAAATTCGAGAACGTCTTTCAAAAAGTGTATTTTGATTTCAGATTCAAAGTAACGGGTATAATATGATAGATACGTGGAGGTCAGATGAGGACACAACGAGGCCATGACCATCCAGGGTGGCCTCTTAACCAGGGCTAGTATATTAACGATTCG
>NC_069489.1:17457308-17467308 GCF_026875155.1 Cherax quadricarinatus | reverse complement strand
TTAATATAAGAATATAAGAAAGAAGGAACACTGCAGCAGGCCTATTGGCCCATGAGAGGCAGGTCCCATTCTCCCACCGGTTTAAGCCAATGCCTTGACCTAGTAAGGTCAAGAATATAATCACTAGAGGTCACATACAGGTCACCTACATGACCAAACTACAATTACAAATTACTGTATATAATTATATTACAAATTATCCCCACATTCTTACCTAATATACCTTAAATATATAAATACTTTGGGTATATAGGCAATTCTCAAAAATTTCGGTGGTAGTCACACTATACCCATGGTGTGGTTGGTAGACATACCATACCCATGGTGTGGTTGGTAGTCATACCATACCCATGGTGTGGTTGGTAGTCATACCATACCCATGGTGTGGTTGGTAGTCATACCATACCCATGGTGTGGTTGGTAGTCACACCATACCCATGGTGTGGGTGGTAGTCACACCATACCCATGGTGTGGTTGGTAGTCTTACCATACCCATGGTGTGGGTGGTAGTCTTACCATACCCATGGTGTGGTTGGTAGTCTTACCATACCCATGGTGTGGGTGGTAGTCTTACCATACCCATGGTGTGGTTGGTAGTCTTACCATACCCATGGTGTGTTGGTAGTCACACCAATACCCATGGTGTGGTTGGTAGCCACACCATACCCATGGTGTGGGTGGTAGTCACACCATACCCATGGTGTGGTTGGTAGCCACACCATACCCATGGTGTGGGTGGTAGTCACACCAAAACCCATGGTGTGGTTGGGAGTCTTACCATAACCCATGGTGTGGGGGGGTAGTCTTACCATAACCCATGGTGTGGTTGGTAGTCTTACCATACCCATGGTGTGGTGGTAGTCACACCATACCCATGGTGTGGTTGGTAGCCACACCATACCCATGGTGTGGTTGGTAGTCATACCATACCCATGGTGTGGGTGGTAGTCATACCATACCCATGGTGTGGTTGGTAGTCATACCATACCCATGGTGTGGTTGGTAGTCATACCATACCCATGGTGTGGTTGGTAGTCATACCATACCCATGGTGTGGTTGGTAGTCACACCATACCCATGGTGTGGCTGGTAGTCTTACCATACCCATGGTGTGGTTGGTAGTCTTACCATACCCATGGTGTGGTTGGTAGTCACACCATACCCATGGTGTGGTTGGTAGTCTTACCATACCCATGGTGTGGTTGGTAGTCACACCATACCCATGGTGTGGGTGGTAGTCACACCATACCCATGGTGTGGGTGGTAGTCACACCATACCCATGGTGTGGGTGGTAGTCACACCATACCCATGGTGTGGGTGGTAGTCACACCATACCCATGGTGTGGGTGGTAGTCACACCATACCCATGGTGTGGGTGCTAGTCGCACCATACACATGGTGTGGGTGGTAGTCACACCATACCTATGGTGTGGGTGGTAGTCACACCATACCCATGGTGTGGGTGGTAGTCATACCATACCCATGGTGTGTGTGGTAGTCACACCATACCCATGGTGTGGGTGGTAGTCACACCATACCCATGGCGTGGGTGGTAGTCACACCATACCTATGGTGTGGGTGGTAGTCACACACTACCCATGGTGTGGGTGGTAGTCACACCATACCCATGGTGTGGGGGTAGTCACACCATACCCATGGTGTGGGTGGTAGTCATACCATACCCATGGTGTGGATGGTAGTCACACCATACCCATGGTGTGGGTGGTAGTCATACCATACCCATGGTGTGGATGGTAGTCACACCATACCCATGGTGTGGGTTGTAGTCACACCATACCCATGGTGTGGGTGGTAGTCACACCATACCCATGGTGTGGGTTGTAGTCACACCATACCCATGGTGTGGGTGGTAGTCACACCATACCCATGGTGTGGGGGTAGTCACACCATACCCATGGTGTGGGTTGTAGTCACACCATACCCATGGTGTGGATGGTAGTCACACCATACCCATGGTGTGGGTGGTAGTCATACCATACCCATGGTGTGGGTGGTAGTCACACCATACCCATGGTATGGGGGTAGTCACACCATACCCATGGTGTGGGTGGTAGTCATACCATACCCATGGTGTGGATGGTAGTCACACCATACCCATGGTGTGGGTTGTAGTCACACCATACCCATGGTGTGGGTGGTAGTCACACCATACCCATGGTTTGGGTGGTAGTCACACCATACCCATGGTGTGGGTGGTAGTCAAAAGTACATAATGGGTCCAGGGACTGTACCTCAACATTACAGAGGTATATAATGGGTCCAGGGACTGTACCTCAACATTACAGAGGTATATAATGGGTCCAGGGACTGTACCTCAACATTACAGAGGTGCATAATGGGTCCAGGGACTGTACCTCAACATTACAGAGGTACATAATGGGTCCAGGGATTGTACCTCAACATTACAGAGGTACATAATGGGTCCAAGGACTATACCTCAACATTACAGAGGTACATAATGGGTCCAGGGACTGTACCTCAACATTACAGAGGTACATAATGGGTCCAGGGACTGTACCTCAACATTACAGAGGTACATAATGGGTCCAGGGACTGTACCTCAACATTACAGAGGTACATAATGGGTCCAGGGACTGTACCTCAACATTACAGAGGTACATAATGGGTCCAAGGACTGCACCTCAACATTACAGAGGTACATAATGGGTCCAGAGACTGTACCTCAACATTACAGAGGTACATAATGGGTCCAATGACTGTTCCTCAACATTACAGAGGTACATAATGGGTCCAGAGACTGTACCTCAACATTACAGAGGTACATAATGGGTCCAAGGACTGCACCTCAACATTACAGAGGTACATAATGGGTCCAGAGACTGTACCTCAACATTACAGAGGTACGTAATGGGTCCAGAGACTGTACCTCAACATTACAGAGGTACATAATGGGTCCAGAGACTGTACCTCAACATTTCAGAGGTACATAATGGGTCCAGAGACTGTACCTCACATTACAGAGGTACATAATGGGTCCAGGGACTGTACCTCAACATTACAGAGGTACATAATGGGTCCAAGGACTGCACCTCAACATTACAGAGGTACATAATGGGTCCAGGGACTGTACCTCAACATTACAGAGGTACATAATGGGTCCAAGGACTGCACCTCAACATTACAGAGGTACATAATGGGTCCAGAGACTGTACCTCAACATTACAGAGGTACATAATGGGTCCAGGGACTGTACCTCAACATTACAGAGGTACATAATGGGTCCAGGGACTGTACCTCAACATTACAGAGGTACATAATGGGTCCAGAGACTGTACCTCAACATCACAGAGGTACATAATGGGTCCAGAGACTGTACCTCAACATTACAGAGGTACATAATGGGTCCAGGGACTGTACCTCAACATTACAGAGGTAGTGAAGACGTGAGGTGACTTACGAGGTGTGTGAGTCCTGGTGACGCCTCGTGCAGGTCCCAGTCTTGAAGCTGCGCAAGAATACAAATAAATTATATCTCAATTAATCGAAAACTGAGAAATATACATTGTAAACTGAACTAGATTTGATTTAACTCTCTCTCTCTCTCTCTCTCTCTCTCTCTCTCTCTCTCTCTCTCTCTCTCTCATCTCTTCTCCTCCTCCTCTCCCCCTCTTCTCTCCTTACTCTCTCTCTCTCTCTCTCTATCTATCTATCTATCTATCTATCTATCTACCTATACTAATATTACTAGTAATAACATCTAATTTATCCACTAAGTCATTATTTAATTATTATATTAGGATTACAGTTATCATGACTGGTGATGCAGTCGATAGTCTTCAAACCTGGCAATAATCTTTTTTTGCAGTTATCTTCTTTCGTATTGAGAATAGTGTATATACACTGAGAGGTGTATATCTCAGTGTATATACACTGAGAGGTGTATATCTCAGTGTATATACACTGAGAGGTGTATATCTCAGTGTATATACACTGAGAGGTGTATATCTCAGTGTATATACACTGAGAAGTGTATATCTCAGTGTATATACACTGACAGGTGTATATCTCAGTGTATATACACTGAGAGGTGTATATCTCAGTGTATATATACACTGAGAGGTGTATATCTCAGTGTATATACACTGAGACGTATATATCTCAGTGTATATATACACTGAGAGGTGTATATCTCAGTATATATACACTGAGAGGTATATATTTCAGTGTATATACACACTGACAGGTGTATATCTCAGTGTATATACACACTGAGAGGTGTATATCTCAGTGTATATACACTGACAGGTGTATATCTCAGTGTATATACACACTGAGAGGTGTATATCTCAGTATATATACACTGACAGGTCTATATCTCAGTGTAAATACACTGAGAGGTGTATATCTCAGTATATATACACTGAGAGGTGTATATCTCAGTATATATACACTGAGAGGTGTATATCTCAGTATATATACACTGAGAGGTGTATATCTCAGTATATATACACTGACAGGTGTATATCTCAGTATATATACACTGGTAGTTTACATTAATCAGTATTTTAGGTATTAAAGTATTCTTGACTGGTGGTGACCAGGTGACCTGCAGCCTTAATGACCCTCGTGTAGTAGATAGACTTTAAACCCCATTAACCAACCTTAATGACCCTCGTGTAGTAGATAGACTTTAAACCCCATTAACCAACCTTAATGACCCTCGTGTAGTAGATAGACTTTTAACCCCATTAACCAACCTTAATGACCCTCGTGTAGTAGATAGACTTTAAACCCCATTAACCAACCTTAATGACCCTCGTGTAGTAGATAGACTTTAAACCCCATTAACCAACCTTAATGACCCTCGTGTAGTAGATAGACTTTAAACCCTATTAACCAACCTTAATGACCCTCGTGTAGTAGATAGACTTTAAACCCCATTAACCAATCTTAATGACCCTCGTGTAGTAGATAGACTTTAAACCCCATTAACCAACCTTAATGACCCTCGTGTAGTAGATAGACTTTAAACCCCATTAACCAATCTTATTGACCCTCATGTAGTAGATAGACTTTAAACCCCATTAACCAACCTTAATGACCCTCGTGTAGTAGATAGACTTTAAACCCCATTAACCAACTAACCTTAGTAGTAGATGGACTTTAAACCCCATTAACCAACCAACCTTAGTAGAAGATAGACTTTAAACCCCATTAACCAACCAAGCTTAGTAGTAGATAGACTTTAAACCCCATTAACCAACCAACCTTAGTAGTAGATAGACTTTAAACCCCATTAACCAACCAACCTTAGTAGTAGATAGACTTTAAACCCCATTAACCAACCAACCTTAGTAGTAGATAGACTTTAAACCCCATTAACCAACCAACCTTAGTAGTAGATAGACTTTAAACCCCATTAACCAACCTTAATGACCCTCGTTTAGTAGATAGACTTTAAACCCATTAACCAACCAACCTTAATGACCCTCGTTTAGTAGATAAACTTTAAACCCCATTAACCAACCAACCTTAATGACCCTCATGTAGTAGATAGATTTTAAACCCCATTAACCAACCATCCTTAATGACCCTCGTGTAGTAGATAGACTTTAAACCCAATAAACCAACCATTTAAGCCAAATATTTTAATTTACATTAGTCCCCGCATAAACGAGAGTTAGTTTAAGGGGTAACTAACCTGACGCTGCCAGAGAGGCTGTTAGGAACAGCAACAGCAGTAGTGACAGCAGATATAAGCGTGGAGGACTCATGGTGGAGGTGTGTGGTGGAGACAGCTGCCTGGTGGTGGGTGGTGGTGGTGGTCGTGGTGGTGTGGTCGTGGTGGTGTGGTGTGCTAGCGTTTATATACCGCCAGGCTGGGATGGGAGGTCACATCACCAGTGCCATGTGTTGCTATTATGTGTTTTGGGCACCACCACCACCACCACTACCACCACCACCACCACCACCACCACCACCACCACCACCACCACCACCATCACCACCACCACCACACCACCACCACCACCACCACCACCACCACCACCACCACCACCACCACCATCTCATTTTGATTCCACCAACACCACCACGAAGGATAACCCATCTTAATACAGGATGGGTTAGCCTTGAAAACCCATCACTTCTCCATTCCGTGACCCATAAGAAGTAGGACTCATAAGAATCATAAATCCCAGATTATCAGTAACCCAGGACAACCCATGAAAGCCAGCCAGTGTGGCTTACTGCCTTTGTAGTCCTGAAGTCAACTAACACACAGACATCTATTTACTACTACTTACTACTTACTACTTACTACTTACTACTACTACTATTTAATACTAGTGGCCCGGTGGCCTGGTGGCTAAAGCTCCCGCTTCACACACGGAGGGCCCGGGTTCGATTCCCGGCGGGTGGAAACATTTCGACACGTTTCCTTACACCTGTTGTCCTGTTCACCTAGCAGCAAATAGGTACCTGGGTGTTAGTCGACTGGTGTGGGTGGCATCCTGGGGGACAAGATTAAGGACCACAATGGAAATAAGTTAGACAGTCCTCGATGACGCACTGACTTTCTTGGGTTATCCTGGGTGGCTAACCCTCCGAGGGTTAAAAATCCGAACGAAATCTTATCTTATCTTATCTTAAATACATACACCAGGTCTTAGAACACGTTACCCTGTGTTTCGCCGCTCCTGGTATTAAACCAGCGCTCGTTTCCATTGTGAGCTGAACACTACCATGGGAGCTATATAGAACCCTCGCTCATAATGACAGAACCACAATAGGGTTCCACAACACTGAACCCATCATAGGCAGACAACAGGGCAGACATGACAGTTTTTCACCCCATTTTCTTTATCATCTTTACACCTGTGTTATTCCCGTTATAAAAAAATATATTGAATCTACTCGAGTTCTTGTGACATTGTGAGTATATCCAAAGATGTTTGTATCTTTGTGTATATACACAGAGTGTGTACCATTATCTGTAAATACACCGAAGAGCGTATATCCTTCTATGTATATCCTTCGATATGCAAAACTTATGGAAATTAAAAATTTATCACGGTATGCAACAAATTCTGTAATTACACAATAGAGCGAAAAAGTAATGTGAAGGACCTGGGAGTGATAATGCCAGAGGATCTCACCTTCCAAGATCACAACAATGTGTTTACTGAATCTGCTAGGAAAATGATAGAATGGATAATGAGAACCTTCAAAACTAGGGACGCTAAGCCCATGATGATTGTCTTCAAATCACTTGTTCTCTCTAAGCTGGAATACTGCTGTACACTAACTGCTCCCTTCAAGGCTGGCGAATGTGCTGACTTGGAGAGTTCTTCTCTTCATTCCAGCTTAAGAAACTTCAAGACTAGTGAAATGATTCCATCCACTCTAGGCTGAGGGATTGATTACCTCAAACTCCCGATCTTCAACCATTCTTCTCTGTACTTGACTGATAACGCCACTGTGTGGCGAAACGTTTCCACAGTAAAGACACCCTAGTGTTGAACAAGTGTCTAATATATCAACCTGTCAGTTTTACGAACCATGTAACTACATGGGGATAATAACCGAACCACCGCACAATTCCCCTCTGATGACTGACACTCTGGCTATGATTACTATGATTTAGAGATGTATCGGATGTGAAAATTTAAATAGCGGATGCGGATGTATATGCGGATATCTCTTTAGAGGAAAATGCAGCTACAGATGTAAGAAATCGTGCGGATGTTCCACGGATGCGGATATCCGATACAGGCGAGAGACATGATACAGTCGAATAAATACACGTACAAACTATGTATACTTATCACTGTGTTTACCATGTACACAGAACACTTAGCTGTAGCACAGAACCAGTGTTCAGACTCTTCTTGCAGAGCTGCAGCAGGACTGACAGATGCAACAGAAGGGACAAGTGTCTCTGACACACCAGATGCTTCACTTAACCCGTTTAGAAGCTCTATGTAAATTAATGGCACCAGACATGAAGCTCACTACTTAAGCATGCATAAACCTCCCATATCCACCAACTGTTTAAAATCCCACCCTAAAAATATCTCCCGACCTACGGGGGATTTTTTCTATAACGATTTTAAATAATATCCGTGAAGCCTATCGTGGCCTGTTTACCAGACCTAATATCCATGTCTTTGTAATGTTATCACCGCTTATATTGACCAATTAATTATTTACTAAACCAGAAGGGGCACTCCAGTTCTGTCTAACATCACTACATGTTAATAATAATAATAATAATAATAATAATAATAATAATAATAATAATAATAATAATAATAATAATAATAATAATAATAATAATAATAATAATAATAATACCTTTGTTACTACCAGTACATGTACAAGGTATACAGACCATAGCTGACATCAATTACATACTACTATATAGAACGTTGCTTGTTATGCTGAGCATTTCCCGCAAATTAGGTCAGTTTTGTCCCAGGATGTGACCCACACCAGTCCACTAACACCCAGGATGTGACCCACACCAGTCCACTAACACCCAGGATGTGACCCACACCAGTCCACTAACACCCAGGATGTGACCCACACCAGTCCACTAACACCCAGGATGTGACCCACACCAGTCCACTAACACCCAGGATGTGACCCACACCAGTCCACTAACACCCAGGATGTGACCCACACCAGTCCACTAACACAAAGGTACCCATTTTACACTAATGGGTTATTCCACTGCTGACCTTGCTACTGACAAGTTACAGTAGCTCTACCTCAAGAAGTTTCCCTTCGATCCCCGTCGGGGAAGGGAATTTGTAATCAACACACCATCGCCTCTACTCTTTCACGATGTTTGGCCATCGTGTAAATATTAAGTCAAGAAGACTTGCCCTTGCTGTCGCTGTAAACACCTGCTTGCAGGTAAAATTTATAGCTGTCCACTCTTTGAAAGACTCCTTCATTGTCCTCTGTAGTGACGATCTTGAAGCTTCTAAACTGATGGACGACACCGCTATGAAGACTCTTAGTGATCGACAGTTCACCGTCTCTCCACCTTTCCTACTGGCGAAACGTTCTGTTGTTGTCAAACGTTGGGACAATATCATAACATCCCTATCGACTGATGCTCTGAAGACCTCAATCGTCGAACAAAACTCTTGGACTTCGATTGACAACATCACCAAGATTCCAAATGCTACTGCTATGATCAAAATCACCTTCTACAGCATCGATATGGCTACCAGAGCACTTTCTGATGGCCTAGCCATCTCCTACTACCATATTCATCCACGACAAATAGAACCAAAACATTTTGCTCTTGTCACCCTGCTGGAACTGTTGTTCTTACCATCACTCAACGACTGACTGTCCCATTAACGACAAGAAATTCTGTTCCAACTGCGGAAAAGGACATTATTTCAAAGCCTGTTCCACCACCAATCCCACTCCAACCTGCCTCAACTGCAAGGGCACTCACCATACCCTTGCAGCTAAATGCCCACTGAGGAAGGAAGTGCTGACTAAGAAAATCAAAGCGGAAGCTAAGAAGAGCAGTCTCAAATCGCCGACATATGCCACCATAACAAAACAGCTATATCTATCCAGCACCTCCCTCTCTCCACTTCCAGACGCGGCTCCCTCCAAGGTGCTGTATTGCATGGTGTATGTTGCGCACCTTGCGAATGCAGCCAACCCAGGCACATTCAACACCACCAACTTAACAACATGTCTGCCGTCGTTTTCCCTGACTCCACACCTTCAACTGACATCCTCAGGATTCTTCCTAACGTCGTTAACTGCACTACTGCTGACCTGTCTCCTACTGCCCAAGCAGCTGTTCCGGCACCTTCCACAACCTCCGACAACACCTCTCATGCTGCCTCAACCACAGCCTCCCAACCAGATGTTACACCTCCAGTACACCTCTCCATTGCTCCTGTCGACCCACAGTCACCTGCTAGCACCGTGGTAGACTCATCTACTGAATACACATCAGAAAATGAAGAATATTGACAACT
>NC_069489.1:17441061-17456808 GCF_026875155.1 Cherax quadricarinatus | reverse complement strand
TCCCCTAAAACTGGTGCATACACAGTGGTTTTTTTACACCCCACACATAAAACATGGTGTCAACACGTGGTTTTTACACTTCACACATAAAAATTTGGGGTCATAAACCAATGGTGTTTTACACTCTCACACCTAAAACATGGTGTCATAAAAGTGGTGTTTTCACTCCCCACAAATAAAAAAATGGTGTCAACCAGTGGGTTTTCACTCCCCACCAAAAAAAAGGTGTAACCAAATGGGTTTTTACACTCTCACAATAAAACATGGTGTCAAAGCATGGTGTTTTACACTCCTCACACAAAACATGGTTCTAGCAGTGGTTTTTTTTACACTCCTCCATAAAAATGGTTTTATAAGCAGTGGTGTTTCACTCTCACACATAAAAAATGGTGCAACGAGGGGTTTTACCTCTCACACATAAAAAATGGGGGGTTTATACGCTGGTGTTTTAACCTCTCACACATAAAACAGGTCTACGCAGTTTTTGTTTTCCCTCACACATAAAACATGGGGTTACTGGGTTTTCATTTTCCTGGTTCATAGTGGTGTTTTTTCACTCTCACACATAAAAACAGGGTCATACCAGTGGTGTTTTAACCCCTCACACAAAAACATGGTGTCATCCAGTGGGGTTTTACACTCCACACATAAAAAAGGTGTAAACACAGTGGTGTTTTAAACTCTCACACAAAAAACATGGTGTCATAACCCGTGGTGTTTTACACTCTCCCTAAAAATGGTTTACCAGTGGTGTTTTACACTCTACACATAAAAAAGGTGTTTTTAAAACCATGGTGTTTTACATTCCACAAATAAAACTTTTGGGGTATCTGGGGTTTTTTTCAAAAAAAACTGGTTTTCATTTTTTCCGGGGTTTTTTTATTACCAATAAAAATTGGTGCTCTTTTTTTTTTCCTCTCCCTTCCCGGGCTAACCTGGGTTTTCCCCTCTCCCAAAATTTAAAAACTGTTTCATTTTTTTATTTTTTTTTAGTCAAACAAAAAAATCTTCCCCGACGTTTTTTAAAAAATATTTCCATTTGATTTGTTTTCTAAAATGGTTTTTTTTCATCCTTTTTCCTTCCAAATTTCCCTTATTTTTTCCGGAGGCACCTGGGGGGCAATTCCACCCTCCCCCCCCCCCCTTCACTGTTTCTTACTTTTTTCCTTTCCTTTATCTAGCCCCTTTCCTTCTTTCCCTCCCTTTCCCCTTCTTGCTTTGGTTTCTATAATTATATATACACATTTAGCCTAGATCTTTCATAAAACTGTTTTATCACCCTTCCCAAAAGCTTTTCTTGTGTGCCATGTGTGGCTTTAATTTTTTTGGTAGGAGTCGGGGCGTTAAAAAAAAATTTTTTTCCCTTACTCACTCCCCCCCCCCCCCCCCCCTTTTTCCTGGGCCCCCCCCCTCCTTTTTTTTTTACCCCCTCTTTTACTTTTCTTTTCCTCTCTTCTTTCTCTCCCCTTTTTTTCCCCCCCCCCCTTAAAAAATAAAATCGGGAAAAAAAAGATCATGGTAGGATAAAAACCGGGGCAACACCCCAAAATTAAATAAAAAATCATTTAATGCAAGAGGAGGGAATTGGGGAAAAATTTTTTTCCCCCAGGGGCAAGGGGAAAAAAAAAGGGGGTTGGGGGCAAAGGGGGCGGGGGGGGGGCCCCAAAAGGAAAGCCCCCGTCGAAAACGGGGGGGGGAAAAAAGGCCCAAAAGGTTGGGGAGGGGCCCAAAGGGGGAAACCCCCCAAGGAGGAAAACTTGGTTTTAAAAAGGGGTTTTTGGGGAAAAACCGTTTTTTTTATTGGGTTATTGAGAAAGGTTTTTTTTAGAAACCAAAATTTGTCCCCCGTGGGGGCCCTTGGGGATGGAAAATTTGGGTTTGGATCGGTTAAAAAAAGGGAAAGGGGGGTTTTTTTTTTTTTTTTTTTTTTTGTTAGGGGGGGTTTAAAAAAAATTTTGGGAAAAACGGGGTAGCCCCGGGAAAAAAAAGGGGGGTTTTAGGGGAGACGGGGAATAACGCATAAAAAATTTACTGCGGGGAATAAAATTTTGGGGGACAGGACAGGATGTTCGAGAGAGGGGACACAGAAACAAGGTTCAAAAATTTAAAAGGTGAAGAGTCAAAAGAGTAAAAAGGGGGATTTTGGGAAAATATTTCTTTTGTCATAGAGTTGTCAGGAAAGGGAATAGTCGGAAAATTATTTTCAAGGAAGGCCCTTTAAATATACATAGTTTTTAGACGAGGTATTATAAGTGAGAGATTTTTATTTTTTAACAAGGGGGGGGCCCCAAAACCCAGAGGATTATTTCAGGCCTTGGGGGGGGAAATTTGGGAAGGATTCGGGCTTAATTTTAGGGAACTGGACCGAGATCCCAAATTTCCCCAAATCAAAAGCCCCCCCACCAACATCAAGGAACCCCTTTCCTTTAGGGGGTTTGTGAAAGAAAATGTCTCGGTGTCCAGGGGAGAAAGAGGTGAAAAAAAAAGTGAGGGATGAAAAAGGGGAGAGGGGAGAAAGGGAAAAATGGGGGGTTATGAAAGTAATTTTTATTTTTAAAACTAGGTAAACATAAGTACACTCGCAAACATGGGTAAACCCAAAAAAAATAACACAAAAGAAATAAAAGTGAAGTATTTTCCCTCGAGGAGAGAAAGAAAAAAAAAAGAAAGAATAGAAGGAAAAAGTTTTTTTTGGGAGACAAAACTGGGTGGGAATATAAAAAGGGAAAAATTAAATTCGGTAATAGTTTAGTCAGAAAAAAACATCAAACCATTTAAAAAGTCCCAAAAAATGCAAAAAAAATACCATTTTAACACATTTTTTGTTTTTTTTAATTGTCATTATTTTTTTTTTAAAAATATTAAATTTTCAGTATTAATAAAAAAACTTTTTAGACTAACACTTTGGGTTTTAAAAAATATATAAATTATTTCAAGTTTTTGAAAAAAGAATAAAAAGTTATTTTGTTGCAGATTCCCCCCTTTCCAAAGTTTTTCCCAAAAATTTCCTGAAAAACTTTAAATTTTCCCGCAAAAATAAAACCAAAATAAATTTTCCTTTCGACGAAAAAAACTTTTCCCAACCCTCCCTTTGATTCATCCGTGTCTTTAAAATTCCAAAATGTGTACCCCTTTTTGCGTGTCCCCTCTCTGAAACATTCTGTTTTTGTCCACCTTGTTTAATTCTCTCGTATTTTGTATGTCGTTATCATGGGCCCCCCCACCTCTCCTGGTGTGTGGGTTTTGTGTGTGACGTTACAGGATGTTCGGGGGAGAGGGGACACAGAAACAAGGTGTCACAAATTTGAAGGTTTAAAAGGGCGATGAGTTTAAAAGGGGATGTTTGGAAATATTTCTTTTTTTCATAGAGTTGTCAGGAAAGGAAATTTTGTCTGGGAATTTTATGTTTAAGGAAGGGGATTTTAATTTACTTTGTTTGAGCCCAGGTTTGATATGTGAGAGATTTTTTATTTTTTAATTTAAAAGGGGGGAAAAACCCCAAAAAACCCAAAAGGATTTTACAGGCCTGGGGGGGGATGGGGAAGGCATTTGGGCCTTTTTTCAAAGGGGAAAAGGAGCCGAGATCCCAAATTCCCCCAAAAACAAGGCCCCCCAACATCAAGGGAAACCCTTTCCCTTAGGGGATTTGTGAGAAGAAAATTTTCTCGGTATTTTTGGGGGGAAAAGGGTGAAAGAAAAAGTGAGGGAAAGAAACGGGGAGAGGGAGGAAAAAAAGGGGAAGAAAAGGGAAAAAGGGGAAGAAAGGAAGGGGTTATTTGAAAGGGTTTAAATGTGCATGGGGGTTTGTGTGTGTGTGGTGTGTTTTTGTGTGTGGTGTGTGTGTGTGGTGGTGGTATGTGTGTGTGTGTGTGTATGTGTGTGTGTATGTGGTGTGTGTGTGTGTTTGGTGGATGTGTGTGCAGGTGTGCATGTGTGTGTGTGTGGGTGTGTGTGCATGTGTGTGCATGTGTGTGCATGTGGTGTGTGTACTCACCAGTTGTACTCACCTAGTTGAGGTTTGCGGGGGGTCGAGTCCGAGCTCCGGGCCCCCCCCTCTTCACTGATCGCTACTAGGTCACTCTCCCTGACCCGTGAGCTTTATCTTACCTCTGCTTAAAGCTATGTATGGATCCTGCCTCCACTACATCCGCTTCCCAAACTATTCCACTTACTGACTACTCTGTGGCTGAAGAAATACTTCCTAACATCCCTGTGATTCATCTGTGTCTTTAGCCTCCAACTGTGTCCCCTTGTTACTGTGTCCAATCTCTGGAACATCCGTCTTTGTCCACCTTGTCAATTCCTCTCAGTATTTTTTTAGTTGTTATCAATGTCCCCCTATCTCTCCTTCCTCCAGTGTGTCAGGTTGTTTTCCCTTAACCTCTCCTCGTAGGACATACCTCTTAGCTCTGGGCTAGTCTTGTTGCAAACCTTTGCACTTTCTCTAGTTTCTTTACGTGCTTGGCTAGGTGTGGGTTCCAAATGGTGCCGCATACCCAATATGCGCCTAACGTATACGTTGTACAGGGTCCTGAAACGATTCCTTATTAAGATGTCGGAATGCTGTTCTGAGGTTTGCTAGGCCCCCATATGCTGAGCAGTTATTTGGTTGATGTGCGCTTCAGGTGATGTGCCTGGTGTTTCTCACCCCAAGATCTTTTTCCTTGAGTGAGATTTGTAGTCTCTGACCCCCTAGACTGTACTCCGTCTGCGGCCTTTTTTGCCCTTCCCCAATCTTCATGACTTTGCACTTGGTGGGATTGAACTCCAGGACCCAATGCTGGACCAGTTCTGCAGCCTGTCCAGATCCCTTTGTAGTTTGCCTGGTCTTCGATCGAGTGTATTCTTCTCATCAACTTCACTTTATCTGCAAACAGGGACACCTCAGAGTCTATTCCTTCCGTCATGTCGTTCACAAATACAGAAACAGCACTGGTCCTAGGACTGACCCCTGCGGACCCCGCTGGTCACAGGTGCCCACTTGGGCCCTGCCACGTCCCATGACTCGTGCTGTCTTCCTGACAAGTATTCCCTGATCCTTTGGTGGCCTTCCCTTTTATCCCTGTTTGGTCCCCCAGTTTTTGCCCCCAATTCTTTTTGTGGAATGTGTCAAACGCCTTCTTGCTTTTAAAGGAAAATGCAATCACCCCCCCTCTTTTCTTGCCCTTTATGCTGTCCCCAAAGCATAGAACCCCAGTAGGTTTGGGGACAAAAGGTTTTCCCCCCCCGGAAACCAGTGGCTGCGGGTTGATGAGATCATTCCTTTTGGGGTTTTCCCACCACTTTTCTCCTGATAATTTTCCCAAGATTTTGCATACAAATTACATGTCAGGACAGGGCCCTGTTTTTAATGCTTCTGTCTGTCCCCTTTTTTTTAAAGATTGGGATTTAAAATTTTGCGTTTTCCCATGCCTCGGCAACCCTTCCCTGTTTCGATAGAGTATTGAATTTTGTTTTTTGGGGTACAAATAGGCCTCTGCTCCCTCTCTCAAAAACCCCGGGGGGAGATGTTTTTGGGCCCCCCATTGCCTTTGGGATTTTGCTCACTCAGAAGCCTCTTCATTTTCCTCGGTTTGTGCACTGGTCCAAGCACTTGGTGGTTTTTGCCCCCCTCCCGTCTTTCTGGGTCCCTTCTGTTTTCCTCTGTAAACACTTCTTTAAATCTCTTTTTTGAGTTCTTCACTTTATTCCCCCGGTCTTTTCCTGTTGTCTCTCCTCCTTCCTTCCTTAGCCGGTGGTTTGTTTGTGTGTGTGTGTTGTATGTGTGTGTGGTGTTGTGTAGTGTGTGTGTAGGGTGTTGTGTGTGTTTTGTGTATGGTGTGCATGTGTGTGTGAGTGTATATGGGCCAATACCCGTGTAAAAAAAAAACTAACTCCAAGAGTGTAAAAAAAATTTTAAAAATATATTAATCTGACATTTTCAGAAGAAACAAACTTAATGATTCCCCAGAAGGTGTCATGCTGCGGGCCAAGATGCTGTTAAAAAACCAAGTAACTAAGGTAAAACAAAAGGTGGTTACAGGTAATGTGATAACATTTCAGTATAAAGGGGGTGGGCCCCCTTTTTCCCCTTAAAGGGTTCTTCAAAAACCCATACAAAAATATATTTAATTAAGAACGTTAAGGGGTAAACATGGACTGACTTTCATTTTAAATTTCCATCAGTAATCTTTTGGGGACTGTCGACTTAATTAATTTTGGGAACCACAGTATTGGTTTTAAAAATTCTTATAATTATAGACGCGGGTGTCGAAATTAAATTGAGAAAAGAAATATGAGTGATTTTTCGGGTTTTGTCTTCGCCATTTCGAAAATGTGTGTTTTTTATTTTTTGTGAGCAAAATATAAAATTGTAAAATTTTAATTTAATATAAAGTGCGTTGCTTGACTCCTCCTCTCTACCCTTCCTCTCCCTTCCAAAAACCCCCACCCCCCTTTCCCTCTTCATTTTCCTTATTTCCCTTTTCCCTTTTTTCCCCTCTCTCTCTCTCTCTTTCTTAATCCCCATTTCCCCTTCCTCCCCTCCCCCTTTTTTCCCTGTCCTTTTGTGCCAATAAAAACCATCCCGCCCCCTTTTCCATCACAATACGTCACATGTCCCTCCCCCCCTTTTCCCCACCCTTTACCTAGATTTTCTAGAATTCCTTTCCTTTTACACTCCTTTAAAATTTTCATCCCTTTTTGGCCCTTTTCCCAACACAAAGACAAAGAAACACAAAAGGGAAAAGAGAAGGGGGAGAAACCCAAGGGGGAAAAAAATGGGTTGTATGTGACTCATTTTTTTGGGAAACTAAACTGGTAGTAGTTAAAAGGTGTCAAAGTCTTAGTTCTAGTCCCGCCTCTCAACTGGGCTTGTCATTTTCATTTTTCCTATTTCGGGGGCTCTATCGTGCCTCCCTTTTAAAAAATTATGTACGGAGTCTGCCTCACCCCCCAACCCTTCGTTAAAGTATTCCATGTGTGTGTGTGTTGTGGAGAGAGAGATAGAGGGGAGAGGTGAGAAGAGAGGAGAGAGAGAGAGAGGGGAAGAGAGATAAAAAAAAGCATGTATGTTTTGAAATTTGACAGATGCAAAAGGGAGACAAAAAGATCCCAAATCATGTTTTTTTTTTCTTCACCCCCTTTGAAAACATCTATTTTTACAAGCTTTTATTTTAGGGGGCTGAAAACAAAAAGAGGTAAGCTGCTGCCGGTGCTGCGGGCCGGGCGCGGGCCGGGTGCTGCCTGCCGGGTGTTTGCTCCCGGTGTCCCTTGTGAGAACAATGGAAAAAAACTTTTATGAAACGAAGAACATTTACTGTTGCCTGTCCCAAAGTCTTTTAAAGCGCTCTTTAAAATAGGGACTATATCCCCTTTAAAAATAAAAAAAAAAACGCACAAAATTTTCTAAATTGAAACGGGGAATAGAAGGGGGGGCCAACACTGTCACCTCGACCGTGGAAGCTAGAAAAAAAAATTTCAACCTTTAAAATTCAGGTGGTGTCAACGGGGAAATTTAAGTGGGGACCTCAGCTAAAAACGTGTTTTTTATAGCAAGGATAAAAGAACCTTTAAAAACAAGAGATGGCAAGTTGTGATGGTCCCTTTAAAGTCAGTTGTTTCTCTTCTTCTCTCTCTTTTTCCCTCTCTCTCTCTCTCTTCTCTCTCTCTCCCCTTCTCTCTCTCTCTCTTTTCCCAAAAAAAAGGGGGGGAAATTTTTGCTGAAAACTAAAAACCCCTTTCAAAGCGGGGGGGAAAGCAAGAGGCTTCCCAAGAGGGTTTTGCCAAAAACCCCAAGGGAAAGAAAGGGGCATGAGTACACAAAAAGGATTCCCAAAAATGAAAGGGGGCCCCGGGAATTTTCAACATCACCCCTTCTTTACAAACCCGGGGTTTTCCCACGGACACCTGGCTGTCTTCAAGAAAGAATTGAAAAGGTTCAAGTCAGTTCTTTTCAGTCGGGCAGTGGCTCGTCGTTGGACTGGGGGGCGGCCAGAGTAACGGCCAAAATTAATCAGGCCTCCCTCTGGGACGGGGAAACGCGAGGACTTTGGGCCCCCCGGAAAAATACCCCTCAGCTCCCTTTAGATTTCCCCAGAAAGGGACATTTCGCAGCAACGTAGGGTAAAGCTGAAAAAATTTCTAGGCTTTATATATAAAATTACCAGAGTCATGTTAGGTAATTTTTAAAAAAATTTTTAAACACGCCCCACAAGTACACGCACACTAACGCAAACAAACCCACATGCGGAGATAGCCCCCCGTCAATCAAAAACCAGGGTAAACAAAAGGGCAATCAATGGACGATGTATGAAAACCCTGTTTTATCAGCGCTCCAATTTGTACAACAATACCGCTTAAAGCCCCTTGTGCCCCTCGGCATGTGACTTTTGGGAAAATCTGTTTGGTTTTATGTTTTGGTTTGTTTTAATTGGTTACAGCTGAGTTTGGGGCACACGTTGGTCCCCACTTAAGAACGTTTTCCGTTTCCAGTAAAAAAATTTTTCCCCCCCACCTTTTTTAACTATACCACCAGTGCCCTATATGAATATATGTTTTTATATCGTTTTCCGAATGGGGTAAAATTGGGCAATTAGTAAGAACTCATTTAAAAAAAAAATCCCTTTTAAAAATTTCTTTAAAACAACCCAGGGCAACACGGGGTTTAAAGGGGGGTAGTCCCGCCTGTCCCACTACTGGACCACCCATGACAAGGTCCTGGAAAGCTTTAGTTGAAAAAAACAAAAGGGGTATGTCGTTTTTACACAGAAAAAGTGCGAAACCAAAGGTGTTAATAGCGCACAAAATAAAAGGGGTTTAAAGGGAAAGACAGGAAAAATTGGTAATGGATCTGTAACTTTCTAACAAATACAACCAAAAAAAGTTTAAATATAAGGGGTAAAGTCCCGGGGAGCTACGGTTGAAAAACCCCCCTGTTCCATTTAAAGGGACAATTTCTTGCTCCCAAACCCATTCCTTTATCCTCAAACCCGACATAGGGGAGTTTTTAAACCCCCCCGCCCGTGTTTTCCCTTTTCAGATGACACCCCAAATTTCCATAACAGTGTTTCCCCCATCGAAAAACACCGCAAAAACTAAGCGGACTTTAAAACCCGTCTTTAAAAGGGCCACTTTAGAACAATATTTAAGTTTAATGAAGAGAAATTTCAAATAAATTAGGTAGGGGAAAAAAGAGGAAATTTTAAAAAAATATAAGGGGGATACAACAAATTCTAACCCCTACAATTGAGCGGGAAAATTTTTAATTTAAGGGCCTGGGGGGTGGGTAATGTTAGGGGGGTCTACCTACAAAGAAAAACAACCCAAAAATAAATACCCCATCTTTTAGAAAAAAATTATGATGGATAATGAGAACATTCAAAATAGGGGCGCCAAACCCAAAATGTTCTCTTCAAATCGCTTGTTCTCTCTAGGCTGGAATACTGCTGTACATAGCTTCCCCTTCAAGGCTGGCGGAAAAAAACTGACCTGGGAAGGGAAAGTAAAAAATAACTTTCACGACGCACATAAGTTTCGATTTAAAACCCCTAAATTACGGAAACGGTTAATTTTTCCCCGGGGTTTCGGCGAGGGGAAAGGGTGCATGATAATATTAAAATGGGGAAAAACCCAGAGGGGTTGGTACTTTAAAATTGAACGGGAAAAATTTTCCCTATGAGTTTTAAAAGTCTGGGAGGAGGGTGCAAAAATTCCCCAAATGAAAAGCAGGGGCGCCCCGGTACACTGAGAAAGGGCAAAAACATTAAATGTCAGGGGCCCCCAAAACTGTTCAAAATGCCCCCCAGCATAAAATAAGGGGGGGTTAAAAATAGGGCTCCTGGTGTCTTAAGGGAAAAGGGACTGGACAGGCACCTTAAAATCAGTCCTGACGGGCCCGGGCTGTTTGGGTTTGTACGGGGAAATTTGCATGTGAAACCCGCAGTAACAGCATGGTTGATCAGACCCCCAAACCCCCACGGCCCTTGGGGCTTTGACCGGGCCCCAAGGGGCGGGACCCTCGAAAAAACCCCCTCCAAAATATATTTTTTTTTTTTATTTTTTGTTAATAGAAAAAAATAATTTTGTACCAAAGAAAAATTAGAAAGCTTACGTAAACCCTTTTTATAAAAAAGTGAAATTTAATTAAGCCCAATCCAAACTAAATATATTTTTTGAAAAAGGGTTTACAAAAATTTAATAATGATCAAACCCATGAAATATATTTTTCTCGTTAGGTTCAAAATGATTTTTTTGGGAAAATTTTTGGATACCAAGTTTTCGCTTGCCTTATTCGGGGAAGAAGGGGCGGTTTCTATTTTTAGGACCAAAATTTTGGTAAAACGGGACTGTATTCTGGATATCTGTCGGAAAATTTTTTTTATTTTATATATATATATATAATTGAACCAGGAAAAGAGTGGTATTTAAAACCCAAAAAAACCTGCGAAATTTGGCCCAGGGGCTCGAACCCCTGTCGTTTTTGGAAAACCCCTGGCACGAACGCAATTTAACCCCCAACCCAAAACAGTTACGAAAAAAAAAAATTTGGGCCCAAAAATTTTCCCCTGGTCACGGGCAATATCGGGGTTTCCGAACAAACATAGCCGCACCAATTTTCACATTCCGTGCCATATTTAAGCACTCGCCCAATTTTTTCCATTCTTTGTAGTCGGTTTTCGGTCGGGCGTGCGTTCATTTCGCAAATAAAAATCCCAGGATAAGGGAAAAAAGTACCATCCTCTTATCCCCTCTGGGGAATTATATTAGAGGGAAAAAAAAGTGTAGTTAAAAGTGCTGTGGGTATACACTCATATGCACTTTAAAATTTAATTTAAATTTATTCATGTATTCACTAATATAGTTAAAAAATTATCAACATATCGTATTTTTGGTAGAGAAAACCCAGGACCAAACCCCAAAAAAAACAGATAGAGTGACTTATTTTTTTCGAATTTTTTTTCCCGGGGAGCGCTCGTTATCGTCGATTATCTTGGAAATTTAAATTATTTATAAATTAAAGTAATTACGACTGTGATAAATTTTGGATTAGCAATGTTTTTTCCCGCAGTTAGTGGACAAACAGCTTCTCGCAGTGCCCCCGTACCCGCTAGGGCTTACCCTGTATGATTTTTGGAAAATATTTTTTTTCAGGGGGTTTGTTGGGGGTATTCTTATTTTAACTTGGGCAATGTAAAGAAAGGAAAGTAATTCTTAACTTTTACCCCAAAAAAAGAAAGAAAACGGAAAGATAAAAAAACGGAGTTCACATCTCAGCCCTTTTTGAGTTTTCTTGAAAACCCGTTTTTCATGAACAGGGTTTGTAAAGGTTTTTAGAACGGATCGTTTCAAAGTTAGTTTTTTGTTGTTTAAGGTTTTTTCAGTGTTATTAAAGGATTTTACATTGAGTTTACTATTACACTGTGCATTCCATGGAATAATTAACTATTTTTGTGCTTGAAAATCTACAAAAAGCAATATTTACATGCAGTTCGTAGGCGTCTGGAATGGATCAAACGTGTTTACATACAATACAGTACGGAAATTAGGTTCGCGTCACGACCAAATCAGGTCGCGACCAGAGTTTTGGAACGAATTATGGTCATGACCAGAGGTTCCAATATATATATATATATATATAAACACTGATCTCTGGTTGAAGGAGACTCGAACCTACGAATCTTGGAACAAGGTACGCAGTGCTTTACCAATCTACCCACACTGGACCAATACCTTGGAGTCCAGCTTGCGCTAGACTTTGATCCAAGGGAGCCAGCTTTCAGGGAGAAGGCTTACAGCTTTTCATCTCATCCCCTGCATGCATCAGCCTTACTAGAGATGTTAACAATGCAAGGAATTCGCAAGAGCAGGCGAAATATACACAAACACTTATTTTATTTTATAATTTAAAGCGCTATACCCATGTGGGTCATTCAGCACAAGACGTGGTGAAGGCTTGATCCTCCGTCTGCTTAGCGCCAGACAGTTGTTTTCCCTGTATGTACTCACCTAGATGTCATACACAAACACTGATCTTTGGCTGAAGGAGACTCGAACCTACGAACCTTGGAACAAGGTCAGTGTTTGTGTATATTTCACCTGCTCTTGCGAATTCCTTGCACACACACACACACACACACACACACATATATATATATATATATATATATATATATATATATATATATATATTATATATAAATATATATATATAATATATATATAAAATGCATCACACAGAAACAAGCAGGTATATACAGAGAAAGATCGCAGTCAGCAGGATTCGAACTCACTACAGGAAGACTGGCAAAGTTCCCATGTGATGATCTTCTCCTCTCAGCCACAAATGCAACATAAGCTTGGCAGCCTGGTTTACAAGCCAGGTTTCTTCCCAGCCCGGGCACATAAGTGAGCTTCAAGCATGGTTCAAGTTATTTCGTTCTCCTCCTGTATGTTCTGACCTCACAAGCAAGAGCGTCACTTGGGAACCTTGCCAGTCTTCCTGTAGTGGGTTCGAATTCTGCTGACTCTGGTCTTTCACTGTATATATCCGATTGTTTCTGCGTGATGCATTGATATAAAAATCGCATGTGATGTCAGAAGATCTAGGGAGGAGAACGACATAGACAGTTACTCAAAATTTCCCTATCTATGCCTCTTTTAGGTTTATTCAGTTACTAACAGGTGAATGTGTTGCTGTAATTATTATCTATTTGTCGCTATAGGAGCATATATTATATATATATATATATATATATATATTATATATATATATATATATATATATATATATATATATATATATATATTATATATATATATATTATATTATATATGACGGTACCCTAGCTGGCACTAAAGAATCTGTCCTAGAGGACATCAGAAAAATTAAAGACATGGGAGATAGCCTGGGCCTGTCTTTGAACCACACCAAATGTGAAATATTTTCTACCAATCGACTGATGATCCAGAATATTAGTGCTGTTTTACCAGAAGCATGAGCCACTGATTCAGCCAACAGTACTCTCCTTGATGCTCCTCTTGGCCCCAATGCCATTGATCTGATCCTAGAAAAGAAAATCTCTGACCTCAGGACGATGGAACGCAGGATGAAGGATATCGATACACATGATGCCTTCTACCTACTCACCAGGTACCTGTCCATCCCAAAACTTAACTACTTCCTGAGATGCTCCCCAGCTTCCAGCAGTCCAAAACTCGAGGAATATGACTCCCACCTGAAGTCCATGCTAGAGAGTGTATTGAATCGTTCCCTCGAAAATGTACAGTGGTTGCAAGCCTCACTTCCAGTCAGGCTTGGAGGGCTGAGAGTATGCAAATCCTCCCAGATTGCCCTACCAGTTTTCCTGTCCTCTTCTATAGCATCAAAGGAGTTAATAAAACAAATTCTTCTGGACAATCTCAGCGACTCAGCAGGAATGCAAGACCCTAGCTACGCCAGTGCCATCACTGAATGAGAGACTCTCACTGCTCCAGCACCTAAGCCTATTGCAACACTGGCCTACAAACAATCAAGCTGGGATAATCCCCATCGCTGAAAAGGTGCTTGCCAACATGCTTAGGGATGTAACATTAGACAGGGAGACTGCCTGTCTCCAAGCTGTGAGTGCACATCACTCCGGGAATTTCCTCCAAACAATTCATATTTCGGCAATGGGAACACGCCTCGACCCTACGACTCTCTGTATTGCAGTGGCTCTCCGCCTCACTGCCCCAATTCACACGGAATATACGTGTATTTGCAGCGATGCGCAAGCCGACCAATATGGTCTACATGGTCTTAACTGCTCCAGAATCAAGGCTGGCATGCAAGACACAATGAAGTCAACGACATAATAAAGAGAAGTCTTGCTACAGCTGGATACCCAGCCGAGAGAGAGCCCCAATCACTAGCAGCCAACAGTACTCACAAACCAGCAAACCGCCCTGATAGGATCACTGTCTATCCTTGGAAGAACAGCAAGCTCATAGCAAGGGACTATACCTGCGTGTCGACGCTGGCAAACACCTACATCCACCACAGTGTCAGGCGACAGGCAGAATCTGCTGATCACAAGGAGGAGTACAAGATTGGCAACAGTATCAATTTGTCCCTGTGGGATCAGAGACCTTGGGATCATGGGGAAAAAACGCCACACGTTTCCTTAAAGAACTAGGTTCTAGACCAGTGGTTCCCAAACTTTTTCAGCTTGTTACCCAATTTAACATGCCACATAAAGCATGTTACCCCTTTCACAAAATGTTGTTATTATTGATGTATATGGCTAAATTAAAACACTTGAGATATTTTCTTTTATTTATTGTATTTGAACATTGTGCATCTCTAATGACTATTACCAAAGATGTCAAGAACATCAGTGGGATGGATGGAGTTGTATACTTGAAGCTAGTTTACGAATTCTTGGCTTCGTGGTTGAAAGTGCCAGCCTGGCATCGTTTGCAACATTCACGCGACTTTTGTCCTGAAGCATACTTGTCAAAATACTTTTGGGTTTCCACACACTTAGCTATATATTTCTTCTTTTCTAATACTGTATATTAGTTTTTGATGTTTATTGTTATTTGGTTTAACTTTATTACTTACTTATAATAGGTTTACTTTACAACTTTATATACTAAGACAAAGTTAACAATAATCCTCATACCGGGTACCGCATTGTTTTCTTGATTTTCAGAATTCATAACTTTTTTTCTGTCACCCCTCCATTACCCCCCAAAAATGGTTAAATTACCCCCAGGGGGTAATTTACCCCCAGTTTGGGAACCACTGTTCTAGACTCATCGACACCACCAGGGACCCGATGGCGGCCATTTTCATGTACCTGCTCCTCAGTGTCGCCATTCAAAAGGAAAATGCTTGCTGCATACTTGGCTTGCATCCGGCTTCGGATGAGCTGGAGAAGATTCATAATTTTTAATATAATGTACAAAAAATTCATGTTTGTATTTTTTTGTCAGTGTATTCTGTCTATAAATAAAATTCACATAGAATATAAAATATAGAAGGTGGTGGGAGAAGAAAATATTCAGACAGCTCCGGGGAGAACATTGAGTTTTCCCTGAAGTACGTTTATTTTATTCTCTGAGGATGAGGGTCCCGGTAGAGTTTTAGAGGCGGTACCCCTCTCTCTCTCTCTCTCTCTCTCTCTCTCTCTCTCTCTCTCTCTCTCTCTCTCTCTCTCTCTCTCTCTCTCTCTCTCTCTCTCTCTCTCTTATTATATATATATATATATATATATATATATATATATATATATATATATATATATATATATATATATATATATATATATATATATATTATATATGCAAAACACATGATCAAGGAACAATGTTCCTTGATAATGTGAGTAGTCACGAAAGCTCTTGGAATTTCTCTATTCTTTCACAGTGGTTGTTATGCATATTCTGAAATCACCTGTTTACTGTGATCTTATTGCATATATATATATATATATATATATATATATATATATATATATATATATATATATATATATATATATATATATATATATATATATATATATATATATATATATATATATATATATATATATATATATATATATATATATATATATATATTACTAGCACAGTGTTGTTATTGGTCAATACCACTCGTTCGTGGTTACAATAATATATAAATGCTGCTCGTGAGGCTAGTACACCAAACAGGGATGAGAATGAAATTAGCTTAGAAGCTCCCACACCTCCGTATGTCCTCGGATGGCGGACCAACAGCTAGCT
>NC_069489.1:17420434-17440561 GCF_026875155.1 Cherax quadricarinatus | reverse complement strand
TTTGGCCTTTTAAAATACTGTGTGTAACACAAGTACTGTAACACTAGCTGTGACTGTTCACCGCTGTGTGTAAAACACAGCTTGCTGTACAACACTGTGACTGTCACACAGCTGTGACCTGTAACCACTCTGACTGTAACAACAGCTTGTGTTACTGTACACTACCACTTCCACCACCACCACTACTACTACTACTACTACCACAACTACCACTATTGTTGTTGCGACCTTAGAGACAAGGTTGCTATAATTAAATTAGATCGCAATTTCATATATATGTTATTTTGACTTATTAAATTATATACATAAAAATCAAGTGGTGAACGCCACCAGATCAAACAGCTGCTTATTACTAGGGTTGGTGAACAAGTACGCTTTTTGTTGTGTTTGTTTGATGGTGAGTTTTGGATTGGCTGTCAGCACTCTGGTAACTTTACCTGCCCGCTTGTTTCACTGTTCATGTCAGGAGTAAGCTGGTACAAGTCACCAGATGTTGGATCTGCTGGCCCTGTCTCTCTCTGGTCCAGGTGAAGAAATATCTCGTCTAGCTCTGTCTGGTACAAGTCACCAGATGTTGAACCTGCTGGCCCTGTCTCTCTCTGGTCCAGGTGAAGAAATATCTCGTCTAGCTCTGTCTGGTACAAGTCACCAGATGTTGGATCTGCTGGCCCTGTCTCTCTCTCACTGTTCCTTGTTGAAGAAACATCTCGTCTCCTGCTCTGAGAGAATCCTGTTGTCCTCAGCTTGTGTTATTGAGACTGTTTATGGTAATGTCTGCAATGGTGAACCGGGACATACATCTCGCAACAGAGCATTAGACTTAGTGATATTTGATGTTTTCAGAGAGTGTGTATACCTGGAGAGAGTTCTGGGGGCCAACGCCCCTGTGGACGGTCTGCGACACTCTGATACACTATATATCTCTGGTTCCGAGTTAAACTCTTGACCTACATTTGTTCTGGCATCTACGAACTGTCGCATACCTTGAGTATACCTGGGGAAGGTTTCGGGGGTCAACGCCCCTGCGGCCCGGTCTGAGACCAGACCTAGTGGTTTGGGATTTGGAATTGAACTCAAGTTTCAGTAATAATGGAGTTTTATACCTTTTGGTGAAGGATCTGTTGAAGGCCCCCTAGTTAGGGTCGTTTTGTTCTCCCTAATTCCTTGCCTGACGCTACATGGAGTATACCTGGAGGGTATTCCAGGGACCAACGCCCCGGCGGCCCGGTCCATGACCAGGCCTCCTGGTGGATCAGGGCCTGATCAACCAGGCTTCAAGCACTACTGCTGTCTGGCAAAGGGTCGTCACATTATTCAAGCAAGCTGTTTGCCTCGAGGGTAAAGTTAGCTTTGTAGATGAATGGCTCAGAGAACCGACATGTTGATAAATTAGACACATGTGCAACTCTTGGGTATCTTTATTGAGGAAACGTTTCGCCACACAGTGACTTCATCAGTCCATACAAAGGAGAATCTTGAAGAACAGGAGGAGAATGAGGTAATCAGTCCCTCAACCTTGAGTCGATGTGGTCAGTCCATCAATCTTGAATAGAATGCGGCATACGTGCGGAGAAGGAGCTTATAAACCGTTGGTAGGAGAGGTGCAGCAGTCATAGGTGGTGTCACATTTGTTCAATGTGGAAGTAGGTCGTGCCCAAGGTCGTGCCCAAGAATTAGGCAAGCGAAGAATTCCCAAGTATAAAGATCCCAAGAAGTTGCAGTGTCTGACAGGTTTGTAGATGAATGGTTCAGAGAACCGATATGTTGATAAATTAGACTCATGTGCAACTCTTGGGTGTCTTTATTGAGGAAACGTTTCGCCACACAGTGGCTTCATGAGTCCATACAAAGGAGAATCTTGAAGAACAGGAGGAGAATGAGGTAATCAGTCCCTCAACCTTGATGGACTGATCACATCGACTCAAGGTTGAGGGACTGATTACCTCATTCTCCTCCTGTTCTTCAAGATTCTCCTTTGTATGAACTGATGAAGCCACTGTGTGGCGAAACGTTTCCTCAATAAAGATACCCAAGAGTTGCACATGTGTCTAATTTATGCAAAGTTAGCTTATCTAGAGACTTGTTTCTGTCAGTCACATTCGAAGCTGAGTCTTACTGAGCACACACCGACCACTCACACACACATACGCAAACCTTCAACACTTGTACTTATAAGTACACGTCAGCATAGCAACGTACCAGACGGTACACATTTATAGGAGAATTATACTGCACATTATCTTAAGTGTGATGAATGGTTTGAAAAACCGACAAGTAGAAGATTGTAAAGTAAAAGGACACAAGTGCAACTAATGTGACATTTAT
Source organism: Cherax quadricarinatus (assembly GCF_026875155.1). Classification (NCBI taxonomy): domain Eukaryota; kingdom Metazoa; phylum Arthropoda; class Malacostraca; order Decapoda; family Parastacidae; genus Cherax; species Cherax quadricarinatus. The sequence continues at coordinate 17,438,236 of NC_069489.1, read as the reverse complement.
TGTGGCAACGTTTCGCTCTCCAGGAGCTTAATCAAGCCAGGAGCTTTATCAATGGCTTGATAAAGCTCCTGGAGAGCGAAACGTTGCCACAATAAATGTCACATTAGTTGCACTTGTGTCCTTTTACTTTACATATTGTCGGTAATTCTACCAACTTTATTACAAGTTGAAGATTGAGACACTTAAGTGCCCATAGCACCAAATGCATATTAAATACAGGATAACTACGATATATAAGTATACTAACTTATACTCCAAGAGTTGTGTAGGAACTTATATTCTGAATTATTCTAAATACATTAGCTAGTTATTACAACCTAGACACATTTGACTGGTTTCTATTCATTTAGTTGTGATCCCAAAATGATGTTGAGAAGCCACATAATTTACGACATAAGTGAACTAGAATCTTGTCTGACAAACTGTTATAAGAACATAAGAATGGAGGAACACTACAGAAGGCCTACTGGCCCATGCAAGGCTAGATGTTAGACGGGGACCAGTAAGTTGAATTTCTAGTATTTTCTGCAGATGTTTGCTACTACTAGAACATAAGGACATAAGAAAGGAGGAACACTGCAGCAGGCCTGTTGGCCCATACTAGGCAGGTCCTTTACAATTCCTCCCACTAACAGTATTAATCGCCGTATCTCCAGCTTAGCAACTCTGAGCTCTTCTCTCAGCTGCTGGTAAAGTTACTCAAGAGAGGGCATCCTGGTTCAGATTCACAGAGAGCACACAAACAGGTCTTCACAGAGCTAAGTACACGTCACCACTGACAGAGCTAAGTACACGTCACCACTGTCACAGAGCTAAGTACACGTCACCACTGTCACAGAGCTAAGTACACGTCACCACTGTCACAGAGCTAAGTACACGTCACCACTGTCACAGAGCTAAGTACACGTCACCACTGTCACAGAGCTAAGTACACGTCACCACTGTCACAGAACTAAGTACACGTCACCACTGTCACAGAGCTAAGTACACGTCACCACTGTCACAGAGCTAAGTACACGTCACCACTGTCACAGAGCTAAGTACACGTCACCAACTGTCACAGAGCTAAGTACACGTCACCACTGTCACAGAGCTAAGTACACGTCACCACTGTCACAGAGCTAAGTACACGTCACCACTGTCACAGAGGCTAAGTACACGTCACCACTGTCACAGAGCTAAGTACACGTCACCACTGTTACAGAGCTAAGTACACGTCACCACTGTCACAGAGCTAAGTACACGTCACCACTGTCACAGAGCTAAGTACACGTCACCACTGTCACAGAGCTAAGTACACGTCACCACTGTCACAGAGCTAAGTACACGTCACCACTGTCACAGAACTAAGTAACACGTCACCACTGTCACAGAGCTAAGTACACGTCACCACTGTCACAGAGCTAAGTACACGTCACCACTGTCACAGAGCTAAGTACACGTCACCACTGTCACAGAGCTAAGTACACGTCACCACTGTTACAGAGCTAAGTATCACGTCACACTGTCACAGAGCTAAGTACACGTCAACCACTGTCACAGAGCTAAGTACACGTCACCATGTCACAGAGCTAAGTACACGTCACCACTGTTACAGAGCTAAGTACACGTCACCACTGTCACAGAGCTAAGTACATGTCACCACTGAGCTAAGTACACGTCACCACTGTCACAGAGCTAAATACACGTCACCACTCAAGCTAAGTAACGCTCCCACCTCTGAGCTAAGTACACGTCACCACTGAGCTAAGTACACGTCACCACTGTCACAGAGCTAAATACACGTCACCACTCAAGCTAAGTACACGTCACCACTGAGCTAAGTACACGTCACCACTGAGCTAAGTACACGTCACCACAGCTAAGTACACGTCACCACTGAGCTAAGTACACGTCACCACTGAGCTAAGTACACGTCACCACTGAGCTAAGTACACGTCACCACTGACTAAGTACACGTCACACTGAGCTAAGTACAACGTCACACTATCGCTAAGTACACGTCACCACTGAGCTAAGTACACGTCACCACTCAAGACTCTACTACTACTACTACTAACTACTACACTACTACTATCACTGCTACTACTACTACTACTACTACTACTACTATACTACTATATCACTGCTACTACTACATACTACTACTATCACTGCCTACTACTACTACTACTACTATTATCACTGCTACTACCTATTACTTACTACTACTACTATCACTGCTACTACTACTACTATTATCACTGCTACTACTACTACTACTACTATCACTGCTACTACTACTACTACTATCACTGCTACTACTACTACTACTATTATCACTGCTTACTACTCTACATACTATTACTATTATCACTGCTACTACTACTATTATACTACTACTCTACTACTACTATATATCACTGCTACTACTACTACTATTATCACACTGCTACTACTACTACTACTACTATCCACTGCTACTACTACTACTACTACTATCACTACTACTACTACATACTACTATACTGACTACTACTACTACTACTACTACTAATTATCACTGCTACTACTACTACTACTACTATCACTGCTACTTACTATATTCATACTACTACTAACTATATTATCACTGCTACTACTACTACTATATCTACTACTACTATCTACTATTATCACTACTACTACTATACTACTACTATTATCACTCATCTACTACTACTACTATATCAGCTTATACTTACTGTACTACTACTTACTATACTACTACTACTACTACTACTACTATACTGCTACTACTACATACTACTCTACTACTACTATTATATCACTGCTACTACTACTACTACTACTACTATCACTGCTTCCTACTAACTACTATCTACTTCACTACTACTACTATCATCTACTACTACTACTATTCACTCTACTACTACTATATATCACTGCTACTACTACTACTACTACTATTATCACTGCTACTACTACTACTACTATTATCACTGCTACTACTACTATTATCACTGCTAACTACTACTACTATTATCACTGCTACTACTACTACTACTACTATCACTACTACTACTACTACTATACTACTATTACTTACTACTACTACTACTACTACTATTATCACTGCTACTAACTACTACTACTATCACTGCTACTACTACTATACTATACTATATATTATCTATACTCACTACTACTACTATTACTACTAACTACTAATACACTACTACTACTACTACTACTATACTACTACTACTACTACTACTACTACTACTACTACTACTATTATCACTGCTACTACTACTACTACTACTATCACTGCTACTACTACTACTACTACTACTATTATACTGCTACTACTACTACTACTATCACTGCTACTTACTACTACTACTATTACTGCTAACTACTACTATTACATACTATAACTCTACTACTACTATACTACTATACTACTACACTACTACTACTATATCACTCAGCTACTACTACTACTACTAACTATATCACTACTATCACTACTACTACTACACTACTATCACTAACTACTACATCACTCATACACTCTACTACTATTACACTACTACTACTACTACTATACTACTACTTACTACTACTATCACATACTACTACTCACTACTACTACTACTACTACTACTACACTCTACTACTACTACTACTAGCACTACACTACTACTACCTACTAATACTACTACTACTATCACCTACTATACTACTACTATCACTACTACTACACTACTCTACTACTACTATACACTACTAACTACTACTACTACTAACTGACTATACTACACTACTCTTACTAACTATACTACTACTACTAATCACTACTACTACTATCACTACTACTACTACTAACTACTACTATCACTACTACTACTACTATCACTACTACTACTACTATCACTACTACTACTCACTATACCTACTACTACTACTACTATCACTGCTACTACTACTACTACTATCACTGCTACTACTACTACTACTACTATCACTGCTACTACTACTACTACTATCACTGCTACTACTACTACTACTATCACTACTACTACTACTACTACACTCTACTATTATCACGCTACTACTACTACTACTATCACTCTACTACTACTACTATACCTACTACTACTACTATACTACTACTACTACTACTACTATCACTGCTATCTACTACTACTACTAACACTACTACTACTATCACTCTTACTACTACTACTATCACTGCTACTACTACTACTATCTATATACTACTACTACTACACTACTACTACTACTATATCACTGCTACTACTACTACTACTATCACTATTCTCACCTACTATCTACTACATCATCTACTACTACTACTACTACTACTACTATACTACTACTATCACTGCTACTACTACTAATACTATCACTGCGACTACTACTACTACTATCACTGCTACTACTACTTACTACTATCACTGTACTACTATACGTACAAATCACTGCTACTACTACTACTACTATCACTCTACTACTACTACTTACTATCACTGCTACTACTACTACTACTATCACTGCTAACTACTACTACTATCCACTAACTTACTACTACTACTAATACACTACTACTACTACTACTATCATCTACTACTACTACTACTATCACTACTAACTACTACTACTATCACTCTGACTACTACACTACTAATCACTGCTACTACTACTACAACTATACTACTTACTACAACTAACTACTTACTGCTACTACTACTACTTACTATCACTGCTACTACTACTATAGCACTCTACTACTAATACTACTATCACTGCTACTACTTACTATCTACTATCACTACTACTACTACTACTACTATCACTACTACTACTACTACTAAACATAACTACTATCACTAATACTACTTTTCTAAATACTACTATCACTAAATACTACTACTACTACTATCACTCTACTACTACTACCTATCTACTACTACTACTACTATCATCACGCTACTACTACTACTACATCACTACTACTACTACTACTACTCACTAACATACTACTACTACTTATCACTACTACTAACTATCACTTGACTACTAACTACTACTCTTATCACTTCTACACTACACTATTCACTACTAAACTACTACTTAACTACTAAACTGCTACTATACTACCACTATCACCTAGCTACTACTCTACTACACCACTATTACTATACTACAACTACTATATTCACTTACTTATACTTCTTATACTATATACTACTACTACTACACTACTACACTAATACTCACTACTGGTACAACTATAATATCTACTACTACTTACAACCTATACATCCTGCTACTACTACTTATTATATCACTCACTACTACTATATATAAACTCATCTATCATGCTACTATAAAACTATACTACTAGTGAACACTACAATACTACTATAGCGATAATAGTTGACATAGACAATATTACTACTATCAACCCTTTCTATCTTCACTATATACATCTATACACTTTCTATACGTAACTACTCTACATATGCTATATCACTACATACATATATCTTACTACTAAAATTGTCCACTCAAACATCTATTATACCATACTGTAGAGTTGATAAACAGCTTGATAAGGCTTGGAGAGCGAATGTTGCACAATCACTTAGTTGCTTGTGGTTTCCTTTATTGACACTGCCTTAATATACATATATAAGCCGTATCTAATACCATAAGACCTGAGACTAGGCATAAAATCCGATGACGAAGGCATTATTATCGTTATACTGTAATACGCATGTATCCCCTCTCATGTATTATATATACCATCCCTGTGGCATTAATATATATTTTAAGCCTCGTGTATCAAATTACGTAATAAAATATACATCGGGGTGAAACTGAGAAAAATGGGATTGTAGGGGAAAGTGGAATAATTACAGGAATTTTGAATAAAATCCAAAATTTTGTATACACATATTTACGTTATATTTCCCATACGTCAAATAAGACATGTTGTTAGGTAAGACACATATGCAACAGTTAGGTATCTTTATTATGAAACGTTTCGCCTACACAGTAGGCTTCTTCAGTCGAGTACAGAAAAGTTGATAGAAGCAGAAGATACTTGAAGACGATGTAATCAGTCCATCACCCTTAAAGTTTTGAGGTGGTCAGTCCCTCAGTCTGGAGAAGAGTATTGTTCCATAGTATGAAACAATATGGAGTTGAAGTGACAGGATGGAGCCTTATATAGCGCCAAGAGGTGAGACGTAGGTCACTAGAAGAGGTAAGAACTCAGATGCTGGGAGGTCAGGTCCCTCTCAACATCTGAGTTCTTACCTCTCCTAGTGGCCTACGTCTCACCTCTTGGCGCTATAAAAAGCTCCATCCTGTCACTTCTTCTCCATATTGTTTCATACTATGGAACAATGCTCTTCTCCAGACTGAGGGACTGACCACCTCAAAACTTTAAGGGTGATGGACTGATTACATCGTCTTCAAGTATCTTCTGCTTCTATCAACTTTTCTGTACTCGACTGAAGAAGCCTACTGTGTAGGCGAAACGTTTCATAATAAAGATACCTAACTGTTGCATATGTGTCTTACCTAACAACATGTCTTATTTGACGTATGGGAAATATAACGTAAATATGTGTATACAAAATTTTGGATTTTATTCAAAATTCCAGTAATTATTCCACTTTCCCCTACAATCCCATTTTTCTCAGTTTCACCCAGATGTATATTTTATTACGTAATTTGATACACGAGGCTTAAAATATATATAATTTTGTATACACATATTTACGTTATATTTCCCATACGTCAAATAAGACACATTTCTTATACTTACATTATATATAATATATTTCTCAGCCTCCTCATCGCTGGTGTCCTTATTATAGACTGGACAGATGATATTGACTTGATCATACTCAAAGGGGATATTGCCTTTGTTGACATCTATGATGTGGTCTGTGTTGTCTATCCGGAATCTGCGGGAGAAGAGGAACACCAGGTTAGGTCAGTGAGATGCTGCGGGAGAAGAGGAACACCAGGTTAGATCAGTGAGATGCTGCGGGAGGAGAGGAACACTAGGTTAGGTCAGTGAGATGCTGCAGGAGGAGAGGAACACCAGGTTAGGTCAGTGAGATGCTGCGGGAGGAGAGGAACACTAGGTTAGGTCAGTGAGATGCTGCGGGAGGAGAGGAACACTAGGTTAGATCAGTGAGATGCTGCGGGAGGAGAGGAACACTAGGTTAGGTCAGTGAGATGTTGCGGGAGGAGAGGAACACTAGGTTAGGTCAGTGAGATGCTGCGGGAGGAGAGGAACACTAGGTTAGGTCAGTGAGATGCTGCGGGAGGAGAGGAACACTAGGTTAGATCAGTGAGATGCTGGGAGGAGAGGAACACTAGGTTAGGTCAGTGAGATGTTGCGGGAGGAGAGGAACACTAGGTTAGGTCAGTGAGATGCTGCGGGAGGAGAGGAACACTAGGTTTAGGTCAGTGAGATGCTGCGGGAGAGAGGAACACTAGGTTAGGTCAGTGAGATGCTGCGGGAGGAGAGGAACACTAGGTTAGGTTAGTGAGATGCTGAGGGAGGAGAGGAACACCAGGTTAGGTCAGTGAGATGCTGCGGGAGGAGAGGAACACCAGGTTAGGTCAGTGAGATGCTGCGGGAGGAGAGGAACACCAGGTTAGGTCAGTGAGATGCTGCGGGAGGAGAGGAACACCAGGTTAGGTCAGTGAGATGCTGAGGGAGGAGAGGAACACCAGGTAAGATCAGTGAGATGCTGCGGAAGGAGAGGAACACCAGGTTAGGTCAGTGAGATGCTGCGGGAGAAGAGGAACACCAGGTTAGGTCAGTGAGATGCTGCGGGAGGAGAGGAACACCAGGTTAGGTCAGTGAGATGCTGAGGGAGGAGAGGAACCACCAGGTTAGGTCAGTGAGATGCTGCGGGAGGAGAGGAACACCAGGTTAGGTCAGTGAGATGCTGAGGGAGGAGAGGAACACCAGGTTAGGTCAGTGAGATGCTGCGGGAGGAGAGGAACACCAGGTTAGGTCAGTGAGATGCTGCGGGAGGAGAGGAACACCAGGTTAGGTCAGTGAGATGCTGCGGGAGGAGATGAACACCAGGTTAGGTCAGTGAGATGCTGCGGGAGGAGAGGAACGCCAGGTTAGGTCAGTGAGATGCTGCGGGAGGAGATGAACACCAGGTTAGGTCAGTGAGATGCTGCGGGAGGAGAGGAACGCCAGGTTAGGTCAGTGAGATGCTGACGGTCACGACTCAGAAAAAGATAGAAATAAGGGATTTAGAAAGGATGTGGGTTTGGTAGGGTTGTGGAATAAGGGATTAAGGTTGTGCAATAAGGGATTTAAAAAGGATGTGGGTTCTACAGGGTTGTGGGTATGTAAAATAGTCTTCCGAGGAGAGTGATAGAAGACAATGGGCTTGAGAATAACTTTATACAGATACACGTAAATACAGTTGCATGAATTATCATACATATCAGCATATGTGTAGATTATCCAGGATAACCCAAAAAATCAGGCAAAGTGACTTATTTCCACTGGTGTCCTTGCTTATTATAGGCCAGTAGGCCCTCTGCAGTGCTTCTCCTTTATGTAAATATGTGAGTCAGAAGGACTGATTGTGGTCAGCACCTGGGGTACTGAAGGAAATGCTTGCCCAGGTAGATACCCACGTAGATTCACGGGCGTACACCCACTGTGTGCGCCACCCACTATCAATATGACCTACACTACACAGCCTAAGCTTCCACAAGGTCCACCCACACCACCCACTGCCTACCCACGCTACCCACAAGCCGCCCACGCCCTCGGAGATAAGAGTGAGCCCAAGTTATACCACTGTAGCCTCTATTAATTACAAGAGAAGGAGTCTCAGCCAAATATTTCATAGTTTGTTATCAAGATATAGTGGAGGCCTTAATGGCCGGGCTAATGGTCTCTGGTCCACTCTGATCCCATTTAGATAATGTTAATGGTGGAGCAACAACAGCCTCTGTAGGAGCTGTCACCCCTCTGCCTCCTGCTGTTTACTGTCCCCCTGTTGAGACGTGTCCCTGCTGTCTGCTTGTTGTTGTTGCTCTCACCTGTAGCAGTAACAGTGAAAAAAAATTGAAATTCCAGGCGCTTTCCTGATTTCTCATATTATCAAGGGACTGTAAAAATACAACAGAAGGGTTATAGTACTGAGATATCACCTCACATACAACGCTACACCTGTCCCGGTATGATGCGGGTGAGACGGGCAAGGTCCTGTCAAACGCAGCTTAAATTCTTCCCAAACTGTATTAATTATAAATGAATCTGATTTGTATAATCCTAAACCAATATTCTCTCTCAACCAGACTTACTTGATACAACTTTCTCAACCAGACTTACTTGATACAACTTTCTCAACCAGACTTACTTGATACAACTTTCTCAACCAGACTTACTTGATACAACTTTCTCAGCCATAGACCTGCTTGTTACAACTTTCTCAGCCATAGACCTGTTTAATACAACTTTCTCAGCCATAGACCTGTTTGATACAACTTTCTCAGCCATAGACCTGTTTAATACAACTTTCTCAGCCATAGACCTGTTTGATACAACTTTCTCAGCCATAGACCTGTTTAATACAACTTTCTCAGCCATAGACCTGTTTAATACAACCTTCTCAGCCATACACCTGTTTGATACAACTTTCTCAACCATAGACCTGTTTGATACAACTTTCTCAGCCATAGACCTGTTTAATACAACCTTCTCAGCCATACACCTGTTTGATACAACTTTCTCAGCCATAGACCTGCTTGATACAACTTTCTCAGCCATAGACCTGCTTGATACAACTTTCTCAACCATAGACCTGTTTGATACAACTTTCTCAGCCATAGACTTGCTTGATACAACTTTCTCAGCCATAGACCTGCTTGATACAACTTTCTCAGCCACAGACCTGCTTGATACAACTTTCTCAGCCACAGACCTGCTTGATACAACTTTCTCAGCTTTTTTGAAAAACTGGATGGAAAAAATTCTCAATGAATAAAAGAGTATCAGAATTTGTCAATTTCTAATGCAATATTTACGTTTTAAAATTTATTTCAAGACTTTTCCCATTTTTATAGTAAAACTTCATACACCCTTTTTCGGGATCTTTAGACACAACCCCATCAGAAATTTTTGGGAGAGTTTTTAATCAACTTTTTTTATAGTGTACAAGTTTTTTAAAATGCAACTTTGATATTAAATTTAAAGTAGAGAAATATACAAAAAAATTTTTCTGGTGGGGGGGAAAAAACCCAGCATTTTCTTCGTTGAAATCATCATTTTTATGAACTGGAAAAAGTATTTCTAAAATTTTGAAAGTCTTAAAACTGTTTTGGGTATTTTAGATCGAAATTTCCATTTTGACTCTGGACTGCAAAACGAAAAAGTCTCAAAAAATTTAATGAAAAAACAAATTTTAATTTTATCTGGATATAAAGACAAAACGTAAAAAGGTGCAGTTTATTTTGTTGGTTCTCTGTTGCTTAAAGTTAAATCTTTTCCCCCCAAAAATTTTTTAAAGACATTAAAAAAGGAAATGATTGTTGGGTTCAACTTAAAGTAAAATTTATAAATTTCCCAACCGGGGGGATGGGGGCGTTGCCCCCCGAAACACTCTCCGGGTTTCCCTCAGGTATAACCCGGGTAATTCTTAGACATTACCGCGACACCACACACCACACACACCACAACACACACACACCACACACACACCCACACACACACACCACACACACACACACACAGAACACACCACACAACCAACATATATCATCCCCAAAATCCCGGTTTGTTTCTCAACACCTTTGCCCAGGGGGAACTTAAGACCACAAAGGCCCCTTGTGACCCTGTCCTGGCCCCAAAATTTCCTGGTGGAAAGGATGAGAGGGAAAGGGCACTGCTTGACATCTCCTGTTATATATTATTGACATCTTTAGCGGAAAAGACTGTATCACTGTTTCTTACAGCCATTGTCTAATGTTCCTGGAATGTGTTGCTGCAGGGTTTGATCTGGTGGTCCAGGGGGGCCCTGGTTGATCTGGTGGCTACCGGAGGCTTGGTTGATCTGGTGGCTACCGGAGGTTTGGGTTGATCATGGTGGCTACCGGAGGTTTGGTTGATCATGGTGGTCCGGGGAGGTTTGGGGTTGATCTGGTGGCTCCCAGGAGGCTTGGTTGTTATGGTGGCTCCCAGGGGGCCCGGGTTGCTGGTGGCTACCAGGAGGTTTGTTGATCATGGGGTCCCAGGAGGCTTGGTTGATCTGGTGGTTACCAGGAGGTTTGGTTTGTCAGGTGGCTACCAGGGGGGCTTGCTTGATCATGGGGTCCCAGGAGGGGGGTTGATCATGGTGGCTACCAGGAGGGGGTTGATCAGGGTGGTACCAGGGGGGCTTGGTTGATCATGGTGGCTACCGGGAGGCTTGGTTTTTGATCTGGTGGCTCCCAGGAGGCTTGGTTGTCAGGGGGCTCCCGGAGGCTTGGTTGATCATGGTGGCTACCAGGGGGCCCCGGGTTTTGTCATGGTGGCTCCGGGGGGCCTGGTTGATATGGGGCTCCAGGAGGCCTGGTTGTTATGGTAGCTACCAGGGGGCCCGGGTTTGTCATGGTGGCTCCAGGAGGCTTGGTTGATCATGGTGGTCCCAGGAGCTTGGGTTTGATCATGGTGGCTACCGGAGGTTTGGGTTTGTCATGGGGGCTCCCAGGAGGCTTGGGTTTTCATGGTGGCTACCGGGGGAGGCCGGTTTTTCTGGTGGTACCGGAGGCTTGGTTGATCATGGGGGCTCCAGGAGGCTTGGTTGATCATGGGGGGTACCGGGAGGTGGTTGATCATGGTGGTACGGGGGGGTTTGGTTGTCATGGGGGCTACCGGAGGCCTTGGTTGTCATGGGGGCTACCGGGAGGTTGGTTTGAAAGGTGGCTCCCCAGGGGGTTTGGGTTGATCTGGTGGCTACCAGGAGGCTTTGGTTGATCTGGGGGCTACCAGGGGCTTGGTTGATCATGGTGGCTCCCGGGGAGGCTTGGTTGATCATGGTGGTTACCGGGGGCCCGGGTTTGATCAGCTGGCTACCGGGAGGCCTGGTTGATCATGGGGCTCCCCGGGGGCCGGTTTGGTATGGTAGTCCCAGGAGGCCGTTGATCATGGGGCTACCAGGGGCCTGGTTTGATCTGATGGCCCCCGGGAGGCTGGTTTGATCATGGTGGTCCAGGGGGGCCGGGTTTGGGAATGGTGGCTACCAGGAGGGGGTTGATCAGGGTGGCTACCAGGAGCTGGTTGATCATGGTGGCTCCCAGGAGGTTTGGTTGATCTTTGGTCCCAGGAGGCCTGGTTGATCATGGGGACCAGGAGGCTGGTTGACTGGGGGTACAGGGGGGCTTGGTTGATCATGGTGGCTACCAGGGGGTTTGGGTTGATCATGGTGGACCGGGGAGTGGTTGTCATGGTGGCTACCAGGGGGGCCGTTGATCATGGTGGCTACCAGGAGGCTTGGTTGATCATGAGGGTACCAGGAGGTTTTGGGGTTTGATCATGGGGGCTCGGAGGCGGGGTTGTCATGTGGCTCCAGGAGGCTTGGTTGATCATGGTGGTACGGGGGCCCGGGTTTGATCATGGTGGCTACCGAGAGGGTTCCTGGGGTGAGGGGGTTCAAAAATGCGGGGGTCAGCTGTAACAGGGAATAACAAGTGTTTCCACAGACGGTTGGTAGAGGTCATACTATAATGGTAACGGGTTTTACTTTATGGTGTTACTAACCGTGGGTCGGGCTATTTTCCGGGGGAAACCTCACCAATTCCTAATCAATCCATTCACTTTGGGGGAAAAAGCTTAGTCCCATGATTTCCCCAGACGGGTCAAGCCTTTGTTGATTGTTGAACAAAACGTCGTACAGCCATTCCCTTACCAGGTAGAAGATGGGTAAAACGAACTTATTGTCCCTGTTTTCCCACTTGAATGGTACGGGGAAACCTATCTCTTCCTGCGTAAGAATCCCTCATTCACAGCTGTGTGAGAAAAATTTGATAAATCAAAGCTTGAGATGGAGTTATTCACTAGCAATTCACCTGGAATGCCCCCTTGATCCTAGTACCTAAGAAGGATGGTACTTGGCGCCCAGTAATTGACTTTGGGAAAGTTAAATGCGAAAACTTTCCCAGATGCTTCCCCCCCCCGTATTGGTGATTTTTTAAAACGTAAAATCGGAGATAAAAAAAGTCTTCTCGCCCTGGACTTTTTTTAAAAGGGTTTTGGCAGCCCCTCTTCCGGGGGCAGCCAAGGTTAACCGTATTTCCACCCTACGGCTTTACCACTTCGTCCATAGGGCCTTTGGGATTACGTTCCCCCCCTATCACGTTCCAACCCTCGACTAATATCTTTAAGGTTCATAGTAATGCACTTAGGGGACTTAGAGCATAATCGTATTCAAAGACGGGGATCCCACCTTAAAAAGCTGATGTAGTATTGGTAAGCTTGAAGAAGCCAATTTAAAGATCAAAGTATAAAGTAATTTTTCAGATCAAAAATTAAGTTTTTTGGTACGTAGTCATCCTGGGGGGGTTACGACTGACCAAAAAAAAAAGTAACGGCAGTCTAAATTTTTTCCATCCCTCCCAAAACTGCGATGCGTAAGATCCTTTTTGGGCTTAGCAGGTTTTTATAGTTTTTTCATTGCCAATTTTTCTTCCAAGCTGCTCCTCAAAAATGGTTGCTTAAGAAAGATGCTCCTTTTTGTTTGGGCCTTCCGTCAAGAAAAAGGGATTCCAAAATCTAAAAGAAAACTAACATCTGTCCAAATTTGAAATTTCCCAGATTTTCTAAACCCTTCTTTCTGACAAGTGCTAGTTTATTTGGGAGGGGTGCCGTACTAGCTCAAAGATTATGGCAAGTACAAGCAGTTGATTGCAGCCCAGTCCTTCGCGGCCCGAAGTAATTATACAGTAATGGCAAAAGCTTTTGCAATAGTATGGTCTTTTTAAAAAAACTTCTGAGACATTTTCAGTACTCTGTTCTGTCTTGACAGGGGCCCTGCTCCCCTGAAACCCCTTTTTTTCCAGAACAAACAAACCCAGGAAGGTTTGCCAGATGGGGCCTTGATTCCAAGAGTTAATCCCACCTTTTAACACTTACCCGGCAAGTAAATGTAGTCGCAGATGCCTTATCGCGACATGTTAGTATAGTAATGCGACCCCCCCATTTATGCTGAAGAGTAAAGAAGGGTCAACGAACAGATCCCTGTGGTTGGTGTGATTGGATTTTCCCGCTCCCGGAAGATCTATTCTGACTGGAAGCCCCCCGCACCCATCAGTGACTTTGTTGAACCAAGAATTATGTATTGAACGCGGTTGGGTACTCCCGCAGAAGGGTTGCAGTAGTAATTCTACTTTATGTGTGTAGCCCTTACAGCTAGTTCATGATGACCCGGTGTTCGCCCTGGTAGGTCGTTCGTAAAAAAAAAGCCAGATTGAAATACTTTTGGCCTTTTATGGCAACTGATATTTCTGGGTATGTTAAAAATGTAGGTCTGCATGCAAATAAAGGTAATGTAATGGTCTAAACCAATCCAATGTATCCAACTATTCAAACTGGGGAAGAGTTGCATTGATTTTTTTAACTAATTTTTCCCAAAGTTCCCTCCAGGGCAACAAAAAACTGTGTGTTATGGAGCCATTTCACCAGATTTGTGAGTTAGTTCCTATTCAGATAAATTGCCGGGAAAAGTAGCTAAGCATTTAAAGAACGCATCCCCCTGTAGGCAATCACCCTAAGTCCCCAGTAACGATTTGGAGGTGAATTGTAATGAGATTTTGAAAATTTGTGACCTTGTAAAGATCTCTAAATCCACCTTGTTCCTCATCACCCGCCCGCAATGGGTTAGCCAAAACAAATAAAAAAAAAAGTACTTGATGTCTTTGGGCCACTATCAATCCCAAATGGAACTTGGGATGAATTTACCTGATGTACAGTGTGCTATTTAAAATTCTGTTACAATGTTTCTATAGGGACACCCCCCCAT
This sequence comes from Cherax quadricarinatus, assembly GCF_026875155.1. Taxonomy (NCBI): domain Eukaryota; kingdom Metazoa; phylum Arthropoda; class Malacostraca; order Decapoda; family Parastacidae; genus Cherax; species Cherax quadricarinatus. Next base: position 17,423,174 of record NC_069489.1, on the reverse strand, counting down.
TTGCATTGTATGGTGTAGAAAACGTTGCCTTTTGATTGTTATATTTTTAAACCCAAACCCCTTTACAACCTGATTTTCATAGCAACTGTACCAGCTTAGTAAAGTGTTTTTAGAAGGATCCGTAAAATTTCATAAATCAACAGCAGAATTTACAAAGTCACAAACACTGAGCAAAGCCGTCCAAAATTACAGTAGGTTCGAGGTTATGCTGACTAACTTTAACAAAACGTCTGCAATGCCAAAAAGCTTGATCAAAAAAGTTTGTTTGGTCCTTATCGAGTGTTGAAAAATTCAGGTAATAAATATAAGGTTAAGAAATTAGTACTGGTCAGTATAAAAAATTGCATTTAGATATATGAAGTAAGTATGTGATGTAAAGATGTTCCAACCCGACTAAGTGACAGACTCTGACAAATCCTCCGCCGTATCTCTTCCCCTGATATCGTCAGATATCAACCGAAAATATCGTTATTCCCCACGTACCGACGGTATTGGAAAATTTCCCCAAGTATCATTTTTTTAATACTAATTTTGATTTGCCTCAAACACTGCATGAGTTAGCCATTTCAAAAGGGGTTTTATCCTCCCGAGATGACACCCATTTGCACATGTCAGTTTACCCCCAGGGGGTTGGGGGGAAAAAGTAAATAAAATGTATAGATGAATATTACAGTATCAAATTTTTTAATATTCAAAATTTTTTTTTGTGTTCACTTTCCCTCCGAATTCTGAGATTTTTAAAAAAGTTAATTTTTAGGCACCAATTGCCTTCCGTTAAAAAAATTTTTTCTTTGTACTATCCTTCTCAGAATCCTAGTCTCGAATACAGATGATTGACAAAAATTTTATTGTATTATCGCTTCATTGTGTAACCCCAAAGTTGGTTATTTATGAATTGTATTTTCTACCTTGTAATGCATTTCGTATGTTTCACTACAGTAAGTTCGTTAGCTTCCATTCAGATTTCCCCCGTTTCAAAAAAATTTGGGGAAGAAAAAAAAAGAAGGTGTTTTTTTGATTAAAGTATTTAGGGAAAAGTGTGTTTATTTTAAATAAAGTAAATTTAATGTTTTGTGTTTTTTTTGAAAAGTATTATTTAAGCTACCTTGGGAAGCTCACCCAAAAAAACCTGTAACAGTTTTAAAGTTTAAAGGGGCATATTTTTAAAACCCCTTAAAAACCCTGGGTAATCCAAACCCTTGTATCATGGACAGGGAAAATAAGCAGTTTTTGGGAACTTAACCCAAAACCATCCCTAAAAAATCTAAAGATAGACGGAGAAAAAATATCCCTAAAAACAGGGGAACCCATGAAAAATAAAAACCTTTAACTCCTGGACCAAAAGAAATTTGAGAACAAAAATTCTGGAAAAAAAGAGAAGTCTGGGAAAAAACTACAAATTTTTCCAAACAACCCAAATGGTGGGAAATTGGGCAGGGATATAAAAACCGGTTTAAGCAGCACCCCGAAGCATAGGGGGGACTTTCAACATCCGTGGGCCAAGCGGGCCATCTTCCAAAATAAGGGGTTTTTGGACAAATTGAAGTTTAAAATGAAATTATTTAAGTCCCAAATTGATGGGGTGGGGACAGTGCCAATGGAGCCCCCCCCGGGCCCCCTTTTACCCCCTTTTTTTCCCCCCACTTTTTTTTTTTGGGCCTTTTATTTTTTTTTTCCTTTTCCTCCTTTCCCCACAAACATGTATTTTGGGACTTTTGGGGGGAGGAAAAGTGCCAAGTGGAGTCCTCACACCCAAAAATTAAGTGGCACTTGATGGGTGGGGGCACAGTGCCAATGTGATCCTCCCCACACACATGTAAGGGCATTGATGGGTGGAGGCACAGTGCCAAGTTGGGGGTTCCCCACACACACACAACAACCCCGGGGGTAAACAGGAAGGGAAAAAAAACCCTTTTGGGGGGGAACCGGGGAAAAAAAAAGGGAAGGGGGGGGAAGGAAGGGAGAAAAAAAACAAGGGGGTGGGAAAAGGGTTGGGAAAGGGAGAAGAGAAAAAGAGGAGAAAAAAAAAAATTAGAAAAAGAAAAAGGAGGTGAGAAAGAGTGAGAAAGATGAGAAAGGGGAAAAAGAAGAAAGAGTGAGAAAGAAGAGAGAGTTATATTATGAATATTCAAAAGGGGTGTTCCATAATACCAAATATGATGTATGGTCTTTATTGCCACCCCTTCCCCCCCTTCCCCCCTCCCCCCCTCCCCCCCCCCCCACCCGCCTCTGCTTTTCCCCCCCCCCTCCCCTTCCCCTCCCTCCCCCTCCCCCTCTTTCCTTCCCCGTGCCTCTCTTCCTCACCACACGTGTCCCTCCCCCCCCCTCACCAACAGTGTTCCCCCCCCCCCCAAACCCCACAGTTTCCCCCCTTTTTCCCCCACCAACGTTTCCCCCCCCCCTCCCACACAGTGTTCCCCTCCCCCCCCCCCACACAGTTTTCCCCCCCCCCCTCCCACACAGTGTTCCCCCCCACCCCTCACCAAGTTTCCCCCCTCACCCCTCACCCCCACAGTGTTTCCCCCTCCCCCCCCCACAAGGTTTCCCCCCCCCCCCTCACCACCAGTGTTCCCCCTTTCCCCTCACCACACTGTTCCCCCCCCCCTCACACCCCAAATGTTTCCCCCCCCCCCCTCACCACACAGTTTTCCCCCTCCCCCCACCACCCCAGTGTTCCCCCCCACCCCCCCACCGGGTTTCCCCCCCCACCCCCCAACCCCCAGTGTTCCCCCTCACCCCT
>NC_069489.1:17403725-17419934 GCF_026875155.1 Cherax quadricarinatus | reverse complement strand
CCTGGGCCCAGAGAGTGAAACCCAGCATCCTGGGTCAGAGAGGGCACCCCAGCTCCTGGGTCAGGAGTGACCCCCAGCACCTGGGGTAAAGGAGTGAACCCCACATCCTGGGTCAAGAGGTGACACCCCAGCATCCTGGGGTCAGAGAGTGACACCCCAGCATCCTGGTGTCAGAGAGTGACACCCCAGCATCCTGGTGTCAGAGAGTGACACCCCAGCATCCTGGTGTCAGAGAGTGACACCCCAGAATCCTTGTCAAGAGGACACCCAGATCCTGGTCAAAGAATGACCCCCACATCCTGGGGTCAGAAGTCACCCAGCATCGGGTGCAGAAGTGCCCCACATCCTGGGTCAAAGGTGACACCCCAGCATCCTGTGCAGAGAGTGACACCCCAGCATCCTGGGGTCAGAGGTTGATTACTTCAGAGTCTAGTGTTGTGCTGGTCATGTTTCTCAGTAGCTGAGATGAGAGTATCATCCTCAGCACCTGGTGACCTGTCTTCTGCACATGGGAACCTGTCTTCTGCACATGGGAACCTGTCTTCTACACATGGGAACCTGTCTTCTGCACATGGGAACCTTCTTCAGCACATGGAGACCTGTCTTGAGCACATGGGAATCTGTCTTCTGCACATGGGAACCTGTCTTCTACACATAGGAACCTGTCTTCTGCACATGGGAATCTGTCTTCTGCACATGGGAACCTGTCTTTTGCACATGGGAACCTTCTTCAGCACATGGGAACCTGTCTTCTGCACATGGGAACCTTCTTCAGCACATGGAGACCTGTCTTGAGCACATGGGAATCTGTCTTCTGCACATGGGAACCTGTCTTCTACACATAGGAACCTGTCTTCTGCACATGGGAATCTGTCTTCTGCACATGGGAACCTGTCTTCTGCACATGGGAACCTGTCTTCTACACATGGGAACCTGTCTTCTGCACATGGGAATCTGTCTTCTGCACATGGGAACCTGTCTTCTGCACATGGGAACCTGTCTTCAGTACATGGGAACCTGTCTTCTACACATGGGAATCTGTCTTCTGCACATGGGAACCTCCCCTTCTACACATGGGAAAATCTGTCCCCTGCACATGGGAACCTGTCTTCTGCACATGGGAACCTGTCTTCTACACATGGGAACCTGTCTTCTGCACATGGGAACCTGTCTTCAGCACATAGGAACCTGTCGCCAGCACATGGGAACCTGTCTTCAGTACATGGGAACCTGTCTTCTGCACATGGGAACCTGTCTTCTGCACATGGGAATCTGTCTTCTGCACATGGGAACCTGTCTTCAGTACATGAGAACCTATCTTCAGCACATAGGAACCTGTCGACAGCACATGGGAACCTGTCTTCTGCACATGGGAACCTGTCTTCTGCACATGGGAACCTGTCTTCAGCACATGGGAATCTGTCTTCTGCACAGTGGAACCTGTCTTCTGCACATGGGAACCTGTCTTCTGCACATGGGAACCTGTCTTCAGCACAGTGGAACCTGTCTTCTGCACATGGGAACCTGTCTTCAGCACATGGGAACCTGTCTTCCGCACATGGGAACCTGTCTTCCGCACATGGGAACCTGTCTTCCGCACATGGGAACCTGTCTTCCGCACATGGGAACCTGTCTTCCGCACATGGGAACCTGTCTTCCGCACATGGGAACCTGTCTTCCGCACATGGGAACCTGTCTTCCGCACATGGGAACCTGTCTGCCGCACATGGGAACCTGCCTTCAGTACATGGGAAATAGAGCAAGGCGTAAAGAAAGGAACGGAGAGAAGAAAATACAGAGAAAAGCTGAGTGACTAAGTTGAAGGAAGGTGGGCTGGGAGAGTGGATACGAGAAGTTAGAACCAGTGGAAGTAATTGGCAGGGCAGTGATCAGGTCCCTTATACTGCACCCACACTAACCCTGAGACGCATCTTCAATATCATACACGTAGGCAGGGCCAGGAGCTGCGTCTCGACCCCTGCAACCACAATTAGGTGAGTACACGTCAGGTTAGGTCAGGTAAGATGAGGTAAGGTTTGTAAGATTATGTTAGGTTAGATCAGGTAAGATTAGGTTAGATTAGGTTAGGTTAGGTTAGGCTAGGTTAGGTTAGGCTATTCTAGGTTAGGTTAGGTTAGGCTAGGTTAGGTTAGGTTAGGTTAGGCTAAGTTAGGCTAGTTAGGCTAAAGGGTTTGGCTAGGCAGGTGGTTAGGTTAGGCAGTTAAGGTTTGCTAGGCTAGGTAGGTTGCTAGGTTTGGCTAGGTTAGGTTTGGTTAGGTTTGGTAGGTTTGGTTAGGTTAGGTTAGATTAGTAGGCTATAGTTAGGCTAGGCTAGGCTAGGTTAGATTAGGTTAGGCCCAGGTTAGGTAGCTAGGGTAGGTTAGGTTAGGTTAGGTTATTAGGTAGCTAGGCTAGGTTAGGCTAGGTTAGGGTTTGGCTAGGTTAGGTTAGGCTAGGTTAGGTTAGGTTAGGTTAGGCTAGGTTAGGTTAGCTTAGTTAGGTTTGGTTAAAGGGTTTTTCTAGGTTTGGTTAGGTTAGGTTAGGCTAGGTTAGGTTAGGTTAGGCTAGGTTAGGTTAGGTTAGGTTAGGTTAAGTTAGGTTAGGTTTGGCTATTAGGCATTAGGTTAGGTTAGGCTAGTTAGGTTAGGCTAGGTTAGGCTAAAGGTTAGGTAGTGTAGGTTAGGCAGGGTTTGGCTAGGTTAGGCTTTGGTTAGGTTAGGCTATTTTGGCTAGGGTTTGGTTAGGCTAGGTTAGGCTAGGTTAGGTTTAGGTTAGGTTAGGTTCGTCAGGTAGGCAAATGTTAGGTAGGCCCAGGTTAGCCTAGGTTCGGCAGGTTAGGGTTTGTTAGGGTTAAGGCCCGTTAGGCTTAGCTAGTTAGGTAGGTTAGTTTAAATAGGCTAGGTTAGCTGGTTTGATTAGGTAGTTTTGTAAGGCATTGTTAGGTTAGGTTAGGTTTGTTAGGTTTTGGTTTGGTTAGGTTAGGTTAGGTTAGGTTGGTTAGCTGGTTAGGTAGGTAGGTTAGGTTGGTAGGTTAGGCAGGAGGTTTGTTTTAGGTTAGGTTAGGCTAGGTTAAGGCCCAGGTTTGATTAGGTTAGGTTTGGTTAGGTGAGTTAGGTTGGTTAGGTTTGGTTAGGAGGTAGGTTTGGTAGGTTAGGTAGGTAGGTTAGGCTAGTAGTTGGTTAGGTTAGGTTAGGCTAGTTAGTTAGGTTAGGTTAGTTAGGTTTTGTTAGGGTAGGGTTTGTTTGGTTAGTTAGGTTGGTAGGTAGGGTAGGGTTTTTTAGTTTTGGTTAGGTTAGGCTAGGTTTGGGTTTGGTTTGGGTTTGGTTAGGTTAGGTAGGTTTGGTTAGGTTAGGTTTGGTAGGTTTGGGGTTTGGCTAGGTTAGGTTGGGTTGGGTAGGTTAGTTTTGGCTAGGTTAGGTTAGTTTGGTTAGGTTAGGTTTGTTAGGTTAGGCTAGGTTGGTTAGGTTTGGTTTGGTTTTGGTTAGGTTAGGTTAGGGTGGTTTTTTAGGTTAGGGAGGTTAGGTTAGGTTAGGTTTGGGTGGTTAGGGTTTGGGTTTGGTTTTGGTAGGTTTTGGGTTGGTTAGGTTTGGGTTTGGTTTTGGTTTTGGTTGGTTTTTGGTTTTGGCTAGGTTAGGCTAGGTTTGGTTTTGGGGGGGTTTTTAGGTTTGGGTTTGGGAGTTAGGTTGGTTAGGGTTTGGTTAGGGTTTGGTTGGTTGGGTTTGTTAGGTTAGGTTTTTGGTTTTGGTTAGGTTAGGTTCGGGTTGGTTAGGTTGGTTAGGTTCGGTAGGTTTGTTAGGGTTGGGTTTGGTAGGTTTGGTTAGGGGGTTGGTTTGGTTGGTTAGGTTGGGTTTGGTTCGGTTAGGTTCGGTTAGTTAGGTTAGGTTAGGTTTTGGTTTTGGTTGGGTTAGGGTTTGGGTAGGTTTGGGTTTGGATTAGGTTAGGCTAGGTTAGGGGTTTGATTAGTTTGGTAAGGTTTGGCTAGGTTTTGTTAGGTTTTTAGGGGTTTGGTAGGTTAGGGTTTTGGGTTTGGGTTGGTTAGGTTAGGGTTTTTAAGTTTGGTTTGGTAGGGGGTTGGTTTGGTTTGGTTAGGTTAGCAGGTTAGGGGGGGGTTTATTGGTTGGTTAGGTTAGGCTAGGTTAGGTTAGGGTTAGGTTTGGTTTGGGTTTGGTTGGTTTGGTTTGGTTAGGTTAGGTTAGGTTAGGTTGGCTAGGGTTTGGTTAGGTTTGGTTAGGTTTGGTTAGGCTAGGTTTGGTTAGGTTTTGGTTAGGTTAGTTTTTTTAGGTTGGCTAGGTTAGGTTAGGTTGGTTTTGGGTTTGGCAGGGTTTGGGTGGTTTGATTTGGTTAGGTTATTAGGGTAGGTTAGGTTTGGTTAGGTTGGTTGGTTAGGTTTTTAGGTTAGGTTAGGGTTTGGTTGGTTGGCAGGGTTTGGGGGTTGGTTAGGTTAGGTTAGGCTAGGGTTTGGTTAGGTTAGGTTTTTAGGTTGGTTTTTGGGTTAGGCTTAGGTTAGGGTTGGTTAGGTTAGGTTAGGCAGGTTGGGTTTGGTTAGGGTTGGTTAGGCTAGGTTAGGTTAGTTAGGTTTTGGTTAGGTTGGTTAGTAGGTTAGGTTAGTTTGGTTAGGTTTGGTTCGGTTTTGGGTTTGTTAGGTTTTGGTTAGGGTTTTTAGGTTTGGTAGGTTTTGGGTTTGGTTGGTTAGTTAGTTTTGGTTTAAATTTGGGTAGGGTTTGGGTTTGAAGGTTTTGTCAGAAAAAAACAAGTGTTTCCTGACGCTGCTTAGCCATTTAAACCCCCACGGAGTTTTGGATCTGACCGAGACCTTTCCCCCGGCTTCCCCTTTGTTTTAAACCCTTTAATTGTTCTGGTTGCTTTTTAAACCCTTTAGCTGAGTCGAATTATCAGGTTTTTTTTAAATTTTTACTATTGAAAAAATTTTCTCTTCATAATTTCCCTCATTTTTATAATTATTTTTTTACCCTCATAAAGGATGCTTGGAAACTGTAGTTTGTGTTTTAATATATGTTTTTTTGGGTTAATAATGAGAAATAGTGAAGATGGCAGGACCGTGCCCAAAGGGCAGTCATCTTTTAAATTAGAATTTTTTCTGTCTTTTATTTTGGGGTATTTTTTATGCTTATTACTGTCCATATACAATTTTTGAAAGCTGGGGTTTGTGTTTTAATATATTTTATTTAATGATTAAAATTAGTGAAAATGGCAGGACCGCGCCCAGAGGGCAGTCATCTTTTGAATTAGATTTTTTTCTGTCCTTCATTTTGGGGTATTTTTCATGCTTATTACAGTCCATATAAATTTTCTAGAAGCTGCGGTTTGTATTTTAATATTTTTCGTGGTTAATAATGAGAATAATTAAAGATGGCAGGACCGTGCGCAGTGGACAGATACCTTTTAAAAAAGACAATATTTTGGTATTTATTGTCATTTTTTTGAGTGTTGTGTCTCAAAGAAATATTTAAAAAATAATTTCCAAATATAAATCTCTCATATATTGACCTTATTTAAAGGAAAATTATAAAATGGCGACATTTGATAGATGTGTGGGTTGTAGCAGTGACAACAACAACAAGTCTCTGACGTCTGCTTCTGCTTTCCTGTGCCTGTTGGTCTCTAGCTCCTGGGATCCACCTCACACACGGTCCTCTGTGAGGGTAATAAGATCACGGGGGGCACCAAACCCGCATGGGTTAGGAAGTATTAATGTTACCCCTAGGATAACCCAGGGTAGGGAGTGTTACCAGACATGATAACCCAGGGTAGGGAGTGTTTAGCCACCAGGATAACCCAGGGTAGGGAGTGTTAGCCAGCCAGGATAACCCAGGGTAGGGAGTGTTAGCCAGCCAGGATAACCCAGGTAGGGAGTGTTAGCCAGCCAGGATAACCCAGGGTAGGGAGTGTTAGCCAGACATGATAACCCAGGGTAGGAGTGTTAGCCAGCAGGATAACCCAGGGGGAGTGTTAGCCAGCCAGGATAACCCAGGGTAGGGAGTGTTAGCCAGCCAGGATAACCCAGGTAGGGAGTGTTGCCAGCCATGATAACCAGGTAGGGAGTGTTAGCCAGCCAGGATAACCCAGGGTAGGGAGTGTTAGCCAGCCAGGATAACCCAGGGTAGGGAGTGTTAGCCAGCCAGGATAACCCAGGTAGGGAGTGTTAGCCAGCCAGGATAACCCAGGGTAGGAGTGTTTAGCCAGCCAGGATAACCCAGGTAGGGAGTGTTAGCCAGCCAGGATAACCCAGGGTAGGGAGTGTTAGCCAGCCAGGATAACCCAGGGTAGGGAGTGTAGCCAGCCAGGTACCCAGGGTAGGAGTGTTAGCCAGCCAGGATAACCCAGGGTAGGGAGTGTTAGCCAGCCCATGATAACCCAGGGTAGGGAGTGTTAACCAGCCAGATAACCCAGGGTAGGGAGTGTTAGCCAGCCAGATAACCCAGGGTAGGAGTGTTAGCCAGCCAGGGTAACCCAGGTAGGGAGTGTTAGCCAGCCAGGTAACCCAGGGTAGGGAGTGTTATGCCAGCCATGATAACCCAGGTAGGGAGTGTTAGCCAGCCATGATAACCCAGGGTAGGGAGTGTTAGCCAGCCAGGGTAACCCAGGGTAGGGGGTGTTAACCAGCCAGGGTAACCCAGGGTAGGGGTAGTGTTAGCCAGCCAGGATAACCCAGGGTAGGTAGTGTTAGCCAGCCAGGGTAACCCAGGGTAGGGATGGTTTAGCCAGCCAGGATAACCCAGGGTAGGGAGTGTTAGCCAGCCAGGTAACCCAGGTAGGGGTGTTAACCAGCCAGGATAACCCAGAGTAGGAGTGTTAGCCAGCCAGGGTAACCCAGGGTAGGGAGTGTTAGCCAGCCAGGATAACCCAGGTAGGGAGTGTTAGCCAGCCAGGTAACCCAGGGTAGGGAGTGTTAGCCAGCCAGGATAACCCAGGGTAGGGAGTGTTAGCCAGCCATGATAACCCAGGTAGGGGTGTTAACCAGCCAGGATAACCCAGGGTAGGGAGTGTAGCCAGCCGGATAACCCAGGGTAGGAGTTGTTAGCCAGCCATGGATAACCCAGGTAGGGAGTGTTAGCCAGCCAGGATAACCAGGTAGGGAGTGTTAGCCAGCCAGGATAACCAGGTAGGGAGTGTTAGCCAGCCAGGGTAACCCAGGGTAGGGAGTGTTAGCCAGCCAGGATAACCCAGGGTAGGGAGTGTTAGCCAGCCAGGGTAACCCAGGGTAGGGAGTGTTAGCCAGCCAGGATAACCCAGGGTAGGGAGTGTTAGCCAGCCATGATAACCCAGGGTAGGGGGTGTTAACCAGCCAGGATAACCCAGGGTAGGGAGTGTTAGCCAGCCAGGATAACCCAGGGTAGGGAGTGTTAGCCAGCCATGATAACCCAGGGTAGGGAGTGTTAGCCAGCCAGGATAACCCAGGGTAGGGAGTGTTAGCCAGCCAGGATAACCCAGGGTAGGGAGTGTTAGCCAGCCAGGATAACCCAGGGTAGGAGTGTTAGCCAGCCAGGATAACCCAGGGTAGGGAGTGTTAGCCAGCCAGGATAACCCAGGGTAGGAGTGTTACCCAGCCAGGAATAACCCAGGGTAGGGAGTGTTAGCCAGCCAGGATAACCCAGGTAGGTAGTGTTAGCCAGCCAGGATAACCCAGGGTAGGAGTGTTAGCCAGCCAGATAACCCAGAGTAGGTAGTGTTAGCCAGCCAGGATAACCCAGGGTAGGGAGTGTTAGCCAGCCAGATAACCCAGGGTAGGGAGTGTTAGCCAGCCAGATAACCCAGGGTAGGTAGTGTTAGCCAGCCAGGATAACCCAGGGTAGGGAGTGTTAGCCAGCCATGATAACCCAGGGTAGGTAGTGTTAGCCAGCCATGATAACCCAGGGTAGGGAGTGTTAGCCAGCCAGGATAACCCAGGGTAGGAGTGTTAGCCAGCCAGGATAACCCAGGGTAGGTAGTGTTAGCCAGCCAGGATAAGCCAGGTAGGTAGTGTTAGCCAGCCAGATAACCCAGGTAGGGAGTGTTAGCCAGCCAGGGTAACCCAGGGTAGGGAGTGTTAGCCAGCCAGGATAACCCAGGGTAGGTAGTGTTAGCCAGCCAGGATAACCCAGGGTAGGGAGTGTTAGCCAGCCAGATAACCCAGGTAGGGAGTGTTAGCCAGCCAGGGATAACCCAGGGTAGGGAGTGTTAGCCAGCCAGATAACCCGGTAGGTAGTGTTAGCCAGCCAGATAACCAGTAGGTAGTGTTAGCCAGCCAGGGTAACCCAGGGTAGGGAGTGTAGCCAGCCAGATAACCCAGGGTAGGGAGTGTTAGCCAGCCAGGATAACCCAGGTAGGTGAGTGTTAGCCAGCCAGGATAACCCAGGTAGGGAGTGTTAGCCAGCCAGGATAACCCAGAGTAGGTAGTGTTAGCCAGCCAGATAACCCAGGGTAGGTAGTGTTAGCCAGCCAGGGTAACCCAGGGTAGGAGTGTAGCCAGCCAGGTAACCCAGGTAGGGAGTGTTAGCAGCCAGGATAACCCAGGTAGGAGTGTTAGCCAGCCAGGATAACCCAGGGTAGGGAGTGTTAGCCAGCCAGGATAACCCAGGGTAGGGAGTGTTAGCCAGCCAGGATAACCCAGAGTAGGTAGTGTTAGCCAGCCAGGATAACCCAGGTTAGGGTAGTGTTAGCCAGCCATGATAACCCAGGGTAGGTAGTGTTAGCCAGCCAGGATTAACCCAGGGTAGGGAGTGTTAGCCAGCCAGGATAACCAGGTAGGGGAGTGTTAGCCAGCCATGATAACCCAGGGTAGATAGTGTTAGCCAGCCAGGATAACCCAGGGTAGGTAGTGTTAGCCAGCCAGGATAACCCAGGGTAGGGAGTGTTAGCCAGCCATGATAACCCAGGGCAGGGAGTGTTAGCCAGCCATGATAACCCAGGGTAAGTAGTGTTAGCCAGCCATGATAACCCAGGGTAGGTAGTGTTAGCCAGCCAGGATAACCCAGGGTAGGTAGTGTTAGCCAGCCATGATAACCCAGGGTAGGGAGTGTTAGCCAGCCAGGATAACCCAGGGTAGGGAGGGAGTGTTAGCCAGCCAGGATAACCCAGGGTAGGTAGTGTTAGCCAGCCAGGATAACCCAGGGTAGGTGTGTTAGCCAGCCATGATAACCCAGGGTAGGTAGTGTTAGCCAGCCATGATAACCCAGGGTAGGTAGTGTTAGTCAGCCATGATAACCCAGGGTAGGGAGTGTTAGCCAGCCAGGATAACCCAGGGTAGGGAGTGTTAGCCAGCCAGGATAACCCAGGGTAGGTAGTGTTAGCCAGCCATGATAACCCAGGGTAGGGAGTGTTAGCCAGCCATGATAACCCAGGGTAGGGAGTGTTAGCCAGCCATGATAACCCAGGGTAGGGAGTGTTAGCCAGCCAGGGTAACCCAGGGTAGGGAGTGTTAGCCAGCCATGATAACCCAGGGTAGGGAGTGTTAGCCAGCCAGGATAACCCAGGGTAGGTAGTGTTAGCCAGCCAGGATAACCCAGGGTAGGGAGTGTTAGCCAGCCAGGATAACCCAGGGTAGGTAGTGTTAGCCAGCCAGGATAACCCAGGGTAAGGTAGTGTTAGCCAGCCAGGATAACCCAGGGTAGGTAGTGTTAGCCAGCCAGGATAACCCAGGGTAGGGAGTGTTAGCCAGCCAGGATAACCCAGGGTATGTAGTGTTAGCCAGCCAGGATAACCCAGGGTAGGTAGTGTTAGCCAGCCATGATAACCCAGGGTAGGGAGTGTTAGCCAGCCAGGATAACCCAGGGTAGGAGTGTTAGCCACCAGGATAACCCAGGGTAGGGAGTGTTAGCCAGCCGGATAACCCAGGGTAGGGAGTGTTAGCCAGCCAGGATAACCCAGGTAGGGAGTGTTAGCCAGCCATGATAACCCAGGGTAGGGAGTGTTAGCCAGCCAGGATAACCCAGGTAGGGAGTGTTAGCCAGCATGATAACCCAGGTAGGGAGTGTTAGCCAGCCAGGATAACCCAGGGTAGGTAGTGTTAGCCAGCCAGGATAACCCAGGGTAGGGAGTGTTAGCCAGCCAGGATAACCAGGGTAGGGAGTGTTAGCCAGCCATGATAACCCAGGGTAGGGAGTGTTAGCCAGGCATGATAACCCAGGTAGGGAGTGTTAGCCAGCCAGGATAACCAGGGTAGGTAGTGTTAGCCAGCCAGGATAACCCAGTAGGGAGTGTTAGCCAGCCAGGATAACCCAGGGTAGGTAGTGTTAGCCAGCCAGATAACCCAGGGTAGGGAGTGTTAGCCAGCCAGGATAACCCAGGTAGGGAGTGTTAGCCAGCCAGGATAACCCAGGGTAGGGAGTGTTAGCCAGCCAGGATAACCCAGGGTAGGTAGTGTTAGCCAGCCAGGATAACCCAGGGTAGGGAGTGTTAGCCAGCCAGGATAACCCAGGGTAGGGAGTGTTAGCCAGCCATGATAACCCAGGTAGGGAGTGTTAGCCAGCCAGGATAACCCAGGGTAGGGATGTTAGCAGCCAGGATAACCCAGGGTAGGGAGTGTTTAGCCAGCCAGGATAACCCAGGGTAGGAGTGTTAGCCAGCCATGATAACCCAGGGAAGGATGTTAGCCAGCCAGGATAACCCAGGGTAGGGAGTGTTAGCCAGCCAGGATAACCCAGGGTAGGTAGTGTTAGCCAACAGGATAACCCAGGTAGGGAGTGTTAGCCAGCCAGGATAACCCAGGGTAGGGAGTGTTAGCCAGTCAGGATAATCCAGGTAGGGAGTGTTAGCCAGCCATGATAACCCAGGTAGGGTTTTAGCCAGCCATGATAACCCAGGGTAGGAGTGTTAGCCAGCCAGGATAACCCAGGTAGGGAGTGTTAGCCAGCCAGGATAACCCAGGGTAGGTTAGTGTTAGCCAGACAGGATAACCCAGGGTAGGAGTGTAAGCCATGCCAGGATAACCAGGATAGGGAGTGTTAGCCAGTCAGGATAACCCAGGTAGGTAGTGTTAGCCAGCCAGGTACCCAGGTAGGAGGTTAGCCAGCCAGGATAACCCAGGGTAGGTAGGTTAGCCAGCCAGGATAACCAGGTAGGGTAGTGTTAGCACCAGGATAACCCAGGGTAGGGAGTGTTAGCCAGCCAGGATAACCCAGGTAGGGAGTGTTAGCCAGCCAGGATAACCCAGGGTAGGTATAGTTAGCCAGCCAGGATAAACCCAGGGTAGGGAGTGTTAGCCATCCAGGATAACCCAGGTAGGGAGTGTTAGCCAGCCATGATAACCCAGGGTAGGGAGTGTTAGCCAGCCAGGATAACCCAGGTAGGTGTGTTAGCCAGCCAGGATAACCCAGGGTAGGAGTGTTAGCCAGCCAGGATAACCCAGGGTAGGGAGTGTTAGCCAGCCATGATAACCAGGGTTAGGAGTGTTAGCCACCAGATGAACCCAGGGTAGGGAGTGTTAGCCAGCCAGGATAACCCAGGGTAGGTAGTGTTAGCCAGACAGATAACCCAGGGTAGGGAGTGTAGCCAGCAGGATAACCAGGGTAGGAGTGTTAGCCAGTCAGGATAATCCAGGTAGGGAGTTTAGCCAGCCAGGATAACCCAGTAGGGAGTTTTAGCAGCCATGATAACCCGGTAGGGGTGTTAGCCACAGGATAACCCGGGTAGGGAGTGTTTAGCCAGCCAGGATAACCCAGGGTAGGTAGTGTTAGCCAGACAGGATAACCCAGGTAGGAGTGTTAGCCAGCCAGGATAACCCAGGTAGGAGTGTAGCCAGTCAGGATAACCCAGGGTAGGGAGTGTTAGCCAGCCAGGATAACCAGGGTAGGTAGTGTTAGCCAGCCATGAAACCCAGGGTAGGGAGTGTTAGCCAGCCAGGAATAACCCAGGGTAGGTATGTCAGCCAGCCATGATAACCCAGGTAGGAGTGTTAGCCAGCCATGATAACCCAGGTAGGTATGGTTAGCCAGCCAGATAACCCAGGGTAGGTAGTGTTAGCCAGCCATGGATAACCCAGGGTAGGTAGTATCCAGCCAGGATAACCAGGTAGGAGTGTTAGCCAGCCATGATAACCCAGGGTAGGTAGTGTTAGCCAGCCAGATAACCAGGGTAGGTAGTGTTAGCCAGCCAAGATAACCCAGGGTAGGGAGTGTTAGCCAGCCAGGATAACCCAGGGTAGGTAGTGTTAGCCAGCCAGATAACCCGGGTAGGTAGTGTTAGCCAGCCAGGATAACCCAGGATAGGTAGTGTTAGCCCAGCCAGGATAACCCAGGGTAGGTATGTTAGCCAGTCAGGATAACCCAGGGTAGTCGTCTTAGCCAGCCAGGATAACCCAGGGTAGGACTGTTACCAGCCAGGATTACCCAGGGCAGGTCGTGAGTCCAGCCAGATAACCCAGGGTAGGAGTGTTAGCCAGCCAGATAACCCAGAGTAGAAGTGTTAGCCAGCCAGGATAACCCAGGGTAGGAGTGTTAACACCCAGGATAGTCAGAGTAGGAGTGTTAGTCAGCCAGGATAACCCAGGTGTCCCATGGCTTGGTTCTAAGGTGTCCCATGGCTTGATTCTAAGGTGTCCCATGGCTTGGTTCTAAGGTGTCCCGTGGGTTGGTTCTAAGGTGTCCTGTGGCTTGGCTCTAAGGTGTCCCATGGCTTGGTTCTAAGGTGTCCTATGGCTTAGTTCTAAGGTGTCCCATGGCTTGGTTCTAAGGTGTCCCATCTCTTGGTTCTAAGGTGTC
Source organism: Cherax quadricarinatus (assembly GCF_026875155.1). NCBI lineage: Eukaryota > Metazoa > Arthropoda > Malacostraca > Decapoda > Parastacidae > Cherax > Cherax quadricarinatus. Next base: position 17,407,236 of record NC_069489.1, on the reverse strand, counting down.
CTATCTCTTGGTTCTAAGGTGTCCCATGGCTTGGTTCTAAGGTGTCCCATCTCTTGGTTCTAAGGTGTCCCATCTCTTGGTTCTAAGGTGTTCTGTGGCTTGGTTCTAAGGTGTCCTGTGGCTTGGTTCTAAAGTGTCTCATTGCTTGGTTCTAAGGTGTCCCATGGCTTGGTTCTAAGGTGTCCCATGGCTTGGTTCTAAGGTGTCCCATTTCTTGGTTCTAAGGTGTCCCATGGCTTGGTTCTAAGGTGTCCCATGGCTTGGTTCTAAGGTGTCCCATGCTTGGTTCTAAGGTGCCATGGCTTGGTTCTAAGGTGTCCCATGGCTTGGTTCTAAGGTGTCCATGGCTTGGTTCTAAGGTTCCTATGGCTTGTTCTAAGGTGTCCCATGGCTTGGTTCTAAGGTGTCCATGGCTTGGTTCTAAGTGTCGTCATGGCTTGGTTCTCAGTGTCCCGTGCTTGTTTTAGCTGTCCCGTGGCTATGTCTAAGTGTCCGTGGCTTTGTTCTAAGCTCTCCCATGCTTGTTCTAAGGTGTTCCATGCTTGGTTCTAAGCTGTCCTTGCTTGGTTCTTGGTGTCCTTGGCTTGGTTCTAAGGTTCCCATGGCTTGGTTAGGTTCCTGTGGCATGGTTCTAAGGTGTCCATTAGCTGGTTAGGTGTGCTCGTGGCTTGTTAGGTGTCTCGTGGCTTGTTAGGTGTCTCGTGGCTGGTTAGGTGTCTCGTGCTTGGTTAGGTGTCTCGTGGCTTGGTTAGGTATCTCGTGGCTTGGTTGGGTGTCTCATGGCTTGGTTGGGTGTCTCGTGGCTTGGTTAGGTGTCTCGTGGCTTGGTTAGGTGTCTCGTGGCTTGGTTAGGTGTCTCATGGCTTGGATAGGTATCTCATGGCTTGGTTAGGTGTCTCATGGCTTGGTTAGAGTCTTGAAGACTTGGTTGGCAATGCTGTTTCCTCACACATCAAGTGCCAGTGGTTCAATCCCCAACACTGGTGGAAATGTTTACCTGGAGTTTACCTGGAGAGAGTTTCGGGGGTCAACGCCCCCGCGGCCCGGTCTGTGACCAGGCCGCGTGTTTCCTTACACCTGCTGTCCTTGTTGACCTAGCATGTAAGTAGGTACCTGGGTGTTAGTGGACTGGTGGGGTCACATCCTGGGGGACAAGATTGAAGAATGAAAATGGAAATAAGACAGTCCTCGGGTTATTCTGGGTGTCAAACCCTCTGGAGTATGTCTGGAGAGGGTTTCAGGGGTCACTGCCACCACAGTTGGTCTGTGACCAGGCCTCATGATGGATCAGTGCCTCATTAACCAGGCTGTTACTGTTGGCCACACGCAACCCGACATATGGAACCACAGCCCTGTTGGTCAGGTACTGACTTCAGGGCCTGTCCAGTGCCTTCTTGAAGACAAAACCCGGGGTCTATTGGCAATTCCCCCTTATGTATGCTGGGAGCAGTTTGAACAGTCTTTTTAAAAATATGTACAAACCTTATCTTAAATTTTCAGAGACAAAATGGGGAATAAAAAGGAGGAGAAATTGAGAGACTTCGAGCTAAGATTGTATAGTACACATCCAGATACACTGACCCATGTGGGAGGCTGTTTTTTTTTTTTTTTTTTTTTTTTTTTACGTCCCCTCACCCTCCCTTGCTCCCTCTCATGCAGTGCTAAGACAGTAAAAGTTGCCTAGTGCGTTTTTGGGAGGTCTCGCCTGCATTTAGGCGAGACCTCCCCAGAATTGCTCACCACCCTTAGAAATGAATTCTGCTCTGTGCTCCTGAACAGACACGTGCCACCAATGGAAATTAATTCGCTCCCATGGACCTTGATGTTTCTTCTGCTGGAAATAAAAACCTAAAATCACATAATGTTGTAAACGTGAGTTATGATTGCGTGGCTTAAGGTTTTCCTCTGTGCTTTACACTCGTTAAGTACAACCATACACTAAGGTTCAAATGTTACTTGATGTGTCCCGTATGCTAACATTTTCATTTGTACAATTGTAAATGCAGTAAGTTCTCAACTTACGAACACGTTGGGGACCTGTATTGTGCATAATGATATAATAATATACACAATCCAGAAGATTGTCAGTGTGCTTCTAAGTCAAGGACTCACTGTAGTTCACTTAGAGATTAAGTGAGAAGTCACTACAATGGTGGATTGTTACACACAAAGATGGGTGTATATTAGCAGTGTATTTTATCTGTATGTCATATCACTAATGATTAAAACACAAAAATGTACATAAAAGGTCTGGCCTGATGTAAAATGTGCTGAACATTCGTACGTTTTCGAGATTTTTCTCCCCTCAAAGTTCTGTTGCAGACGTGACTGTCACGCCTGTCTTCTCCCCTCAAGCAAACAATAAAGCAAACTATAAAGCTCCCGCTTCACACACGGAGGGCCCGGGTTCGATTCCCGGCGGTGAAAATTCGAACGTTCTTAACTGTTTGATCCTTACTCTAGCAGCAAATAGGACTAGGTAGTTAGTCGACTGGTGTGGTCGCATCCTGGGGACAGATAAGGACCCAAGAAATAAGTAGACAGTCCGATGACACACTGATTTTTTTATCCTGTGGTAACCCTTCCGGGTAAAAATCCGAACGAAATCTTCTTATCTATCTTAAGCCATAGTATGCAGTTCATTTCAGGCAGATTAATCCTAAATTTACATTACTTAACGCCAAACGTAGATCTACTTGCTGCGTAGCCTCCGAACGTGATCTACATTTTTTATATCTTCTTGTGGAAAACAGGTCAGAGTGGCTATGCGTCAAACGTAGATCTATGGCAGTTTAAGGCTTAAGAACTCCCCTCAAGGAGGTTCCTTGATGCTGGTGAGGGCTCTATCTAGGAATTGGATCGTGCTCAGTTCCCTGAATTGAATCACAATAAGAACATAAGAAAGGAGGAACACTGCAGCAGGCCTGTTGGCCCGTACTAGGCAGGTCCTTTACAATCCATCCCACTAACAAAATATATGCCCAACCCAATTTTCAATGCTACCCAAGAAATAAGCTCTGATAACTCTCTCCACTCATAGCAAGTCCCACTCAAATCCAACCCCTCTCACTCGTGTACCTTCCATCCCCCTCCCCACACACCCTGTATAATCCAATGGGTTTAGCGCTCCCCCATGATTAAAATAATAATTACTTAAGAACTAGACTTCTTTTTTTTTTTTTTTTTGTAAATCGTATAACTTTTCACAAGCATCACCTTGGTTTATTACTTTAGGGCAGTCGTTCTTAACCTGGGGTATCCATACCCTTTGGGGGTATGGAAATCTAACAATGGGGTATGGGCCTCGATATCCGGACACTTTTAAAAAAAAAAGTTGTTTGAATCAACTGTCAGGTGTTGTGTTCCTAGATATCCATTATGTAGACTAAAACCAACCTGCTAATAATAAATTTAAAACAACCTAACCTCACTTAATGACGAGTTCCGTTCCTGAGACCACGTTGTAACGAATTCGACGGTAAGTGAGGAGCATAGTAATGATAGTGAGTTT
>NC_069489.1:17298586-17403225 GCF_026875155.1 Cherax quadricarinatus | reverse complement strand
TTTTGGAGGTTTGATTAGTTAGGTTAGGTTAGGCAGGTTTGGTTTAGGTTAGGTTAGTTAGTTAGGTTTAGTGTTAGGCTAGGTTAGGTCAGGTTAGCTAGGTTAGCTAGGCTAGGCTAGGTTAGGTTAGGCTAGGTTAGGTTAGGCTAGGCTAGGCTAGGTTAGGCTGGTTAGGCTAGGTTTAGGTTAGGTTAGGTTAGGCTAGTTAGGTTAGGTTAGGTTAGATTAGGTTAGGCTAGGTTAGGTTAGGCTAGGCTAGGCTAGGCTAGGTTAGATTAGGTTAGGCTAGGTTAGGTTAGGCTAGGCTAGGTTAGGTTAGGTTAGGTTAAGTTAGGTAGGCTAGGCTAGGTTAGCTAGGTTAGGTTAGGCTAGGTTAGGTTAGGCTAGGTTAGGTTAGGTTAGGTTAGCTAGTTAGGTTTGCTTGGTTAGGTTAGGTTAGTTAGCTTAGGTTAGGTTAGGTTAGGTTAGGCTAGGTTTAGGTTAGGTTAGGCTACGGTTAGGTTAGGTTAGGTTAGGTTAAGTTAGGTTAGGTTAGGCTAGGTTAGGTAGGTTAGGTTAGGTTAGGCTAGGTTAGGTTAGCTAGGTTGGCTAGGTTAGGTTAGGCTGGTTAGGTTTGTTAGGTAGGTTAGGCTAGGTTAGGTTAGGCTAGGTTAGGTAGGTGGTTAGGCTAGGTTAGGCTAGGTTAGGTAGGTTAGTTAGGTTAGGCTAGGTTAGGCTAGGTTGGTTAGGCTAGGTTAGGTGGTTAGGCTAGGTTAGGTTTAGGTTTAGGCTAGGTTGCTAGGTTAGGCTAGGTTAGGTTAGGTTAGGTTAGGTTAGGCTAGGTTAGGCTAGGTTTGATTAGGTTAGGTTAGGTTAGGCTAGGTTTAGGTTAGGTTAGGTTAGGTTAGGTTAGGTTAGGTTTGGTTAGTAGGTTAGGTTAGGTTAGGTTAGGCTAGGTTAGGTTAAGGTTAGGTTAGGTTAGGTTAGGTTAGGTGTTAGGTTAGTTGGTTAGGTTAGGCTAGGTTAGGCTAGGTTTGATTAGGTTAGGTTAGGTTAGGCTAGGTAGGTTAGGTTGGTTAGGTTAGGTTAGTTAGTTTGGTTAGGTTAGGTTGGTTAGGTTGGTAGGTTAGGTTAGGTTAGGTTAGGTTAGGCTAGGTTAGGTTAGGTTAGGTTAGGTTAGGTTAGGTTAGGCTAGGTTAGGTTAGGTTAGGTTAGGTTAGGCTAGGTTAGGCTAGGTTTGATTAGGTTAGGTTAGGTTAGGCTAGGTTAGGTTAGGTTAGGTTAGTTTAGGTTAGGTTTGGTTAGGTTAGGTTAGGTTAGGTTAGGTTAGGTTAGGTTAGGTTAGGTTAGGTTAGGTTAGGTTAGGCTAGGTTAGGTTAGGTTAGGTTAGGTTAGGTTAGGTTAGGTTAGGCTAGGTTAGGTTAGGTTAGGTTAGGTTAGGTTAGGCTAGGTTAGGTTAGGTTAGGTTAGGTTAGGCTAGGTTAGGTTAGGTTAGGTTAGGTTAGGTTAGGTTAGGTTAGGTTAGGTTAGGTTAGGTTAGGTTTGGTTCGGTTAGGTTAGGTTAGGTTAGGTTAGGTTAGGTTAGGTTAGGCTAGGTTAGGTTAGGTTAGGTTAGGTTAGGTTAGGTTAGATTAGGCTAGGTTAGGTTAGGTAAGGTTCGTCAGGAAACAGAACAAGTGTTTCCTGACGCTGGTCTTAGCCATATGACCCACAGCTGGAGTTTTTGGTCATCTGACCGAGACCTTCCACCGGCTTACCACTTAGTTACAGCCATTTAATTGTTCTGAGTTGACTTATACCATGTCAGCTGAGGTACTGAATTATCAGGTTTTTTTAATTATTACTAGTTAGAAACCAATTTTCTGCTTCATATATTCCATCATTTTTCATAATTATTTTAGTACCGTCATAAAGGATGCTTGGAAACTGTGTTTGTGTTTTAATATATGTTTTTTGGGTTAATAATGAGAAATAGTGAAGATGGCAGGACCGTGCCAAAGGGCAGTCATCTTTTAAATTAGAATTTTTTCTGTCTTTTATTTTGGGGTATTTTTTATGCTTATTACTGTCCATATACAATTTTTGAAAGCTGGGGTTTGTGTTTTAATATATTTTATTTAATGATTAAAATTAGTGAAAATGGCAGGACCGCGCCCAGAGGGCAGTCATCTTTTGAATTAGATTTTTTTCTGTCCTTCATTTTTGGGGTATTTTTTCATGCTTATTACAGTCCATATAAATTTTCTAGAAGCTGCGGTTTGTATTTTAATATTTTTCGTGGTTAATAATGAGAATAATTAAAGATGGCAGGACCGTGCGCAGTGGACAGATACCTTTTAAAAAAGACAATATTTTGGTATTTATTGTCATTTTTTTGAGTGTTTGTGTCTCAAAGAAATATTTAAAAAATAATTTCCAAATTAAATCTCTCATATTGACCTTATTTAAAGGAAAATTATAAAATGGCGACATTTGATAGATGTGTGGGTTGTAGCAGTGACAACAACAACAAGTCTCTGACGTCTGCTTCTGCTTCCTGTTGCCTGTTGGTCTCTAGCTCCTGGGATCCACCTCACACACGGTCCTCTGTGAGGGTAATAAGATCACGGGGGGCACCAAACCCGCATGGGTTAGGAAGTATTAATGTTACCCAGCTAGGATAACCCAGGGTAGGGAGTGTTAGCCAGACATGATAACCCAGGGTAGGGAGTGTTAGCCAGCCAGGATAACCCAGGGTAGGGAGTGTTAGCCAGCCAGGATAACCCAGGGTAGGGAGTGTTAGCCAGCCAGGATAACCTGGGGTAGGGAGTGTTAGCCAGCCAGGATAACCCAGGGTAGGGAGTGTTAGCCAGACATGATAACCCAGGGTAGGGAGTGTTAGCCAGCCAGGATAACCCAGGGTAGGGAGTGTTAGCCACCCAGGATAACCCGGGGTTTGGGGGAGTTTTAAAGAAAGCCAGGATAAACCCAGGGTGGGGAGTGTTACCCAGCCGGGATAACCCGGGTAGGTAGTGTTAGCCAGCCAGGAAAACCCCCAGGGTGGGGGAGTGTTACCCAGCCGGGTTAACCCCAGGGTCGGGAGTGTTAGCCGCCCGGATAAACCCGGGGTTGGGGGAGTGTTAGCCCCCAGGATAACCCCAGGTTTGGGAGTGTTAGCCGGGCAGGTTTAACCGGGTGGGGGAGTTTTAAAGCCAGCCGGGGAAAACCCCAGGGGGGTGGGAGTTTTAACCCCACCCAGGATAACCCCGGGGGTTTTGTGGGAGTGTTAGCCAGCCAGGTAACCCAGGGTAGGGTAGTGTTAGCCAGCCGGGGAAAAACCCAGGGTGGGGAAAGTTTTAGAAAGCCAGGAAAAAAACCCGGGGTTTAGGGGTGTTGCCGCCGGAAAACCCAGGGTAGGGGGAGTTTTAGCCAGCCAGGAAAACCCCCGGGGGTGGGGGGGTTTTAGCCAGCCGGGGAAACCCGGGGTTTGGGGTGTTGGGCCAGCCGGAAAACCCGGGGGTTTTGGGTTTGTGTTAGCCAGCCGGGGTTTTTAACCCCCGGGGAAAGGGGTTTAGGGGGGTTTAGCCAGCCGGGGATAACCCAGGGTGGGGAAAGGTGTTACCAGCCGGATAAACCCAGGGTAGGGAGTTTTAGCCACCCGGATAACCAGGGTGGGAGTGTTAGCGCCAGGATAACCCGGGGTAGTAGTGTTTAGCCAGCCGGGGAAAAAGGGGGGGTGGGGAAGTGTTAGCCAGTTTGAAAACCCCGGGGGTAGGGGTGTTACCACCCCAGGAAAAACCCGGGTGGGGAAAATTTTTTTGCCACCCGGGTTATAACCCCGGGGTTTAAGGGGAGGTTTTTTAAAAGGGTGGTTTAGCCAGCCAGGAAAAACCCGGGTGGTATTTGTTAGCCAGCCAGGAAAACCCCGGGGGGGGGAAAAGTGTTACCCAGCCAGGATAACCCGGGGAGGGAGTGTTACCACCCCGGTTTAAACCCAGGGAAAGGAGTGTTAGCCAGCCAGGATAACCCCAAGGGTAGGAGTGTTAGCCAGCCGGGTTTTAAACCCGGGGGGGGCCCCTTTCCGGGGGGGAGGGTTAGCCAGCCAGGCCCAAAAACCCAGGGTAGGGGGGGGTGTTAGAGCCAGGAAAAACCCAGGGTGGGGGAGTTTTAGCCACCCCCCAGGAAACCCCAGGGAGGTGTTTTAGCCAGCTGAAAACCCAGGGAAGGGGGAGGTTAGCCACCCGGGGGAAAACCCAGGGTGGGGATTTGTTAGCCCCCAGGAAAAAACCCAGGGTAGGGGTTTTAAGGCCCAGCCGGGAAACCCCCGGGGGGTTTAGGGGTTTTTGTTAGCCCAGCCAGGAAAACCCCAGGGTGGTGTGTTAGCCACCCTTTTGAAAAACCCGGGGTTTAGGGGTTTTACCCAGCCAGGTTAACCCAGGGTGGGGGAATTTTTAGCCAGCCATGATAACCCGGGGGTAGGATTTTTTTAAAGCCACCCAAAGGGTAACCCGGGGTTTGGGAGTTTTAAAGCCACCCAAATGAAAACCCCCGGGGTGGGGGGGGGATTTGTTAGCCACCCAGGAAAAACCCAGGGTGGGGAGTGTTAGCCAGCCAGGAAAAACCCCGGGGTGGGGGAAGTGTTAGCCAGCCGGGAATAACCCAGGGTGGGGAGTGTTACCCCGGGGCCAGGAAAACCCCAGGGTAGGGAGTGTTACCCCAGCCAGGAAACCCAGGGTGGGGAGAGTTTAGCCGCCGGGGGAAAAAACCCGGGGGTAGGGAGGGTTAGCCACCCGGGGGATTAACCCAGGGGGGGGAGGTTGGCCAGCCGGGGATAACCCAGGGTGGGGGCCCCCCCCCCCCCAGGTTGGGCCAGCCATGATAACCCAGGGTGGGGGTTTTAGGGGGGGGGTTTACCCAGCCAGGAAAACCCCAGGGTAGGGAGTTTTAGCCAGCCAGGATAACCAGGGTGGGGAGTGTTAGCCACCCAGGATAACCCCGGGGTGGGGATTTGTTTTAGCCAGCCTAAATCCCCAAAGGGTAGGGGAGTGTTAGCCAGCCAGGAAAACCCGGGTTTGGGGGTGGTTGTTAGCCGGGCCATGAAAAACCCGGGGGTAGGGGTGTTACCCAGCCAGGAAAAACCCCGGGGTTTTAGGGGTTTTAGCCAGCCAGGTTTAAACCCAGGGTGGGGAAAGTGTTACCCAAAGCCAGGAAAACCCCGGGGTTAGGGGGGTGGGTTAGCCCAGCCATGAAAACCCCGGGGGAGGGGGGTGTTAGGCCAGGTTAAAAACCCAGGGTAGGGTGTGTTAGCCAGCCAGGAAACCCCAGGGTAGGAGGGGGTTAGAAAGCCAGGATAACCCGGGGGTGGGGGAAGGTTAGCCACCCAAGGAAAACCCCAAGGGTGGGGAAAGTGTTAGCCGCCAGGAAAACCCCAAGGGTGGGGAGTGTTAGCCAGCCGGGAAAACCCCAAGGGTGGGGAGTTTTAAAGCCACCCCAGGTTTAACCCAGGGAAAGGGAGGGGTTAGCCAGCCAGGATTAACCCAGGGTGGGTTTTAGTGTTAGCCACCCAGGATAACCCAGGGTAAAAAGTGTTAGCCCCCAGGAAAAAACCCAAGGGTAGGGAGTGTTACCCCACCCAAGGAAAACCCCGGGGTGGGGATTGTTTGGGCCACCCCCGGGGGGATAACCCAGGGTAGGGAGTGTTAGCACCCAAGGATAACCGGGGGTGGGGGTTGGTGTTAGCCACCCGGAAAAACCCCAGGGTAGGGGGGTGTTAGCCAGCCAGGGAAAAACCCAGGGTAGGGAGTGTTGGGTTTGGGCCGGGATAACCCAGGGGGGGGAAAAGTGTTAGCCGGGCCAGGAAAACCCCGGGGGTTGGGAGTGTTGGGCCGGGCGGAAAACCCCAGGGTGGGGGTTTAGTGTTAGCCAGCCAGGAAAACCCAGGGTTTGGGGAGTGTTAGCCAGCCAGGAAAAACCCGGGGTGGGGTGTGTTGGGCCAAAGCCAGGAAACCCAGGGTAGGGGTGTTAGCCACCCAGGTTTAACCCAGGGTAGGGAGTTTTAGCCAGCCAGGAAAACCCAAGGGTGGGGGAGGGGTTACCCCAGCCAGGATAACCCAGGGTAGGTAGGGGTTAAAGCCAGCCCAGGAAAACCCCAAGGGTAGGGAGTGTTAGCCAGCCAGGAAACCCCCGGGGGTTGGGGAAAGTGTTACCCGGGCAGGAAAAACCCAGGGAAAAAGTGTTAGCCGGGCCAGGAAAAACCCAGGGTAGGGGGGTTGTTACCCAGCCAGGAAAAACCCAGGGGGTGGGGAGTTTTTACCCACCCATAAAAATTAAACCCGGGTGGGGAAAGTGTTACCCAGCCGGGGAAAACCCAGGGTAGGGAGTTAGCCGGGCCGGGGAAACCCAGGGTAGGGAGTTTTTACCCCGCCAGGAAAACCCCCGGGTAGGTAGTGTTAGCCAGCAGGAAAACCCCGGGGGTGGGGAGTGTTGGGCCACCCCAGGAAAACCCCAGGGTTAGGGAGGGGAGCCCCCAAAGGGATAACCCAGGGTAAGGGAGAAAAGGGAAGTGTTACCCGGCCCAGGAAAACCCCCAGGGTTAGGGGAGTTTTTAGCCAGGGGGAAAACCGGGGGTTAGGAGTGTTAGCCAGCCGATAACCCAGGGTGGGGAGGGGGTTGTTAGCCGCCAGGAAAACCCCGGGGTTTGGGGGAGTGTTACCCCCAGCCAGGATAACCCCGGGGTTAGGGGTGTTTACCCCAGCCGGGAAAACCCCAGGGTGGGGAGTGTACCCCAGCCAGGGTTTTCCCCGGGGTAGGGAGTGTTAGCCAGAAAGGTTTAACCCGGGGTAGGGAGTGTTACCCAAGCCAGGAAAAAACCCGGGGTTTAGGGGGGTTTAGCCAGCCAGGATCCCGGGTAGGGGGGTTTTAAACCCAGCCGGATAAACCAGGGTGGGGAAAGTTTTACCCAAAGCCAGGGTTTCCCCAGGGTGGGGAAGTTTAGCCAGCAGGTAACCCCGGGTAGGGGGAGTGTTACCCCACCCAGGAAAAACCCGGGGGGAAAGGGAAAGTGTTAGCCAGGGGGAAACCCCGGGTGGGTTTTAGTGTTAGCCAGCCAGGATAACCCGGGGTGGGGAAGGGGTTACCCAGCCATGATAACCCAGGGTAGGGGTGTTAGCCACCCCAGGAAAACCCCGGGTGGGGTAGTTTTAAGCCACCCAAAATAACCCAGGGTGGGGTAGTGTTCCCAAAAGCATGAAAAACCCCGGGGTTAGGGAGTTTTAGCCACCCGGATAACCCAGGGGTAGGGTAGTGTTGGGCCCCCCTTCCGGGGCCCATGATAAACCCAGGGTAGGAGTGTTAGCCGGGCCTTGATAACCCGGGGTTTAGGTAGTGTTACCCCAGCCAGGAAAACCCAGGGTGGGTTTAGGTTGGGCCACCAAGGATAACCCAGGGTAGGGAGTGTTTAGCCAGCCAGGAAAACCCCGGGGTAGGTGTGTTAGCCAGCCAGGATAACCCAGGGTGGGAGTGTTAGCCAGCCAGGAAAACCCAGGATGGGTTTAAAGGGGTTGGGCAGCCGGGAAAACCCCAGGGTAGGTAGTTTTTAGCCAGTCGGAAAAACCCGGGGTTTAAGGTCGCTTAGCCACCCGGGGATAACCCAGGGGAAGGGAAAGTTAGCCGCCAGGATTCCCCCGGGGCCCCAGGTCGTTTTTACCCAGCCAGGAAAACCCAAAGGGTAGGGAGGTGTTACCCAAACCCAGGATAACCCAGGTTTGGGAGTTTTTAAGGGAAAAAGGGGTTGGGGTTTAAACCACCCAGGTTTTAGCTCAGATTTGGTTTGGGTGTTATTTCAGCCGGGGAAAAAAACCCGGGGGTGTTCCCCATGGCTTGGTTCAAAGGGGTGTCCCATGGGCTTGATTCTAAGGTTTTCCCAAATGGCTTGGGTTCTAAGGTGTCCCCGGGGGGGTTGGGTTTCAAAGGGTTTTTGGGCCCTTGGTTTGGGGTTCTAAGGTGCCCCTTTGGTTTGGGATTCAAAGGTTTTCCTTTTGGCTTTAGTTCTAGGTTTCCCATGGTTTGGGTTTTCAAAGGGTGTCCCATCTCTTGGTTCAAAGGGTGTCCTATCTCTTTGGTTCAAAGGGTTTGTCCCATGGTTTGGTTCAAAGGGGTTCCCCCAAATCTCTTGGTTCAAAGGGGTTGTCCCCATCTCTGGTTCAAAGGGGTTTTTTCCCGTGGCTTGGTTCAAAGGTGTCCGGGTGGTTTGGTTCTAAAGTGGTCTCATTGTTTGGGTTTTAAAGGGTTTTGCCCCAGGGTTGGTTCTAAGGTTGTCCCAGGGTTTGGGTTTCCCTTGGGTTTTGTCCCTTTTCTTGGTTCAAAGGTGCCCCTTTTTTTTTGGGGTTGGGTTTAAGGGGGTCCCATGGCTTGGTTCAAAGGGTTTGTCCCGGGCCCTTGGGTTTTAAAGGGTTTTGTCCCAGGTTTTTGGTTCAAGGTTTGCCCCAGGGGCTTGGTTCAAAGGTGCCCCATGGCTTGGTTCAAGGTTTTCCTATGGTTTGGTTTTTAAAGGTGTCCCTGGTTTGGGTTTTCTAAGGTGTCCCCATGGTTTGGGTTTTTAAAGGGTTGTCGCATGGTTTGGGTTTCCCCAGGTGTCCCGGGGGCTTTTTTTTAAGCTGTCCCGTGGTTTGGTTTCAAAGGGTGCCCCGGGGCTTGGTTCTAAGCTCCCCCTTGGTTTGGGTTTCAAAGGTTTTCCCCAGGGTTTGGGGTTTAAGCTGCCTGTGGCTTGGTTTTTGGGGTTTTTCCTGTGGTTTGGGTTCAAAGGTGCCCCAGGGGTTTGGTTAGGTGCCCGGGGCTTTGGTTTTCTAAGGTGTCCCATTGTTTTGGGTTGGGTTTGTCTCTTTGGCTTTGTTGGGTGTCTGGGTGGCTTTGTTAGGTGTTCTTTGGTTTGGGGTTAGGTGCCCTCGGGGTTTGGGTTTTTAGGTGTCTCGTGGTTTGGGTTTTAGGTATCTCGTGGTTTGGGGTTTTTTGGTTGGGGGTTCTCTGGCTTGGGGGGTTTGTCTCGGGGTTGGGGCTTGGTTGGGGTTTGGTTTTTAAAGGGTTGGTTAGGTATCTCATGGCTTGGTTAGGTGTCTCATCCCTTGGGTTTTAGATTTCTTGAAGACTTGGTTGGCTTTGCTTTTGCCCTACACTTCAAGTCCCAGTGGTTCAACCCCCCAACATGGGTGGGAAAGGGTTATTTTGGGGTTTCCCCCCCCTTTCCCACCCTGAAATTGCCCTTTTGTTGCCCTAGCATTTTAAGTGGGTTTCCTGGGGGTTAGTGGATGGTGTGGGTAACTTCCGGGGGGGCCCAAGATTGAAAAAATGAAAAGGGAAAAATTTAAGACGCCCTTTCGGGTTTTTCCCTGGGTGTAAAAAACCCCCTTTTGGGAGTATGTTTTTGGAGAGGGTTCAGGGGTCACTGCCCCCAAACAGTTGGTCTGTGCCCAGGCCTCATGATGGATAATTTGGCCTCATTAACCAGGCTTTTTACTTTTGGGGCCACACGAAACCCCCGGACATAGGGACCCCCCCACCCCTGTTGGTCGGGTACTGATTCGGGTTTGGGCCCTGTCCGTCCTTCTTGAAAAACAACCGGGGGTTTCTATTGGAAATTTCCCCCCTTATGTATGCTGGGAGGCGGGTTAAAACGGGTTTTGGGTTTTTAAAAAATTTTTTTTTAAAAAAAACCTTTATTTTAAAAAATTTTCGGGAGACAAAATGGGGAAATAAAAAGGAGGAGAAAATTGAGAGATTTTGCCAAGAGGCTAAGAAAATTTTGGGGGTTTTTTTTTTTTTTTTTTAAGTCCCCATTCCCGTCCCCTAACCCATGTGGGGAGGCTGTTTTTTTTTTTTTTTTTTATTTTAAGTTCCCATCCCATTTTTCCTTTTGGCCCCCTTTGTTCCTAAAGAAAAGTGGGGGAGTTTTGCCCTAAGTGTGTTTTTTGGGAAAATTCCCTTGGCATTTAGGGGGGAAAGGCCTCCCCCGTTGGTAAAACCAAACAAAAGGAAATGAACTGTTGGTGATCCTAAAAAACCCTTTTTTGCCCAAAGGGAAAATTAATTCCCTTTCCCAGGGGGGCCCTTTGTTTTTTTTGCAAATAAAAAAAAAATTTTACAAATTTTTAAAAAGGAAGTTTGATTTTTTTAATTAAGGGGTTTCCTTTTTCTTTTAAAAATTTAAAGGTAAACCTTCCCCACAAGGTTTAAATTGTTCCCTTAAAAAAGGGGGTGGTATTAACATTTTTTTTGATTCTTAAAATTGTTAAAACAAAAAATTTAACTTAAAAGTTGGGGATGAAAATTGTGCTAAGTTGTATTTTCAAATTTTTCCCCAAAGGATTGCAGGTGCCTGTAAGGCCTACTGTTTTCCCCCTAAGAAAAATTGGCAAACTAAAAGTTTGTTTACACCCACAGGGGGAGGGTTTATTTTGGCGGGTAAAATTTTAACCGTTTCCCTAAAAACTTTGTTAAAAACACAAAAAGGTCCCAAAAAGGGGGTTGGTGAGGGTTTGGGGTCTTTCCCGGGGGGGCGGGGTTTTTTCTCCCCTAAAAAGTTTTTTGCACCCTTTTTTGCCCCTTTTTTACGGGTTTTTCCTTTCCCCCCCCAAAACCAAACAAATTTTATTTTTTTTTAAATTTTAACCAAATGAGTTTTGGGGGTTTAAATTTAAAATAAAAAACACAAAAAAGGCCCCGGTTAGATCTACGTTGGCTTGCGTGGGCGCTCCGAAGTTTTTTTACTTTTTTTTTATATGCTTTTTTGGGGGAAAAATAAAAGGGGTCAAAAGGTGCTTGCGTGAAAACGTAGTCTTTGGACATTTTTAAGGGCTAAAAAACTCCCCTCAGGGGGGTTTCCCTTGAGCTGGTGAGGGGCCCCTTGTTCTGGGGGAAGGATTTTGTGCTTCATTTCCCTGAATTGAATCACAAAAAAGAACAAAAGGGAAAGGGGGGAAAACACTGCGCGGGCCTTTTGGGCCCTACTGGGCAGGCCCTTTTACAATCCACCCCACTAACAAAATATACCCCAACCCCAATTTTAAATGCTACCCAAAAATAAAAAGCTCTGAAAAACTCTCTCCATTTCTAGAAAAAGCCCCACTCAAACCCAAACCCCTCTCACTCGTGTTAACCCTTTCCCATCCCCCCCCCCCACCCCCCCCTGTAAAATCCAAGGGGTTTAGCGTTTCCCCCATGTTTTTAAAATAAAAATTTACAAAGAACTAGATTTTTTTTTTTTTTTTTTTTTGTAAATCGTTTAATTTTCAAAAGCATCCCCTTGGGTTTATTACTTTAGGGAAAGTCGTTTTAACCTGGGGTTTAATCCAAAACCCTTTGGGGGAAAGGAAATCAAAACCAATTGGGGGTATGGGCCTCGTTTCCCGGGAAAACATTTTTAAAAAAAAAAAGTTGTTTGAATAAAACTTTTAGGTGTTGTTTTCCTAGATATCCATTGTGGGACTAAAACCAATTTTTGCTAAAAATAAAATAATACACCCAAAACCCCCACTTAATGAGGGAAGTTCTTTTCCCTGGACCACGTTTTTAAAACCCAAATTTCACGGTAAGGGGGAGCATACTGAAAGGGTTAGTGAGTTTTTTTGTAAACCATATTTTGAAAAAATGTTTTAACAGTAGTGTACTGTCCCAGGGAAACCCCCGAGTTTCGGGGTTTTTAATCCGTTCCAGAGGGGTTTTCCCCAACCCTGGCAAAATTTTCACGATTGGGGGAATCTTTTTTCCCCAAAAGGGAAATAATGGAAACCCAAATTAAATCTGTTTCGGGCAGCCAAAAAATTATTAAAAAAAAAAAATAATTTTTTTTTAGATTAAATAAAAGATTTACAAAAGGGAAAAAACAATAAACAAAAAAATATAAAGCGTAAAAAAAAGGGAAATAAATGAACTTTTTAAATCACACTTAACCTTTGTTAAATTCTTGTTGGTGTAGGGGGGTAGACAGGGGGCAAGAAAAAAGGGAGTTTTTTATGCTTCAATATGACGCTAATTTATCTTTACGCCTTATTTATTTATCACAATTCTTTAAATTTTTTGGGAATTTTATAAACAATTTTTTAAAAAACATGGAAAAACATAAATTTAAAATTACTAAAATTGAATAAAATATGTCATAATGTATAGAGGATTTGGGACGAAAGGGTTGTTGTTTTTGGGGTTTTAAGGGGCCCCGCCATTGAGAAAACCCGTGTTTGGTCCCCCAGGGGTGGCTTTGGTCCCCACCCCGTCACCTTTTTTAAAACTTTTGTTGTAATTTTTAAAAAAAATTATTTTACTTTTTAAATTTATAAAAAGAAATATTTTCTTTTTAATTTAAAAATAAAGAATATTTACTTTTTAAATTTAAAAAATAAAGAAATTTTCCCCTTTTAAATTTTAAATAAATAAGAAATACATTTACCATCCGATTCGACCTGTTTCGACTTAGGGACCATTCGACTTACGATCGGTTTTTTATCCCAAAATTTTTCGGGGAAAAAAAAAACCGTATTTTGTGTTTTTACACAGTGTTTATCCCAAAACCCTTTAAACAGTATAAATACAGTTCCAACTGCATAAAAAGTAAAGTAAAACAGGGGAAATTCCCAAAAAAATTAAAAAAAACCAAATTTAAAGAAATTTAAAAAAAATTTTTGTTAAATTTTCCGGTAGTAAAAGTTCGACTTAGCCCAGTTTTTTTCGGAACCGAACTCGGTTGTAAGTGGATGGTAGGTGCTTTACATTTTTAATTGGCAGGGCAGTGATCAGGTCCCTTATACTTCACCCACACTAACCCTGAGACGCATCTTCAATATCATACACGTAGGCAGGGCCAGGAGCTGAGTCTCGACCCCTGCAACCACAATTAAGTGAGTACACGTCAGGTTAGGTCAGGTAAGATGAGGTAAGGTTAGTAAGATTATGTTAGGTTAGATCAGGTAAGATTAGGTTAGATTAGGTTAGGTTAGGTTAGGCTAGGCTAGGTTAGGTAAGGTTAGGTTAGGCTAGGTTAGGCTAGGTTAGGTTAGGTTAGATTAGGTTAGGTTAGGTTAGGTTAGGTTAGGCTAGGTTAGGCTAGGTTAGGTTAGATTAGGTTAGGTTAGGTTAGGTTAGGTTAGGTTAGGTTAGGTTAGGTTAGGCTAGGTTAGGCTAGGTTAGACTAGGTTACGCTAGGTTACGCTAGGTTAGGTTAGGTTAGGTTTGGTTAGGCTAGGTTAGGCTAGGTTAGGTTAGGTTAGATTAGGTTAGGCTAGGTTAGGTTAGATTAGGCTAGGTTAGGCTAGGTTACGCAAAGTTAGGCTAGGTTAGGCTAGGTTAGACTAGGTTACGCTAGGTTACGCTAGGTTAGGTTAGGTTAGGTTTGGTTAGGCTAGGCTAGGCTAGGCTAGGCTAGGTTAGGTTAGGTTAGGCTAGGCTAGGTTAGGCTAGGTTAGATTAGGTTAGGTTAGGTTAGGTTAGGTTAGATTAGGTTAGGTTAGGCTAGGTTAGGCTAGGTTAGGTTAGGTAAGGTTCGTCAGGAAACAGAACAAGTGTTTCCTGACGCTGGTCTTAGCCATATGACCCACAGCTGGAGTTTTTGGTCATCTGACCGAGACCTTCCACCGGCTTACCACTTAGTTACAGCCATTTAATTGTTCTGAGTTGACTTATACCATGTCAGCTGAGGTACTGAATTATCAGGTTTTTTTAATTATTACTAGTTAGAAACCAATTTTCTGCTTCCTATATTCCATCATTTTTCATAATTATTTTAGTACCGTCATAAAGGATGCTTGGAAACTGTAGTTTGTGTTTTAATATATGTTTTTTTGGGTTAATAATGAGAAATAGTGAAGATGGCAGGACCGTGCCCAAAGGGCAGTCATCTTTTAAATTAGAATTTTTTCTGTCTTTTATTTTGGGGTATTTTTTATGCTTATTACTGTCCATATACAATTTTTGAAAGCTGGGGTTTGTGTTTTAATATATTTTATTTAATGATTAAAATTAGTGAAAATGGCTGGACCGTGCCCAGAGGGCAGTCATCTTTTGAATTAGAATTTTTTCTGTCCTTCATTTTGGGGTATTTTTCATGCTTATTACAGTCCATATAAATTTTCTAGAAGCTGCGGTTTGTATTTTAATATTTTTCGTGGTTAATAATGAGAATAATTAAAGATGGCAGGACCGTGCGCAGTGGACAGATACCTTTTAAAAAAGACAATATTTTGGTATTTATTGTTATTTTTTTGAGTGTTGTGTCTCAAAGAAATATTTACAAAATAATTTCCAAATATAAATCTCTCATATATTGACCTTATTTAAAGGAATATTATAAAATGGAGACATTTGATAGATGTGCGGGTTGTAGCAGTGACAACAACAAGTCTCTGACGTCTGCTACTGCTTCCTGTTGCCTGTTGGTCTCTAGCTCCTGGGATCCACCTCACACACGGTCCTCTGTGAGGGTAATAAGATCACGGGGGGCACCAAACCCGCATGGGTTAGGAAGTATTAATGTTACCCAGCTAGGATAACCCAGGGTAGGGAGTGTTAGCCAGCCAGGATAACCCAGGGTAGGGAGTGTTATCCAGCCAGGATAACCCAGGGTAGGGAGTGTTAGCCAGCCAGGATAACCCAGGGTAGGGAGTGTTAGCCAGCCATGATAACCCAGGGTAGGGAGTGTTAGCCAGCCAGGATAACCCAGGGTAGGTAGTGTTAGCCAGCCAGGATAACCCAGGGTAGGGAGTGTTAGCCAGCCATGATAACCCAGGGTAGGGAGTGTTAGCCAGCCAGGATAACCCAGGGTAGGGAGTGTTAGCCAGCCATGATAACCCAGGGTAGGGAGTGTTAGCCAGCCAGGATAACCCAGGGTAGGGAGTGTTAGCCAGCCAGGATAACCCAGGGTAGGTAGTGTTAGCCAGCCAGGATAACCCAGGGTAGGTAGTGTTAGCCAGCCAGGATAACCCAGGGTAGGGAGTGTTAGCCAGCCAGGATAACCCAGGGTAGGGAGTGTTAGCCAGCCAGGATAACCCAGGGTAGGTAGTGTTAGCCAGGCATGATAACCCAGGGTAGGGAGTGTTAGCCAGCCAGGATAACCCAGGGTAGGGAGTGTTAGCCAGCCATGATAACCCAGGGTAGGGAGTGTTAGCCAGCCAGGATAAACCCAGGGTAGGTAGTGTTAGCCAGCCAGGATAACCCAGGGTAGGGAGTGTTAGCCAGCCATGATAACCCAGGGTAGGGAGTGTTAGCCAGCCAGGATAACCCAGGGTAGGGAGTGTTAGCCAGCCATGATAACCCAGGTAGGGAGTGTTAGCCAGCCAGGATAACCCAGGGTAGGGAGTGTTAGCCAGCCAGGATAACCCAGGGTAGGTAGTGTTAGCCAGCCAGGATAACCCAGGGTAGGTAGTGTTAGCCAGCCAGGATAACCCAGGGTAGGGAGTGTTAGCCAGCCAGGATAACCCAGGGTAGGGAGTGTTAGCCAGCCAGGATAACCCAGGGTAGGTAGTGTTAGCCAGCCAGGATAACCCAGGGTAGGGAGTGTTAGCCAGCCAGGATAACCCAGGGTAGGGAGTGTTAGCCAGCCATGATAACCCAGGTAGGGAGTGTTAGCCAGCCATGATAACCCAGGGTAGGGAGTGTTAGCCAGCCAGGAAAAACCCAGGGTAGGGAGTGTTAGCCAGCCAGGATAACCCAGGGTAGGTAGTGTTAGCCAGCCAGGATAACCCAGGGTAGGTAGTGTTAGCCAGCCAGGATAACCCAGGGTAGGGAGTGTTATCCAGCCAGGATAACCCAGGGTAGGGAGTGTTAGCCAGCCAGGATAACCCAGGGTAGGGAGTGTTAGCCAGCCAGGATAACCCAGGGTAGGGAGTGTTAGCCAGCCAGGATAACCCAGGGTAGGGGGTGTTAGCCAGCCAGGATAACCCAGGGTAGGGAGTGTTAGCCAGCCAGGATAACCCAGGGTAGGTAGTGTTAGCCAGCCATGATAACCCAGGGTAGGGAGTGTTAGCCAGCCAGGATAACCCAGGGTAGGGAGTGTTAGCCAGCCAGGATAACCCAGGGTAGGTAGTGTTAGCCAGCCAGGATAACCCAGGGTAGGTAGTGTTAGCCAGCCAGGATAACCCAGGGTACGTAGTGTTAGCCAGCCATGATAACCCAGGGTAGGTAGTGTTAGCCAGCCAGGATAACCCAGGGTAGGTAGTGTTAGCCAGCCATGATAACCCAGGGTAGGTAGTGTTAGCCAGCCAGGATAACCCAGGGTAGGGAGTGTTAGCCAGCCATGATAACCCAGGGTAGGTAGTGTTAGTCAGCCATGATAACCCAGGGTAGGGAGTGTTAGCCAGCCAGAATAACCCAGGGTAGGGAGTGTTAGCCAGCCAGAATAACCCAGGGTAGGGAGTGTTAGCCAGCCATGATAACCCAGGGTAGGGAGTGTTAGCCAGCCATGATAACCCAGGGTAGGGAGTGTTAGCCAGCCAGGATAACCCAGGGTAGGGAGTGTTAGCCAGCCATGATAACCCAGGGTAGGGAGTGTTAGCCAGCCAGGATAACCCAGGGTAGGTAGTGTTAGCCAGCCATGATAACCCAGGGTAGGTAGTGTTAGCCAGCCAGGATAACCCAGGGTAGGGAGTGTTAGCCAGCCATGATAACCCAGGGTAGGTAGTGTTAGTCAGCCATGATAACCCAGGGTAGGGAGTGTTAGCCAGCCAGAATAACCCAGGGTAGGGAGTGTTAGCCAGCCAGGATAACCCAGGGTAGGTAGTGTTAGCCAGCCATGATAACCCAGGGTAGGGAGTGTTAGCCAGCCATGATAACCCAGGGTAGGGAGTGTTAGCCAGCCATGATAACCCAGGGTAGGGAGTGTTAGCCAGCCAGGATAACCCAGGGTAGGGAGTGTTAGCCAGCCATGATAACCCAGGGTAGGGAGTGTTAGCCAGCCAGGATAACCCAGGGTAGGTAGTGTTAGCCAGCCAGGATAACCCAGGGTAGGGAGTGTTAGCCAGCCAGGATAACCCAGGGTAGGTAGTGTTAGCCAGCCAGGAAACCCAGGGTAGGTAGTGTTAGCCAGCCAGGATAACCCAGGGTAGGTAGTGTTAGCCAGCCAGGATAACCCAGGGTAGTAGTGTTAGCCAGCCAGGATAACCCAGGGTAGGGAGTGTTAGCCAGCCAGGATAACCCAGGGTAGGTAGTGTTAGCCAGCCAGGATAACCCAGGGTAGGTAGTGTTAGCCAGCCAGGATAACCCAGGGTAGGGAGTGTTAGCCAGCAAGGATAACCCAGGGTAGGGAGTGTTAGCCAGCCAGGATAACCCAGGGTAGGGAGTGTTAGCCAGCCAGGATAACCCAGGGTAGGGGGGTGTTAGCCAGCCAGGATAACCCAGGGTAGGGAGTGTTAGCCAGCCATGATAACCCAGGGTAGGGAGTGTTAGCCAGCCAGGATAACCCAGGGTAGGGAGTGTTAGCCAGGCATGATAACCCAGGGTAGGGAGTGTTAGCCAGCCAGGATAACCCAGGGTAGGTAGTGTTAGCCAGCCAGGATAACCCAGGGTAGGTAGTGTTAGCCAGCCAGGATAACCCAGGGTAGGTAGTGTTAGCCAGCCAGGATAACCCAGGGTAGGTAGTGTTAGCCAGCCAGGATAACCCAGGGTAGGGAGTTTTAGCCAGCCAGGATAACCCAGGGTAGGTAGTGTTAGCCAGCCAGGATAACCCAGGGTAGGTAGTGTTAGCCAGCCAGGATAACCCAGGGTAGGGAGTGTTAGCCAGCCAGGATAACCCAGGGTAGGGAGTGTTAGCCAGCCAGGATAACCCAGGGTAGGGAGTGTTAGCCAGCCAGGATAACCCAGGGTAGGGGGGTGTTAGCCAGCCAGGATAACCCAGGGTAGGGAGTGTTAGCCAGCCATGATAACCCAGGGTAGGGAGTGTTAGCCAGCCAGGATAACCCAGGGTAGGGAGTGTTAGCCAGGCATGATAACCCAGGGTAGGGAGTGTTAGCCAGCCAGGATAACCCAGGGTAGGTAGTGTTAGCCAGCCAGGATAACCCTGGGTAGGGAGTGTTAGCCAGCCAGGATAACCCAGGGTAGGGAGTGTTAGCCAGCCATGATAACCCAGGGTAGGGAGTGTTAGCCAGGCATGATAACCCAGGGTAGGGAGTGTTAGCCAGCCAGGATAACCCAGGGTAGGTAGTGTTAGCCAGCCAGGATAACCCAGGGTAGGGAGTGTTAGCCAGCCAGGATAACCCAGGGTAGGTAGTGTTAGCCAGCCAGGATAACCCAGGGTAGGGAGTGTTTTGCCAGCCAGGATAACCCAGGGTAGGGAGTGTTAGCCAGCCAGGATAACCCAGGGTAGGGAGTGTTAGCCAGCCAGGATAACCCAGGGTAGGTAGTGTTAGCCAGCCAGGATAACCCAGGGTAGGGAGTGTTAGCCAGCCAGGATAACCCAGGGTAGGTAGTGTTAGCCAGCCAGGATAACCCAGGGTAGGGAGTGTTAGCCAGCCAGGATAACCCAGGGTAGGGAGTGTTAGCCAGCCATGATAACCCAGGGTAGGGAGTGTTAGCCAGCCAGGATAACCCAGGGTAGGGAGTGTTAGCCAGCCAGGATAACCCAGGGTAGGTAGTGTTAGCCAGACAGGATAACCCAGGGTAGGGAGTGTTAGCCAGCCATGATAACCCAGGGTAGGGAGTGTTAGCCAGCCAGGATAACCCAGGGTAGGGAGTGTTAGCCAGCCAGAATAACCCAGGGTAGGTAGTGTTAGCCAGCCATGATAACCCAGGTTAGGGAGTGTTAGCCAGCCAGGATAACCCAGGGTAGGTAGTGTTAGCCAGCCATGATAACCCAGGGTAGGGAGTGTTAGCCAGCCATGATAACCCAGGGTAGGTAGTGTTAGCCAGCCAGGATAACCCAGGGTAGGTAGTGTTAGCCAGCCAGGATAACCCAGGGTAGGGAGTGTTAGCCAGCCAGGATAACCCAGGGTAGGTAGTGTTAGCCAGCCAGGATAACCCAGGGTAGGTAGTGTTAGCCAGCCATGATAACCCAGGATAGGTAGTGGTAGCCAGCCAGGATAACCCAGGGTAGGTAGTGTTAGCCAGTCAGGATAACCCAGGGTAGGTCGTCTTAGCCAGCCAGGATAACCCAGGGTAGGGACTGTTAGCCAGCCATGATTACCCAGGGCAGGTCGTGTTAGCCAGCCAGGATAACCCAGGGTAGGGAGTGTTAGCCAGCCAGGATAACCCAGGGTAGGGAGTGTTAACCACCCAGGATAGCTCAGAGTAGGTAGTGTTAGTCAGCCAGGATAACCCAGGGTGTCCCATGGCTTGGTTCTAAGGTGTCCCATGGCTTGATTCTAAGGTGTCCCATGGCTTGGTTCTAAGGTGTCCCGTGGCTTGGTTCTAAGGTGTCCCATGGCTTGGTTCTAAGGTGTCCCATGGCTTGATTCTAAGGTGTCCTATGGCTTAGTTCTAAGGTGTCCCATGGCTTGGTTCTAAGGTGTCCCATCTCTTGGTTCTAAGGTGTCCTATCTCTTGGTTCTAAGGTGTCCCATGGCTTGGTTCTAAGGTGTCCCATCTCTTGGTTCTAAGGTGTCCCATCTCTTGGTTCTAAGGTGTTCCGTGGCTTGGTTCTAAGGTGTCCTGTGGCTTGGTTCTAAAGTGTCTCATTGCTTGGTTCTAAGGTGTCCCATGGCTTGGTTCTAAGGTGTCCCATGGCTTGGTTCTAAGGTGTCCCATCTCTTGGTTCTAAGGTGTCCCATGGCTTGGTTCTAAGGTGTCCCATGGCTTGGTTCTAAGGTGTCCCATGGCTTGGTTCTAAGGTGTCCCATGGCTTGGTTCTAAGGTGTCCCATGGCTTGGTTCTAAGGTGTCCCATGGCTTGGTTCTAAGGTGTCCTATGGCTTGGTTCTAAGGTGTCCCATGGCTTGGTTCTAAGGTGTCCCATGGCTTGGTTCTAAGGTGTCGCATGGCTTGGTTCTCAGGTGTCCCGTGACTTGGTTTTAAGCTGTCCCGTGGCTTGGTTCTAAGGTGTCCCGTGGCTTGGTTCTAAGCTCTCCCATGGCTTGGTTCTAAGGTGTTCCATGGCTTGGTTCTAAGCTGTCCTGTGGCTTGGTTCTATGGTGTCCTGTGGCTTGGTTCTAAGGTGTCCCGTGGCTTGGTTAGGTGTCCTGTGGCTTGGTTCTAAGGTGTCCCATTGCTTGGTTAGGTGTCTCGTGGCTTTGTTAAGTGTCTCGTGGCTTTGTTAGGTGTCTCGTGACTTGGTTAGGTGTCTCGTGGCTTGGTTAGGTGTCTCGTGGCTTGGTTAGGTATCTCGTGGCTTGGTTGGGTATCTCATGGCTTGGTTGGGTGTCTCGTGGCTTGGTTAGGTGTCTCATGGCTTGGTTAGGTATCTCATGGCTTGGTTAGGTGTCTCATGGCTTGGTTAGAGTCTTGAAGACTTGGTTGGCAATGCTGTTGCCTCACACATCAAGTGCCAGTGGTTCAATCCCCAACACTGGTGGAAATGTTAGTTGTGTTTCCTTACACCTGCTGTCCTTGTTGACCTAGCATGTAAGTAGGTACCTGGGTGTTAGTGGACTGGTGTGGGTCACATCCTGGGGGACAAGATTGAAGAATGAAAATGGAAATAAGACAGTCCTCGGGTTATTCTGGGTGTCAAACCCTCTGGAGTATGTCTGGAGAGGGTTTCAGGGGTCACTGCCACCACAGTTGGTCTGTGACCAGGCCTCATGATGGATCAGTGCCTCATTAACCAGGCTGTTACTGTTGGCCACACGCAACCCGACATATGAACCACAGCCCTGTTGGTCAGGTACTGACTTCAGGTGCCTGTCCAGTGCCTTCTTGAAGACAACCAGGGGTCTATTGGCAATCCCCCTTATGTATGCTGGGAGGCAGTTGAACAGTCTTGGGTTAAAAATATGTACAAACCTTATCTTAAATTTTCAGAGACAAAATGGGGAAATAAAAAGGAGGAGAAATTGAGAGACTTGCAGAGCTAAGATTGTATAGTACACATCCAGATACACTGACCCATGTGGGAGGCTGTTTTTTTTTTTTTTTTTTTTTTTTTAACGTCCCATCACCCTCCCTTGCTCCCTCTCATGCAGTGCTAAGACAGTAGAGTTGCCTAGTGTGTTTTTGGGAGGTCTCGCCTGCATTCAGGCGAGACCTCCCCAGAATTGCTCACCACCATTAGAAATGAATTCTGCTCTGGTGCTCCTGAACAGACACGTGCCACCAATGGAAATTAATTCCGCTCCCATGGACCTTGATGTTTCTTCTGCTGGAAATAAAAACCTAAAATCACATAATGTTGTAAACGTGAGTTATGATTGCGTGGCTTAAGGTTTTCCTCTGTGCTTTACACTCGTTAAGTACAACCATACACTAAGGTTCAAATGTTACTTGATGTGTCCCGTATGCTAACACTTTCATTTGTACAATTGTAAATGCAGTAAGTTCTCAACTTACGAACACGTTGGGGACCTGTATTGTGCATAATGATATAATAATATACACAATCCAGAAGATTGTCAGTGTGCTTCTAAGTCAAGGACTCACTGTAGTTCACTAAGAGATTAAGTGAGAAGTCACTACAATGGTGGATTGTTACACACAAAGATGGGTGTATATTAGCAGTGTATTTTATCTGTATGTCATATCACTAATGATTAAAACACAAAAATGTACATAAAAGGTCTGGCCTGATGTAAAATGTGCTGAACATTCTTACGTTTTCGAGATTTTTCTCCCCTCAAAGTTCTGTTGCAGACGTGACTATCACGCCTGTCTTCTCCCCTCAAGCAAACAAACTTTATATATTTTTAGTGTTTACAAAATGTAGTTTATGTTTAATAAAATATTAAACACAAAAGAAAGCCACTAGTATAGATCTACGTTGGCTTGCGTAGCGCTCCGAACGTAGATCTACATTTTTTTATATGCTTTCTTGTGGAAAAATCAAGGTCAGAGTGCTATGCGTGCAAACGTAGATCTATTGGACAGTTTAAGGGCTAAGAACTCCCCTCAAGGGAGGTTCCTTGATGCTGGTGAGGGGCTCTTGATCTAGGGAATTGGATCTGTGCTTCAGTTCCCTGAATTGAATCACAATAAGAACATAAGAAAGGAGGAACACTGCAGCAGGCCTGTTGGCCCATACTAGGCAGGTCCTTTACAATCCATCCCACTAACAAAATATATGCCCAACCCAATTTTCAATGCTACCCAAGAAATAAGCTCTGATAACTCTCTCCACTCATATGCAAGTCCCACTCAAATCCAACCCCTCTCACTCGTGTACCTTCCATCCCCCTCCCCACACACCCTGTATAATCCAATGGGTTTAGCGTTCCCCCATGATTAAAATAATAATTACTTAAGAACTAGACTTCTTTTTTTTTTTTTTTTTGTAAATCGTATAACTTTTCACAAGCATCACCTTGGTTTATTACTTTAGGGCAGTCGTTCTTAACCTGGGGTATCCATACCCTTTGGGGGTATGGAAATCTAACAATGGGGGTATGGGCCTCGATATCCGGACACTTTTAAAAAAAAAAGTTGTTTGAATCAACTGTCAGGTGTTGTGTTCCTAGATATCCATATGTAGACTAAAACCAACCTGCTAATAATAATAATAATACACCCTAACCTCACTTAATGACGAAGTTCTGTTCCTGAGACCACGTTGTTAAACGAATTCGACGGTAAGTGAGGAGCATACTGTAATGATAGTGAGTTTGTGTCAACCATATTTGAAAAATGTTTATACAGTAGTGTACTGTACAGTGGACCCCCGAGTTTCGTGGTTAATCCGTTCCAGAGAGTCTGCCAACTGGCGAAATTCACGATTGGCGAATCTATTTTCCCCATAAGAAATAATGGAAACCCAGTTAATCTGTTTCAGACAGCCAAAAGTATTAACAAAAAAAAATAATTTTTTTTAAGATTAAATATAGATTTACATACAGAAAACAATGACAAATAAATATAAAGCGCTAATAAAATGGATAAATGAACATTTAACATCACACTTAACCTTTGTTGATTCTTGTTGGTGTAGGAGGTAGACAGGAGGCAAGATGAAGGCGAGTTTATTATGCTTCAATATGACGCTAATATCATCTCTACGCCTTATTTATTTATCACAATTCATCTAATATGACATTATAAACAATATTAATAACATAGAAACATGATATATATTCTAGAATGAATAAAATATGTCATAATGTATGAGAGGAGTAAATGACGTAAGTTGTTGTTGTTGGGTTTAAGGGCCGCCATTGAGAGAAGCCGTGTTGGTGGCAGCGGTGGCTTTGGTCGCCACCACCGTCACACTTAAACAATGTATGTAATTTATAAATAAGAAATATTTACATTTTAATTTATAAATAAGAAATATTTACTTTTTAATTTATAAATAAGAAATATTTACTTTTTAATTTATAAATAAGAAATATTTCCTTTTTAATTTATAAATAAGAAATACATCTACCATCCGACTTACGACCTGCTCGACTTATGACCATTCGACTTACGATCGTGTTTTTTATGCCAAATTTCTGGGAAATAAACCAGTATTTGTGTTGTACACAGTGTTTATCCTAAACCTTACAGTATAAAATACAGTACTAACAGCATAAAAAGTAAAGTAAAACATGAAATACCAAAATAAAACAACAAAATAAAGTAATTACAAAAATGTTACGTTGATATTCAGTAGTAAAGTTCGACTTACGACCAGTTTCTCGGAATCGAACTCGGTTGTAAGTCGGATGGTAGGTGCATTTACATTTTAATTTATAAATAGAATATTTACATTTTAGTTTATAAATAAATATTTACATTTTAATTTATAAATAAGAAATATTTACATTTTAGTTTATAAATAAGTTTATTCAGGAATACACAAATACAGTTACATACATAGATTTTCATACATAGCAGCATATGTGTAAAGTACCTACAATAACCCAAAAAAGTCAGAGTGACTTACATATTTCCATTGGGGTCCTTTTATATTTACACTTATATTTACTTGTATACTTACACTTATATATTTACACTTACCTTGGAGGAGATGTTAGTTTAGTTAGTTTGATGAAGGAGATGTTGGCAGAGGTTTAGGGTGGTGGAAGACAGCAGGGCGGTGTATGTTCAGCGGTCCTATACACATCCAACAACATTGGAGAGTTACTCTCATGTTGTTTTTCTATTGCTTACTCGCTTAACTTACTTGCTACACTGTTAATTCTACACTTTATCGCTGGCTGGCACTATAGCCTTTATCGATACCTTCTGCTTTTAGTATCATACATATTGTAGAATCACTGATTCACTGTAGAATCACTGATTCACTGCAGAAGGCAAATTCTCCCCTCTCTCTTCCTCCTCTACTTCAGTACAGTGGACCCCCGGTTAACGATATTTTTTCATTCCAGAAGTATGTTCAGGTGCCAGTACTGACCGAATTTGTTCCCATAAGGAATATTGTGAAGTAGATTAGTCCATTTGAGACCCCCAAACATACACGTACAAACGCACTTACATAAATACACTTACATAATTGGTCGCATTGGGAGGTGATCGTTATGCGGGGGTCCACTGTACTTTGCTATGAGATTTTTCTTGAATTCTATCGTGTTTCTCACCTTCTTTATCAAAGGGCTGGCACTAGGAGCTTTCTTTGGGCCCATGGTGGCTTATTTAGCAGTTGCAAGCACAAACAATGAATTATTATGAAATGTGTGGTATGAACTCATGGGGTGATGGTCACATACTGGTAAACAATGGCACACTGAGTGTGAATAGTGCGGGAGACTGGCTTTGTGTGCGTGCTGACGGGCAGACACGTACCAGAAGGTCACTGAATCATGAGTCCAAGTCACGAACCATGAAGCTAAATTTTGCCGAAAAAACTTGCGAAAGTCGGATTTCACGAAAGTCGCGGCCGTCGAACGGCAGGGGTCCACTGTATATTGTAATAAACAGAATAGAGGAAATCATCTCTGTTGACCAGGCAAGCATCAGATGAGCCTGACCCAAGGTCGGGCTCCAAGCAGAGAAAAGCTCTTCGAACCCGTCAGAGGTATATCAAAGGTACAGGACATTGTCACATTTTACATAACACG
Source organism: Cherax quadricarinatus (assembly GCF_026875155.1). Classification (NCBI taxonomy): domain Eukaryota; kingdom Metazoa; phylum Arthropoda; class Malacostraca; order Decapoda; family Parastacidae; genus Cherax; species Cherax quadricarinatus. Next base: position 17,378,159 of record NC_069489.1, on the reverse strand, counting down.
TTCATATAAAATTTTTAGTCGTAGTGAATACTTGAATGATATTTTAGCTATCAAATAGAAATACAGTTATAGTGGTGATAGTAGTTACAAGAGTAGTTAAGATGGAAGCAACAGCCTGGTTGACCATGCAGGCACTGGAAAAGACTGACCCAAGGCCAGGCTCTGGGAGTAGAACTCTCGAAACTCATAAAAGGTATAAACTATAAATATGCAGAACAGCCACTGTGAGAAAATAGTGAAATTCCAAGCGCTGACATAATTTCTCATAATTTTTTGTGAGAAATCACAAAAGCGCTTGGAATTTCACTATTTTCTCACAGTAGCTGTTCTGCATATTGTGATGTCACCTGTTTACTGTGTTCTTATTGTATAAAGTATAAATGTGTTTTTGATACATCACTCCTGTTAATAATAGTAAATGATGATATTATTATTATTTGTGGGCAATTCAGTTTCCTTATATATTTGTGGGAAGTGGAGGGAATGGTGATTATCCAAGAAAGAGGAGCACAAATGCAGCTCCTTGGATCAAGAGCCCCTCTCCAGCATCCTTCTCTAGGGGGATCCAGTTTCCTCTTGAAAAGTGAATGCGCCTCTCCTAAGACATGTTTATGATTGCAGGTGAGCAAGGAGGAGTACGACACGTGCAGGATCACTAACCCGTCTCCTCGCGTCATCGCCGTGTGTGACAAGCCTTACAAGCTCATGTATTTCACCATTACCTTCCGATCGTTCACTCCGCAGCCTGGGGGTCTGGAGTTTCGTCCCGGCCAGGACTACTACTTCATCTGTGAGTACTTCACTACCACTGTACAGTACAGTAGAATCCCTGTATCCACGGATTCAGTATCCACAGTTTCAGTTATCCACCAGTTTACTCTGGCCCTAAAATAACCCTTAATTATGCCTAACCCTTTAACTGTCCAAACGTAGATCTACGTCCACGTGTGTGGAGCTTCGAATGTAGATCTATTTTTTTTTTTTTACATGCTTTCAAATGGGAAAAATCAAGATTGGAGCGCTATGCACACGAACATAGATCTACGTTTGGACAGTTTAAGGGTTAATAATGACCCTAAAACACAAAAGTGATGATGCTGGCAGTTATTCAGAGCTTAAGAGAAGCCATGAAAATTCTAGACTTATTTTGCATAATTTACCAGCTGAACTTATCATGGGTACATATGTAAGTAGAGTAGTGCCCCAACTTGTAAATGGGTTACAGTTCTGTTGTTTCAACTTACAGGTCATTTATAGTTATTGGGGTTTCAAGCCTAGCAGTTGTACTATGATGATATTGGTGGCCTGGTTGGCAAAGCTCTTGCTTAACGTTGAGGGTCCGTGGTTCAATTCCTGGCAAGGGTGGAAACACTGGGTGTGTTTCCATAAGACACCTGCTGTCCCTATTCACCCATCAGTAAAATAGGTGCCTGGGTGGTAGTTGACTGTTGTGGGTTGCATCCTGGGACAAAATTGATCTAATTTACTTGAAATGCTCTGCATAACAAGTGGCTATATTAGTAAGTCATTGATGTCAGCTAGGTCAGTTTTGTCCCAGGATGCAACCCACACCAGTCCACTAACACCCAGGTACCTATTTACTGCTAGGTGAACATCAACAGCAGATGTCTTGAGGAAACATGTCCTAATACTTTCACCTGTACTAGGGATCAAACCATGGACCTCAGAGTGTGAGGTGAGAGAGAGTAGCTTTCAACTCTTACTTACACTCTAGTTCACTCAGGTGGAATGATTCAGGCGTGTCAGAAGTACAAAAATTGGTATATATGAAATAGGACACCTTTTTCATAATTGGTTAAAAGTTAAAACAATGTAAACCATACCACGGGCGGAGTTAGAACCCGCCCGTTTGTTTGCAATCGTGTCATTACGATTTCGTGAATCAAGTTAAAACAATGTTCTGGGTTGGTAGTTCATTATTTTTATATTCATAGGGAAGCACTAGACCTGTAAGGGTCATACAGTGCTTGGGGGGAATGAGGTTTGTTGCAAGGAAGGGGAGGGTACAGCTCTAAATCACTAGGATCAAATGCACTTTCTGCACAGTTATGCAAGTGATGTACACTGCACATATCAGTCATTGTTATTATCTTGTTTCTGTATTCGTGTTAAATTTTTCACATTTTGACAGGATTTCTAATTATTTTCTGTCATGAATATGTAAGATAACAGGTAAATCTTACATGATTGTTTTCCGTCTCATAAACATGTAAGATAACAGGTAAATCTTACATGATTGTTTTCTGTCTCATAAACATGTAAGATAACAGGTAAATCTTACATGATTGTTTTCCGTCTCATAAACATGTAAGATAACAGGTAAATCTTAGTTTTCTACTAACTTCAAGTATACACATACCATTCCTTTCCAGTGTGCTTCTTCACAGTTATTAATTCTGTAATACAGACATACCTTGCTAGTACAGAAGTTACGTTCTGGAGAACTCAACCATTTATTATATATGCGATAGCGCTAGACCCAAAACATGATGCTCGTCAGCTGATGTGTTCATCACTGCCACAAACCATCCTAAGAGCAAAGCAAGCATCGATGATGATAAACCTAATATGTAATTGAAAAGTGTTGTACAGGAAGGCTCCACTTGACAGCACTTCTCTCTACAGCATTTCACTAATACAGTGAGGTATGTCTGTACAGTAAGTCCTCGTTGAGAATCTCCTGTATTGTGGATATCGTTATTACGTATATTGTGTATAATATCATTATTATATTATTATACACAATACAGTGATGGAGTGAATGATGATGAAAGTTTTTCTTTTTCGGGCCACCCTGCCTTGGTGGGAATCGGCCGATGTGTAATAAAAAAAAACGCAGTACAAAAGGTCCTCAATGTGTTCGTAAGTTGAGGAATTACTGTATTTCTTTTCCAGTCTAGGAGGCCTGGTCTGAGACCAGGTCACGGGGAAGAGAATTTTCGGAATCACTTAACATATTGGCAAAAAAAATCTAAGAATTTTAACCTCAAATAAATATTGAAAATCATGTCATGCATCTCAGTATTTTAATTAATACACTATAAGTCTTGCATCAATATTTCCTCTTCTTGTTACTGTGAGTAGGCAGGATGAACAGCAAGTACTAGGCCTAAAAAATTTTTGTCACCCCACAGCTACTTCGAGCAAGGACGACCTTCACCGTCGCATCGGTGGCCGCTGCTCGACTCACCATATGAAAGTAGTGTTTAAAGTGTGTTGTGACCCATCGTCGCAGCCAGCACACGACCAGGCTAACAACCACATCCCTAGCAATGGTAGGTACTGCTGTCATGTACAGAGATTATCCACAACAATGGTAGGTACTGTTGTCATGAAGGGAGAGTATCCACAACAGTACTGCTGTCATGTAGGGAGAGTATCCTCAACAATGGTAGGTACTGCTGTCATGTAGGGAGAGTATCCACAACAATGGTAGGTACTGCTGTCATGTACAGAGATTATCCACAACAATGGTAGGTACTGCTGTCATGTAGGGAGAGTATCCACAACAATTGTAGGTACTGCTGTCATATAGGGAGATTAACCACATGAAGAGATCATTGTACAAACTCATGTGAGACAGGCACTGGTAAGCAATAATAGCAGTTGTGGTGGGATACAGATAAGATCATTTTGGTGTAATCATAACAACAGACTTTGTCCATTGTTTACGAATCGGTGAATGCAGCAGATTTTGTCCCATATTTACAAATAATGCAGTTAAATTGTGGCTAACCATAAATGTGTCCCTGTGAATTTGCTGGCTAATGATAACAATAGAGAGATGGTGCATAAAATGGAAAATAAATTTAAATCGGAGAGAAAATCTTTATGCAAACTTAATTTATGGGGAAGAGTCATCCCTAAAAATATTAAATTGTGATGTAGGGATAAGTTTAAATTGTAGATGATGTAATAGTGGGGATGTTACAGTCCTGGAGGTGGGAAGTATACTCTGAAGGATGGGTAGGGATGTTACAGTCTTGAAGGTGGGAAGTACAGTACCTGTACTCTGAAGGATGGGTGAGGATGTTACAGTCTTGGAGGTGAGAAGTACAGTGCCTGTACTCTGAAGGATGGGTGAGGATGCTACAGTACTGGAGGTGGGAAGTACAGTACCTGTACTCTGAAGGATGGGTGAGGATGTTACAGTCCTGGAGGTGGGAAGTATACTCTGAAGGATGGGTAGGGATGTTACAGTCTTGGAGGTGAGAGTACAGTGCCTGTACTCTGAAGGATGGGTGGTGATGCTTACAGTACTGAAGTGGGAAGTACAGTACTCTGTTACCCTGAAGGAGGAGTTGACGGTTTTGGTCAGCTTGGAGGTAAAAGTACAGTGTGTACTTGAAGATGGGTGAGATGCTCAGAACTGGAGTGGTAAGTACATCCTTACTCTGAAGGATGTGTGAGGATTGGTTCAGTCTTGGTAGGTGAGAAGTTACATTGCCTGTACTCTGAAGGATGGGTGAGGATGTTACAGTCTGGAGGTGGAAGTACAGTGCCTGCACTCTGAAGGGTGCGTGGTGATGTTACAGTCAGAAAGTGAAATCATGCCTGTACTCTGATATCAAAACCCACCATGAAGAGGGCTATGACGCCGTTTCGTTGACATGATTACAAATACAGTGGATGAATTTTATCAAGTCAGTTGAGACTTGTAATGGCCAAGTTGTACGAGACATCGTTGAGCTCCTCTCATTGAGTTAATTGAATTTGTCATCGGTATTGTCTTTTTTTGTATTCCGTACTGAAAAATAGGACAGTGGATTACTGATTGAAGAGTGGGAAAGACAGTGCCTGACTTGAAGCCGTTAGCAGCTGTTGCAGTCCAGAGAATAATTTGATCGTGAATGTCAACATCCTTTCTGGCAAGAGACACCGTGAATGAGTAGGGTAATTTTTGATCTGAGAACACGCCATTCTAGGAGATCAGCCGTAGGTAAAGAAATAACTTGTTTATTTTTGTGAATATTGACTATTCCTGAAAATAGGCTACAAGTTGGGATCACTGATACAGAAGGGAATGAAGACATACATGCATTAACCTTTCATTGTCAGTCCCACAAAATTATTATTTATTTTTTTCCTGAAATGTCGAATCTTTTCTAAAAGTAAGACACCCAAAGTAGGAATTTGTGTAAACCACAAATACTCAGGTCAAAATTAGTCATACTTGGCACAATTTACGCATCGGTGATTTCATCGACTTTGAGTCCAAATTCTTAGCTATTTCATTAGTATGCTTTCCATTCTATTGATTTAGCATAAGAAATTGCCCATTCAACTATTACAACAGAAGTCAGTAATTTGGCCAATTTTACAAAAAAATGATAAAAATGCCAGTTTAAAAATAGAGTCCAAAATAAACATTGTAGATATTCCTGGCACTAAAGCAGTATTTCCTCTGTCCATTAGTCCTGTCCCCCAGGCCTCTCCTATGTTATACTTGCTTTCTATTTTGAATTCACAGTCATGCAAAATATAATATTTACTCTTTCTCTAATAATAAAATATAACCAGGAACAATTGGTCATGGTTTATGGCATCCCAGTAATTGAATCAGACTTAGCAAAAAATCTGAAAAAAATTGAATGTTTTTGCTAGATTGAGCTCAATTTCCAGCCACTTCCAGTCCTGAAATCAACCTAAATCATCTCTGTTTCAACGGTATGTCTTTAATTCTATCAAATAATACCAAGACACAGCCAATAAAACTATAAAAACCATCTGAGAAAGCACCTCTATCACTATTTTGAACCACACATTTGGTCAGTTTTGCTTTTCCCATCATACACTGCATAGGGCAAGATTTTTTTATACTGTGCACATTCACTGTAAAGATCCATTCTCTCATATCCAGACTAAAATTTACCACTCACAGCTTATCTGATTGAGCCGAGCTCATGGCTTAGAACTACACGAGGGACCCTGGCCTCAGAGATGTACAGGTGCTCCTCGACTTGCGATATTTTAATTTTATGATGGTTCAAAAGCAGTTACAGTGTACCCTCGCCTAATGATATTAATCCGTTCCTGAGAGCTCAACATTAGGCGAAATTATCGTTAGCCGAATTAATTTTCCCCATAAGAAATAATGGAAATCATATTAATCCATTCCTGACACCCCAAAGTATGAAAAAAATTTTTTTTACCACATGAAATATTAATTTTAATACACACAAACTGAAGAAGACATGCACAATTACATGACACTTACCTTTATTGAAGATCTGGTGATGATTGATGGGATTGGAGGAAGGGAGACTGTGGATGGTGTTAATGTTTAGAAGGGGAATCCCCTTCCATTAGGACTTGAGGTGTCAAGTCCTTTTCCGGGTTTACTTCCCTTCTTCTTTTAATGCCATTAGGACCAGCTTGAGAGTCACTGGACTTCTGTCGCACAACATATCTGTCCATAGAGCTCTGTACCTCCTGTTCCTTTGAGATTTGTCTAAAATGGGCCGTAACACTGTCATTGTAATAGTCACCAGCACGGCTTGCAATAGCTGTGTTAGGGTGATTTTCACCCATAAAGGTTTGCAGTTCAACCCACTTTGCACACATTTCCTTAATCTTTGAAGTAGGCACAGTGGATTCCACAACTGGCATAGGCATCTCAGGGTTAGCCCCAAACCCTTCAAAATCTTTCTTAATTTCCATACTAATTCTCACCCTTTTTATCACAGGGTTGGCACTAGAAGCTTTCTTGGGGCCCATGGTGACTTATTTTGCAGGTGCAATCACTAAAAACGCTGTGATAATGTGAAATGTTCCGATTGTATGTTTGGATGCGACTGCGGTGGCTGGCTTGTAAACACTGGCACCCACGGGACAAGCGAGGCGCGCTCAGGCCACATGTGGACGCGTCTCGAACGGAACGAATCGCATTGGGCGAGTTTTTTAGTGCTAACCGAGGCAAAATTTTTGCGTTAAAATGTATCGCTAGGCGGATTTAACGTTATGCAATGCGTTCGTTAGGCGAGGGTCCACTGTACTTTGGAGGTGAAACTAAGATAATTACCCAGTGTGAAGGCAGCAAATCTCTAACTTCTTCTTTCAGCGCACCGGCCGTATCCCACCGAGGCAGGGCGACCCAAAAAGAAAAACAAAAGTTTCTATTTTTAGCTTTAGTAATGTATACAGGAGAAGGGGTTACTAGCCCCTTGCTCCCAGCATGTTAGTCACCTCTTACAACTTGCATAACTTATCGGAGGAAGAATTCTGTTCCGCTTCTCCGTGGAGAAAATCTGTAACGTGTATTCATTTATGTATCTACTTTTCAATACTGATAGTTACAGTAATTATTTGTTTATTTACTTATTGAGTGACAATAGTTATTTATTTACTTACCTTATTTTCTGGCATATAAGATGTGCACAACAACTGTAAATTAGTAATCATATTCAAGGGTTAATTGCTCTCTTACTTTATGCTTAAGTGTAACCCAGAGCTGACCCTTGACCCTGACCTTGAGCATATAAGGTACAGGCTGATTTCCTAAGACTTTTTGTGGGGAAAAAGGTCCGCCTCATATGCCAGAAAATCCGGTAATTATTTATCACATTTATCACAGTGATTATGTGTGAGTGAGGTGAAAGTGTCGAATGATGATGAAAGTATTTTCTCTTTGGGGATTTTCTTACTTTTTGGGTCACCCTGCCTCAGTGGGAGACAGCCGACTTGTTGAAAAAAAAAAAAATTGTATTCGATGTATATTTTTGATTTACAGTGAGCTCGTCGGAACGTAATCCCTTCATAAATCAAGCAGCAGCTGTAGTTCTTATAACAGTCATGGAAAGGGTTAAGAATGAGAATAATGACTTTAACACTGGTGCTAAAGCCCCTTACATCACTTGGAGGGCCCTGTGTGTTTACATTCGGCGGGTGGAAAAAACATTTCGACAAATCTTATTCCTTACAACTGTGTCCTGTTCACCTATGCAGAATTCGGTACCTGGTGTTAGTCGACTGGGTGTGGTCGATCCTGGGGGACAAGATTAAGGACCCAATGAATATAAGTATAGACAGTCTCGTGAAGTCTGACTTTCTTGGGTTTTCCTGCTGGCTAACCCTCCGGGTCTAAAAATTCCAAACGAAATTTATCTTATTTATATCTTAACATCCTTTGAGATTAATCTTCTTATTTGTGTAGTGATTTTATTAGGTAGTATAATATTTATTTTAATAACCATTTTTATATACAATAATAATACATATATCATTATTATACATAACAGAAGGTCCCCAGTGCGTTCTTAAGTTGAGAACTTCCTGTATCACTGTTGTACTGTTGTACGAGCTTAACTTAGAGTGCCGTACACCATTTAGAAAGTGTGTTAATCACTGAAGAGTAGTAGTACTATTACTGTTGTAATAGTGTGTGAATAGTACTTTAGTAGCATATTTCAATGCACTGGCCATATCCCACCAAGGCAGGGTGACCTAAAAATTAAAAGCGAAAGTTTTTCCTTTTAAATTTAGTAATTTAAACAGGAGAAAGAGTTCCTAACACCTAGTACCTTTCTGCCTATAGTAGCATTATAATACTGTACTATTAATTCTACAGTAGTAGTAAGGAGGGTGTTTTAGGTAGTGAATAGACGGTGATTGCATATTTTTAATAAGCTTTCTGCTTTTCTGTCCAAACCTCATACACATAGATAATACATGATAGTCTTTAACCCTTAAACTGTCCAAACATAGATCTGCATTTCTCCATTCGAAAGCGTGTAAAAATTGTAGATCTACGTTCAGAGCGCTACGCGAGCGAACGTAGATCTACGTTTGGACAGTTTAAGGGTTAATAGGCCTTAACACTTTTGCTGAAAAGATCTCATCTCTACCCATGACAGTTGTCATTGCTAGTCACCCTCTCCTCTTCCATCACTCTCTGAAGATTAGATTTTAGATTTTGCCACTGAAGTGGCAAGTTTATTGTTCACCTCACATCCCTCCTTCGGAGGGTAGTGGATAGTTTATTGTGTAATTTATATCCATCTTGTGGATGATAGTGGATAGTTTATTGTGTACCCCATATCCAGCCTGTGGATGGAGTGCAAGAGCATATGGATACACAAAAGGCCTAGGAACTAGGCCCCAAAAGGGTTTACAGGAGTACATCTGAAGTTATATCTATAGTTCACGATATCAGTTACAGCTCTTAAGTTGAGAGTTTAATGTACATATATAGGAAATACTTCAGAGATCAGTAGCTTGAGTGAAGGGCAAGAAGTGTATCAATAATTTATTTTTAAAGGGCAAGAAGTGTATAATTATTTTTAATTAAAGGGCAAGAAGTGTATAATAATTTATTTTTAAAGGGCAAGAAGTGTATAATTATTTTTAATTAAAGGGCAAGAAGTGAATTATTTTAAGAATTAATTATTTATTTTTTAATTTAAATAATCTAAACCTAATTTAACCCATGCTCCACCTATAATTTTACAATGTTTATTACTTGGTGTTAATTTAACATTCATGTTAAGTGCTAAACCCATGCGAGTCATTCAGTGCAGAGTGTTTGTTGAGTGCCAGACAAACGCGTTTCCTGTTTGTACAGTAGTGCCCCATTTATACAGCAAGTTAAGTGCCAGGCTACTGCTGTAAAGTGATAACACATTCACACTATCATATATTAAGTGAGTAATAGAGCTAGGCCTAAAAAATGCATATACAGTACATGCATTACTTGCCTTAAAATATTTTTGTCCTTAACTCTAAGCGAGTGGTGAATATATTTATTGTAGGAAGTCTGAATAAATGAAGAATGGCTATACAGACTCTTCTCACTTAACAACACAGTTCCGTTCCTAAAATCATGTCAGTAAATGAATTCATCGCTAAACGAGGAGAATACAGTGGACCCCCGGTTAACGATATTTTTTCACTCCAGAAGTATGTTCAGGTGCCAGCACTGACCGAATTTGTTCCCATAAGAAATATTGTGAAGTAGATTAGTCCATTTCCGACCCCCAAACATATACGCACAAACGCACTTACATAAATACACTTACATAATTGGTCACATTCGGAGGTAATCGTTATGCGGGGGTCCACTGTACTATAATGGTAGTGGGTTTGCGTCGACCATATTTTATATTGTTTTAATGTCACCTTTGCACCATTTATAACAATAACATTTTTAGCATATTTTTAAATGTTTATACAGTAGTATACTGTATATTTTAATAAACAGAATAGAAGAAGTCAATTCTAATATACATTACTTAGGTATGAATACTGGTGAGAGAGCCCACTGTATTTCCAAGTTGTCAGTAAATGAGTATGTAGCTAAGTGAGGAGAGGCTGTAATTGAAAACCACTGCATTAGCAAAACACTGTATAGCGAAGCGCTGTATAAGCGAAGTGCTCTAAAATTAAGCGCTGTAAAGTGGGGTCTGGCTGTGCTCACCTAGTGTGTAGAAGCATGGAATACAGAGTATGCTGCGCTTTGTGTTTATATCCAGTTTTTTAAGTTGCTGCATTAATATGTTAATATATAAACAGCATTTTTTCATTTATTTATGAAATTGTTTGTTAAAAAGGATGAACTTTATCTAAGCTCCCTTTTTTTATCAAAAAGAAAGAGCTTTATCGAGTAATGTGTTGGTAAAACTTTACACAGTGAAAGTTCGTCCTGTGAACTGTCTTTTCCTCACTGTACAATATTTTGATCTTGTAAAACTTTTTTATTTTTGTGACTGTCAGTTCTTTTTTATTGTACTTAATTTTTATACCTGCTTGACCATTTACACCACTCACATATTGGAGTTTAAACCTATGACGATGTTTTGGCCCGACTACTTGAATCATTAACTAGATGGTAGTCCAAGTTGAAACCAAAACATCGTCAAAAGTGTCAGTCTCCTACGTTCGGGTTACAGTGGACCCCCGCATAGCGACTTTAATCCGTGCAAGAGGGCTGATTGTTATGCGAAATGTTCGGTATGCGAATGAATTTTCCCCATAAGAAATAATGGAAATCAAATTAATCTGTGCAAGACACCCAAAAGTATGAAAAAAAAGTTTTTACCACATGAAATATACATTTTCCTACACACAAAGAGAAGGATACATGCACAATAGTAGAGTAGTACATGCACAATATATACTGTGCATGTACTACTCTACTAAATGAAGAATAAATGACACTTACCTTTATTGAAGATGCAGCAATGACTGATGAGACACGTGTCCGGGGAGTGCCTTTCCTCCTGAGACTGTAGGTCCTGTTTGGCATTTTCTTCCAGAACAGGCCTTATCACACTGTGTATGCCACTACGATTCTTAATCTCTCAAACCAACCTTTGCTGGTTTTAAAATTTTCACCAATATGAGCACTAGTTCCGGGCGTTTTTTCCTGTTCACCTGGGTGTTAGTCGACTGGTGTGGGTTGCATCCTGGGGAGAAAAGATTAAGGACCCCAATGGAAATAAGTTAGACAGTCTTCGATGACACTGATTTTTTTGGGGTTATCCTGGGTGGCAAATCCTCGGGGGTTAATTGTTTCTTGTATTCTCAATAAGCACACCCAACAACGGTGCTACAGCAGCAGCAGCAGCTGACGGTGGTACAGCAGCAATAGACGATGCTACAGCACAACAGACGATGCTACAGCAGCAGCAGACGATGCTACAAGCAGCACCCAGACGATGCTACAGCAGCAGCAGACGATGCTACAGCAGCAGCAGACGAGCTACAGCAGCAGAAAGACGATGCTACAGCACAGCAGAACGATGCTACAGCAGCAGCAGACGATGCAACAGCAGCACAGACGATGCTACAGCAGCAGCAGACGGTACTACAGCAGCAGCAGCAGCTGATGGTGGTACAACAGCAGCAGCAGCTGACAGTGCAGCAGCAACTGACAGTGCAGCAGCAGCTGTACCACCAATAGTAGCGATGGTTGATTGGGGTTTATTATACAACCTGGCCAGCTCGGAGACACGCACTCCACTTTCATACTTATCAATGATCTTTTTTTTCATCTTATAGTAATTCTCACCCTTATTGCTGTAGGGTTGGCACTAGAAGCTTTCTTGGGGCCCATGGTCACTTATTTTCCAGAAAAAATCACCAAAAACAATACGAAATGTTCCGATTGTATGCTTGGATGTTACCGCAGAGGCTGGCTGGTAAACAATGCCACCGGCGGAACATGTGAGCGTGGCTCAGGCCGCACATTGGACGCGTCTCGGACGAAGAGCGGTGAGCGGGTTTTTGGGCGGTATGCGAGGCAAAATTTTTGCGAAAAAAGCGAGCGGTATGCGGATTGTACGGTATGCGATGCGTGCGGTATGCGGGGGTCCACTGTATTTGTGTATTGTTCCAGTAACAGTATCGTGCCTTTTTATTCTCTACTTAACCATTTGTTAGTTCATATTTGGGAATCATAGAAATGGAAAAGATAGGAAGAAATCACAATAAAATGCGTGATTGCAAATACGGAAAAATATCACAGTGAAAATGGGAACTGAAACCTGAGTGCTTTCCTGTGCTTATACACATCTTCAGAAGAATAGGAAGAGGAGGCAAGACCGAGGTGTCACTCAGTGTTTAACATATAAAATGTTCTCCTCTTGCCTCTTCTTCCTATTCCTCTGAAGATGTGTAAGTGTCAACAGTGTACGTACTTGTGTAGTACACTTATACAGTTAGATATTTCAAGCCACATTATAGTAAGGGTCCCTCGCTAACTGTGACGTCATGAGACCCCTCACATGTGAGCAGCAGGCAACAACGTTTGTCCTCAGTCCCAGCTGGGCTTAGCAGATGGTGACAGGCAGGCCTGGACTCCTCTCAAGTCTCTCTTAATTATACACCTTCAAGACATTCAACGTGTGTATTACTTCTCCAATTATCACTTGACAAACCCCCGCAACATAAGTACATGAAAGCACTCGAGTTTTATTTCCTATTTTCACTGTGGTATTTTTTTCACATTAATTTTTTGTGGAACCATCCCCAGCATCAAAGTCTCCTCGAGGTTCGTAAAAGCGACTCCAAAATTTCCTGCTAATGTTTTTTATCTACTGTGTTCACTAATGAAATTTTTATATCACTTGTTCTCAAATATTAATCTTGTGGTTTTCTGTATGTGGTTTTAAAAGAAACATACTGATGTTTACTAATCTGTCCTATCCGTACCATCCTGACTATCTTAAGCTGTATTCAGTTTTTGTTATTGTATTTACCCGTTTTGAATTTTGTGAAGCATGTCCCCACCTATTCTTGAGAGTGTAGGCACTGTACCTCCCACCATACAGTTAGGTTAGGTTAGATAAGGTTTGTCAGGAAACAGAACAAGAGTTTCCTGATGTGGGTCTTAGTCATATGATGACCCACAGCTGGAACTTTTGGTAATCTGACTGAGGCCTTCCATTGGCTTACCTCCACCCCTTTAAAATTTATGGAATCAGATTCCTTCCCGCCATAGCCATCCTTCAAAGTGCAGGCAATGTTTTGCCCGCCTCTGACACTCTGACGTGCAGCTAACAAATCATTCTTTGCAAAATTGCTCTCCATCTTCCTGTTGGAAATTTAAACTTGTATTGATCCAGTTCCTGTAAACTGTTATTGAAATTACGTTTGTTTGTGGTCATTTACTTTTGCATGCCTACTATACACACTATATACCTAGAATAATTTTTTACAAGCACCTTAGTGTGTGTTCATCTACTCTGCTTAGAGCTGTTGGTGATAACATTTCCTAATGTGGCATTTTACTGTGGCAACATTTTGCTTTCCAGGAGCTTTGTCAAGTTTCTGAAGAGCGAAATGTTGCCACGGTAAAATGTTACATTAGTTGCAATTGTATCCTTTTACCTAACATATTGTCAGTAATTCTGCAGTGACATTTCTGTCAATATTGCCTTAATTTAGATGCTGTGCAGTGGTTTTGTACTGTCTCTCTTCCCTATCAGTACACATCTCCCTCGCTTTTTGTGAATTCACTTTGTGGAATTTCGCTCTTATGCAATATATTTTTATCAGGAATGCTGTATATGTGATAAATTGTCACAGTTTGATGTTCATGTGTACGTTGAAGAATTTTACTATGTGTGATTCAGTGTTTATGGAGTCAGGAAACGGGTGGGGTTTGAATTCATGTCTTAAAACTCACAGGCCAGTGTGTTAACCACTGGGCCAGCTGGCTCTGATAAGATTTATTCAGCTAGGTATGTTTACAATCTATAGGTAGTAGGTTGGTAGACAGCAACCACCCAGGGAGGTACTACCATCCTGTGGTAGTAGGTTGGTAGACAGCAACCACCCAGGGAGGTACTACCATCCTGTGGTAGTAGGTTGGTAGACAGCAACCACCCAGGGAGGTACTACCATCCTGTGGTAGTAGGTTGGTAGACAGCAACCACCCAGGGAGGTACTACCATCCTGTGGTAGTAGGTTGGTAGACAGCAACCACCCAGGGAGGTACTACCATCCTGCCAAGTGAGTGTAAAACGAAAGCCTGTAATTGTTTTACATGATGGTAGGATTGCTGGTGTCCATTTTTCTGTCTCATAAACATGCAAGATTTCAGGTACGTCTTGCTACTTCTACTTACACTTAGGTCACACTACGCATACATGTACAAGCATATATATACACACCCCTCTGGGTTTTCTGCTATTTTCTTTCTAGTTCTTGTTCTTGTTTATTTCCTCTTATCTCCATGGGGAAGTGGAACAGAATTCTTCCTCCGTAAACCATGCGTGTTGTAAGAGGCGACTAAAATGCCAGGAGCAAGGGGCTAGTAACCCCTTCTCGTGTATAAATTACTAAATTTAAGAAGAGAAACTTTTGTTTTTCTTTTTGGGCCACTCTGCCTCGGTGGGATGCGGCCGGTTTGATGAAAAAAAAAAAAATGTTTGCAGTCGTCTTGTTACAATTTAAGTGTTTATTGTCTGATTTAGCTTCGTGTAGTTGCCATGAGCCTGGAATGACTTTACAGAATATAACAAGGTATGCTTTCCTGGATTCCATAAAGATATGCTGAAGATTTAGAATGGCCTGGCATACGTGTACTGCTTAATTAAGATGGACACTTAAGGGCAATGTGTGGTGTAAATATTATGCAGAAAATTCGGAGTGTGGAAATTAGGAAAAGGTGTGGAGTTAATAAAAGTATTAGTCAGAGGGCAGAAGAGGGGCTGTTGAGGTGGTTTGGTCATTTAGAGAGAATGGATCAAAGTAGAATGACATGGAAAGCATTTAAATCTATAGGGGAAGGAAGGCGGGGTAGGGGTCATCCTCGAAAGGGTTGGAGAGAGGGGGTAAAGGAGGTTTTGTGGGCAAGGGGCTTGGACTTCCAGCAAGCGTGCATGAGCGTGTTAGATAGGAGTGAATGGAGACGAATGGTACTTTGGACCTGACGATCTGTTGGAGTGTGAGCAGGGTAATATTTAGTGAAGGGATTCAGGGAAACCGGTTATTTTCATATAGTCGGACTTGAGTCCTGGAAATGGGAAGTACAATGCCTGCACTTTAAAGGAGGGGTTTGGGATATTGGCAGTTTGGAGGGATATGTTGTGTATCTTTATATGTGTATGCTTCTAAACTGTTGTATTCTGAGCACCTCTGCAAAAACAGTGATAATGTGTGAGTGTGGTGAAAGTGTTGAATGATGATGAAAGTATTTTCTTTTTGGGGATTTTCTTTCTTTTTTGGGTCACCCTGCCTCGGTGGGAGACGTCCAACTTGTTGAAAAAAAAAAAAAAACTTAATAATTCCATTGATCTGCTGACCTAGACACAACTTGGCTTGTTCAAGGAATATTGTTACTCTCTGAATATTTTAGATTTTTACACAGTTACATGTGTTTGTGATTTGGTTTTTACTAATGTATTTTTTCAGGTGTCTCCAGAGTTGAACTTTGACCTGCCAGCACAACCTTTTCTTGATGTAGTAAAAATCTGCCTTTGTCTCCTGTTGTTCTTGCAAAACCCACCTTCAGTGCAGTCATCTTGGATGATTTTCGAGACTCCTTTTTAGCACACCACAACTACCTACATTTTTTCTACCTTTTTTTTTTTTTTTGACAAGCTGGCCATATCCCATCGAGGCAGAGTGACATAAATATAATAATCTTTCTTTCAATGCACCAGCCATATCTCACCGAGGCAGGGTGGACCAAAAGGAAAAACGAACGTTTCGCTTTTTAAATTTAGTAATATATACAGGAGAAGGGGTTACTAGCCCCTTGCTCCTGGCATTTAAGTCGCCTCTTACGACACGCATGGCTTACGGAGGAAGAATTCTGTTCCACTTCCCCATGAAGAAATGGGGAAGTGGGTTAGAATCCTTCCTGTGTAAGCCATGCATGCCATAAGAGGTGACTAAAATGCTGGGAACAAGGTGCTGGTAACCCCTTCTCCTGTATAAATTACTAAATTTAAAAAAAAAAACTTGTTTTTCTTTTTAAGTCACCCTGACTTGATGGGAGACAACTGATGTGCTGGAAAAAAAAATAATAATAATACAGTGGACCCCCGGTTAACGATATTTTTTCACTCCAGAAGTATGTTCAGGTGCCAGTACTGACCGAATTTGTTCCCATAAGGAATATTGTGAATTAGATTAGTCCATTTCAGACCCCCAAACATATACGTACAAACGCACTTACATAAATACACTTACATAATTGGTCGCATTCGGAGGTGATCGTTATGCGGGGGTCCACTGTATACCTTTGTTGTGTCCCATCACAAAAAATTCCACACCTTGAAGAGTGAACTTTGGACGACGTTTTGGGTCGCCACTCACCAGTTTCGAGTCTCTTTTGACTTGACTGAAATGTCTCGCTAGTTTTTTCAGTCAGGGTTTTGTTTTTATTTTTCTTGCCCTGTCAAATTCTGTGTTCCCTTCTCTGATTCACACTCATTCCTTTGTAGCTTCTGTGTTCAGTATTATTTTCATATGGTAAGACACGTATATAGTAAGATAATGGAATATCTGAGTATTAAATGTTCTGTGTATCATTATTTTTTTAAAAACGTTTATTAATTTTCTCTTTGTTTGTTCATGCTTGTTTAAATCAAAGTATGTTAGGTAAAAGGACACAAGTGCAACTAATGTGACATTTTATTGGGTGGCAAATCGTTTTGCTCTCCACTGATCCTTTGGGTCCACAAAAAATCCACACTTGGAAGAGTGAACTTTGGACACGTTTGGGTCGCACTCACCAGTTTCGAGTCTTTTTGCTTGACTGAATGCTGTTTTTTTTCAGTCAGGTTTTTTTTTTTTTTTTCTGCCTGTTCAAATTCTGTGTTCCTTCATCAGGATTACATATCCTTTGTGCCTTCTGTGTTTCAGTATATTTTTCATATGGTAAGACAGGTATATAGTAGCTCAATGGATTTTGAGTATTAATTGTTCATGGTATCATTAGGTTTTTTAAAAAAGTTTATTATTTTCTCTTTGTTTGTCATGCTTGTTGAAATAAAGTATGTAGGTAAAAGAGACAAAGTGCAAACTAATGTGACATTTATTGGGCGTTTTGTTAAGAGCTTTGACATAGTCCTGGAGGAAAGTTGCCCAAGTGTAATGTAGATTAGTGCAGGCCTTTTCTGAATTCTTATGTTTTATGAACAGGAAAAAGGTGGGACACCAGGCAATTTCTCCTTCATTTGTAATAAACAATTACAGTTGCTTTGCTTTTACACCACTTGACAGGACGGAAGTTCTGTTCCTCCCTGGAGTAGAGGAAATACCAACCGTATACCAAGGATGGTAAGTATCTCTGGAGGGTTGCTGTCTACCATATGCTATTACATGTATGGTAGTGTACCTACTGGTGGTTGCAAGTCTACCTAACTTAACTATGAACAGAAAATGGAAGCAATCCTCCATATGTCTGGTTGTCTTTTCCCAACCTACTACCCCCAGGACGGTAGTCCCTCCCTGGGTGGTTGCTGTCTACCAGCCTACTACCACAGGATGGTAGTACCTCCCTGGGTGGTTGCTGTCTACCAGCCTACTACCACAGGATGGTAGTACCTCCCTGGGTGGTTGCTGTGTACCACCTACTACCACAGGATGGTAGTACTCCCTGGGGTTGCTGTCTACCAGCCTACTACCACAGGATGGTAGTACCTCCCTGGGTGGTTGCTGTGTACCAACCTACTACCACAGGATGGTAGTACCTCCCTGGGCAGTTACTGTCTACCAACCTACTACCACAGGATGGTAGTACCTCCCTGGATGGTTGCTGTCTACCAACCTACTACCACAGGATGGTAGTACCTCCCTGGATGGTTGCTGTCTACCAACCTACTACCACAGGATGGTAGTACCTCCTGGGTGGTTGCTGTTCTACCAACCTACTACCACAGGATGGTAGTACCTCCCTGGGAGTTACTGTCTACCAACTACTACCACAGGATGGTAGTACCTCCCTGGGTGGTTGCTGTCTACCAACCTACTACCACAGGATGGTAGTACTCCCTGGGCAGTTGCTGTTACCATCCTACTACCACAGGATGGTAGTACCTCCCTGGGTGGTTGCTGTCTACCAACCTACTACCACAGGATGGTAGTACCTCCCTGGGTGGTTGCTGTCTACCAACCTACTACCACAGGATGGTAGTACCTCCCTGGGTGGTTGCTGTCTACCAACCTACTACCACAGGATTGTAGTACCTCCCTGGGTGGTTGCAGTCTACCAACCTACTACCACAGGATTGTAGTACCTCCCTGGGTGGTTATCTACCAGTCTACTACCAAGGTTTACTTAACATATTGTCAGTAATTCTACCAACATTAATACAATAAACGAAAGTAAACACTCACTTTTTAAATTGTGTTAGATACTCGATGTTCCCAAGTGCAATTTATCCCTTTCCCATGTCTGACCCCAACCTTATTCTGTATTTTTTTTTTTTTTTACCTCAAAGGGAGGCCTGAAAAAGGAAACACATTCACCATCATTCAATCAGCCACTGTCTTGACAAAAGCTTGCAGACATCACAGCTCAAATGATCCTTTGAACTGCATCATCCTCACTCCTCATTCATAGTGCAGGCACTGTGCTTGCCACCTCCAGGACTCAAGACCAACTAACCAGTTTCTCTGAATCCTCACAAAATCCAGTCTGCACACACACACACACACACAATGCTTGCAAGTAACTCAGTACAGGAGGTCCTCAGGTTGCATATGGGCAAAGTTATACATATAAAAGGTCAACAGATTTTTGAGGAGAGAGGAATGGTATAAATTAGTGACAATGAAAAAAGACAGAAATGCCTTATAGTGTATTTCTTTATTGATGACATTGTAAACTGATAAATCTGGAGAGATGAACCTAACTTGACTTCACTTTACTAGGTTCATTATGTATATGTAGGATTATCTCAAACCAGAGAATGGGTAGGGTTCGAACCCTTTACAAGTGAGTCCTAATACACTATAGGTTCGAATCCCACCCATTCCAAGGTTTATTTGCAATTGTGTAATTACAATTTCGTGGGTTAGGATTCTCTCTCCACATTTTATCTCTTTCGCCAGTGGGCAAAACGTCGTCAGTAAAAGATCTCATATTGCTACACTTGTTTTTTTGAGGTTTTGAGAAATGTACTTTGTACTTTTTTGTCTTCAACGCTCCGGCCGTCTCGCACCAAGGCAGAGTGATTTAAAAATAAAAACGGAAGTTTTTCTTTTTTTACATCTAGTAATTTATACAGGAGAAGGGGTCACTAGCCCTCTTGCTCCCAGTATTTAGTAATTTATACTGGAGAAGGGGGTTACTAGCCCCTTGCTCCCAGCAATTTAGTCGCCTCTTACGACACGGAGAGCATTTGTAAGTTGAGCGACCTCATGTTTGTGTATGCAATAAGTTTTGCACCCTTGTTTGTATGGCCCTGCATTCTTTCGCACCTTGCTTATGTATATTGAGCCACCCCTACTTATTTAGCGACTTTGGATGTACTCTCTTCATGCAGAAATATTTGCCAATGCTTTACCCAATATGCCAATAAAACTGCTTAATAGTTGAATCTAGAGTTGTAAAAGAGCCAAGTGAAGTATATTAGAATATTTCTAGTGCCTCTCTCTCTCTCTCTCTATAAGCTATCAAGCTTTAGCTAAAGTTTATAAATTTCCAGTATTGTATATGTAGTATATCCTTACTCATATAGAATTAGTGTAAATCCTGTATTAACTTATAATACGTTGAATACGAAGTGTAGTACCCAGTCATCACGTTCTTTGTGTTGTCAAGATTGGAAGTCGGTGTTTTATGGAACAAATTGAAAAGAGTTGTGGCCCGACTGACACTGTCGTAAAAATGGCAAGATTTGCAAACTGTTGTTGTCGCAGAGTCTTTTGAAATATCAGAATTTATAATCAAAAATATTGTTTTGAATATAAAAAAAATTAAAATTTCCTTAAAAATGCCAGAAAAGCATCAAAAAAATATGAAAATACTATTACAAAATATCAGAGAGACTCCATGACTTGAAATTAATAATTTGTAACCAAAAATATCATTCTTTTAAATAAAAAAAAATTAAATTTCCTTAAAAATGCCAGAAAAGTTAAAAAGTCATGAAAATATTACAAATATTACAAATATCAAGGTTTTAATTCATTACGTTTAGTAGTTTCAAGTTATATGTTAACTGACTTTGATACAGTAGAATCAAGTTTTCAAAATTTTGATTAATATTATTGGTTCGTAAATAGTCCACTGGCCTTTCCAACTGTTATTGTATGGTTGAAATTTATGGGGTGCTTAAGGCAGTTTGATCAATTTAGTCTGTAGAACACTACAATATTCTCTTCTAGTCGCTAGATGCTTAGCAGTGGTGTATCTTGTGTGTCTCATTGCAGGCCTGCCAGCCGCTAGAGGCACCACCACCACCACTACCACCTCCACCACCAAGTCTACCACCACCACTACTACCCCTAAGACCACCACCACTTCCACCACTACCACTTCCCTCAGCACTACTTCCCTAAAGACCACCTCTCACAAGAGTGCTGACCCCCACACCGTCAAGACCACTAAGAAAACAGGTTAGTATCCCGGTGGTCCGTCGAGATGTCAACCAGTGAATCGACTGATACTTGGCGGATTTCTGATGCATCTTTGACATGTTTTCTCTGGCTCAGACTTCGCATGGATTTTTTTTAGTGTTGAGTACTATACTGAGAGTATTGTAATTGCATTACAGTAGGTCTATAAAAATATGACTTAGCGTATATTATGCCTACTTTTTAGTTAGATTTTCTTAGCAATTGAATGAGGTACAATATATTAATGGGGGTAATCAGAAAAAGTAGAGATGCTCCTTACTTTATGATGTTTCGACTTATGATATTTCGATATTACAGTGGTGTGACAGCGATGCACATTCAGTACCATATATTTATTGATGGATTTCTTTGCTTTTCACTGGAAAAATTCAGATTCAGGAAGGATATGGGAAAGTACTGGTTTGGTAATAGAGTTGTGGATGAGTGGAACAAACTCCCAGTACAGTTATTGAGGCTAAAACCATGCGCAGTTTTAAAAATGGTTAGATAAATACATGAGTGGGTGTGAGTTTGACCGGACTAGCTTGTGCTGCTGGGCCTGGTGCTGTTCCTTCCTTGATCGGAGGTGACCAGACTGGGTGGGTCATTGGGCTAATTGGGGGGGGGGGGACATGGACCTGCTCTGCATGGGTCAGTAGGCCTGTTGCAGTGTTCCTTCTTTCTTATGTTCTTCTTTCTTCTTTCAACACACCAGCCGTATCCCACCGAGGCGGGGTGGACCACCGAGGCGGGGTGGCCCAAAAGGAAAAACAAAAGTTTCTCCTTTTAAATTTAGAAATATATACAGGAGAAGGGGTTACTAGCCCCTTGCTCCTGGCATTTTAGTCACCTCTTATGACACTCATAGCTTACTGAGGAAGAATTGTTCCACTTTTCCATGGAGATAAGAGGAAATAAACAAGAACAAGAACTAGAAAGAAAATAGCAGAAAACCCAGAGGGGTGCGTGTATATACAGTGGACCCCGGTATTCGATATTAATCCATTCCTGAGAGCTCATCAAATACCGAAAATATTGAAAAGCGAATCAATTTTCCTCATAAGAAATAATGGAAATCAAATTAATCCATGCAAGACACCCAAAAGTATGAAAAAACAAATTTTCCCACATGAAATATTAAGTTTAATGCAATAGAATAATTACAATAACAATAATAACAATAGAATAATAACAATTGAATAATTGACACTTACCTTTAATGAAGATCTGGTGATGATTGATGGGATGGGAGGAGGGGAGAGTGTCGAAGTTGTTACTGTTTAGAAGGGGAATCCCCTTCCATTAGGACTTGAGGTAGCAAGTCCTTTTCCGGGGTTACTTCCCTTCTTTTTTTAATGCCACTAGGACCAGGTTGAGAGTCACTGGACTTCTGTCGCACAACATATCTGTCCATAGAGGCCTGTACCTCTCATACCTTTATGACTTTCCTAAAGTGTTTCACAACATTGTCAGTGTAATAGTCACCAGCACAGCTTGCAATAGCTGTGTCAGGGTGATTTTCATCCATGAAGGTTTGCACTTTAAGCCACACTGCACACATTTCCTTAATCTTTGAAGTAGGCAACTTCTTCAATTTCTCTCTCCCCTCCTCCGAAGCAGTTTCCTCAGGTGTGGCCTCTTGCTGTTGAAGATGATCTAGCAGCTCATCAGTGGTTAGTACATCATTGTCCTCCTCCACCAACTCTTCCACATCCCTCCCCACTAACCTCCAACCCCAAGGACTTCCCCAATGCCACAATGGATTCCTCAACTGGCATAGGATTCCCAGGATTAGAATCAAACCCTTCAAAATCCCTTTTGTCTACACATTCTGGCCACGGTTTTTTCCAGGCAGAGTTCAAGGTCCTCTTAGTCACTCCCTCCCAAGCCTTACCTATAAGGTTTACAGAATTGAGGATATTAAAGTGATCTCTCCAAAACTCTTTTAGAGTCAATTGAGTTTCTGAGGTCACTACAAAGCACTTTTGAAACATAGCTTTTGTGTACAGTTTTTTGAAGTTTGCAATAACCTGCTGGTCCATGGGCTGCAGGAGAGGAGTGGTATTAGGAGGCAAAAACTTGGCCTTAATGAAGCTCATGTCCGCAGAAAGTCGCTCTGCCAAGTCTGTAGGATGATCAGGGGCATTGTCTAATACCAGGAGGCACTTAAGGTCTAATTTCTTTTCAGTTAGGTAATTTTTCACAGTGGGGGCAAATGCATGGTGTAACCAGTCATAGAAAAAGTCCCTAGTGACCCATGCCTAACTGTTTGCCCTCCACAGCACACACAAATTAGCCTTGACAACATTGTTTTTCCTGAACACTCTGGGAGTTTCAGAGTGATACACTAATAAAGGCTTCACTTTGTAATCACCACTAGCATTGGCACACATCAACAGAGTAAGCCTGTCTTTCATAGGCTTATGTCCTGGGAGTGCCATTTCCTCCTGAGTAATGTAGGTCCTGTTTGGCATTTTCTTCCAAAACAGGCCTGTTTCATTGCAATTAAACACTTGTTCAGGTTTAAATTCTTCACTGTCTATGTAATCCTTGAATTCCTTCACATATTTTTCAGCTGCTTTTTGGTCCGAAGTGGCAGCCTCACCATGCCTAATCACACTATGTATGCCACTATGATTCTTAAATCTTTCAAACCAACATTTGCTGGCCTTAAATTCACTCACATCACCACTAGTTGCAGGCAATTTCTTTACCAAATCGTCATGCAACTACCTAGCCTTTTCACAAATGATCGCTTGAGAGATGCTATCTGTTTTTCATTTATCCACACCAATAAGAGTCTCTCAACATTTTCTAACACTTGTGGTCGCTGTTTCGTAATCACAGTTGCACCTTTTGCAAGAACAGCTTCCTTGATTGCCGTTTTCCGGGTCACTTTAGTAGAGATGGTTGATTGGGGCTTACTATACAACCTGGCCAGCTCCGACACACGCACTCCACTTTCGTACTTTGCAATTATCTCTTTCTTCATTTCAATGGTCATTAGCACCTTTTTTCTCGAAGGGTTGGCACTAGAAGCTTTCTTGGGGCCCATGGTTACTTATTTTGCAGAAACAAGCACCAAAAACAGTGATGATATGGAATGTACCAAATGTATCCTTAGATGCACGCACACTGCCTGGCTTGTAAACACTGGCACACATGCGGCAGTTCAGGCCACACGTGGACACGTCTCGTACGAATCGCATTGAATACCGGGTTTTCGATCGGATACCGAGGCAAAATTTTTGCGTTAAAATGCATCGAATACCGGATTTATCGGATGCCGATGCCATCAAATACCGGGGGTCCACTGTATATGCTTGTACATGTATGTGTAGTGTGGCCTAAATGTAAGTAGAAGTAGCAAGACGTACCTGAAATCTTACATGTTTATGAGACAGAAAAAAGGACACCAGCAATCCTACCATCATGTAAAACAATTACAGGCTTTCGTTTTACACTCACTTGGTAGGACGGTAGTACCTCCCTGGGCGGTTGCTGTCTACCAACCTACTACCTAGGTTCTTATGTTCTTATGTTCAAGAAACAAGTTGTATCCCACCAAGGTGTGGCGGCTCAAAAGTTAAAACGAAAGTTTTTCCTTGAAATTTAGTGATACAGTGGACCCCCGGTTCACGATATTATTTCATTCCAGAAGTATGTTCAGGTGCCAGTACTGACTGAATTTGTTCCCATAAGGAATATTGTGAATTAGATTAGTCCATTTCAGACCCCGAAACATACACATACAAACACACTTTCATAAATACACTTACATAATTGGTCGCATTGGGAACTGATCGTAAACCGGGGGTCGACTGTATATACAGGGGAAGGGGGTTACTAGCCCCTTGCTCCCAGCATTTTAATCACCTCTTACGACATGCATGACTTACAGAGGAAGAATTCTGTTCAACTTCCCCATGGAGAATTGATAGCCTTGTGTTCATTTATTTAGTTTTTAATACTGGTATTTAGTTGCGGTAATTATTTGTGTATTTATTTATTCAGTGATGGTAGTTATTTATTTACTTGTTTATTTATCAAATATTCATATTTGAATTATGATACTTTTAATGACTCAGGATGGGTTCATCGGAACATAACCCCATTGTAGTTAAGGAGCACTTGTAGTACGTGCCAAGATTTTTTTTATTTAAATACATCAGCTGGTACTTTAAGATTGGCAACAAGCCCAGCAACAGCCTTGTGTAGGTTTAGTTAGGTAAGAATCATCAGGGAATAGGTAAAGTTTTTTGATGCATGATCTTATCATCAGTACTGCCACAGATTTTTGGATCTTGACCCAGGCCTTTACATGGAGTTACCTGGAGAGGTTCGGGGATCAACGCCCCCTGTTGGGCCCGTCTGTGACAGGCTCAGGCTTACTAGTCTTTTTCTTTAAAAATCAGTGAAGAGCCTAGTATGACTGGGCAGACACCAGACCAGAAACGGGGCTCAGAGCCAGACTGCAGGTAGGTTAGGTAAGAATTCTTGAAACTATACAAGTAATGTTTCTGCATTAACTAATCTTTTCCTCAAACCATTTTTTATAAAAGGAAAATATGTACATAGAGAGATTACAGGAAGTAGAGGTTTCGGCGGTAACTGAAGGGGTGAGCCCAGGCTATAGTAATGTTAATAACAGTTAATGAAATGCCAGCAGTGATGTTGAGAAACAGAAAAATGCATACCCTGACTGGAACAAATACAAATAACCTGCAAATAGGAGGAAAGTGTCATAACAATGTTTCGGTCCAACTTGACCATTTACAAAGTTACATGTGATTTGTAAAGGGTCGAAGGTTTGACCAGACCTCTATCATGGACATCTTCTCTTATGTGAGTGTGTTATCTGTATACATGAAATGTTTGAGTGGTAGAAGACTGGGATCCACTCCAGCAGATCAGGGCACATGTGATAACAAATAAAAGCAATGGTGGGCAACCATAGCAGAAAGTGGATAAAAAAATAGTCGGTATAAGCAATGGAAATACAATTACAGTGTGATTAAATGATAAGGTGGTGTCAGACTGGTATAAGATATGGCAGGTGGTGTCAAACTCGGTTAAGTGATGGAGGTGGTGTCAGCTGGTTAAGATGATTGGAGTGGTGTCGACTGGTTAAGATGCATCGGAGGTGGGTTAGACATGGTAAGATGAGCAGGTGGTGATCAAAATGGTATAAAAATGGATAGAGTGGAGGTCAGATGGGTTAAGATGATGAGGTGGTGTCAGACTGGTTAAGATGATAGGAGGTGGTGTCAAACTGGTTAAGATGATGGAGGTGGTGTCAACTGGTTAAGATGATAGAGGTGGTGTCAACTGGTTAAGATGATAGAGGTGGTGTCAAACTGGTTAAGATGATAGAGGTGATGTCAAACTGGTTAAGATGATAGAGGTGGTGTCAGACTGGTTAAGATGATGGAGGTGGTGTCAGACTGGTTAAGATGATGGAGGTGGTGTCAGGACTGGTTAAGATGATGGAAGTGGTGTCAGACTGGTTAAGATGATGGAGG
This sequence comes from Cherax quadricarinatus, assembly GCF_026875155.1. Lineage (NCBI taxonomy): Eukaryota > Metazoa > Arthropoda > Malacostraca > Decapoda > Parastacidae > Cherax > Cherax quadricarinatus. The sequence goes on along the minus strand of NC_069489.1, from coordinate 17,351,604 downwards.
TGGTGTCAGACTGGTTAAGATGATGGAGGTGGTGTCAGCCTGGTTAAGATGATGGAGGTGGTGTCAGACTGGTTAAGATGATGAGGTGGTGTCAGACTGGGTTAAGATGATGGAGGTGGTGTCAGAACTGGTTAAGATGATGGAAGTGGTGTCAGACTGGTTAAGATGATGGAGGTGGTGTCAGACTGGTTAAGATGATGGAGGTGGTGTCAGACTGGTTAAGATGATAGAGGTGGTGTCAGACTGGTTAAGATGATGGAGGTGGTGTCAGACTGGTTAAGATGATGGAAGTGGTGTCAGACTGGTTAAGATGATAGAGGTGGTGTCAGACTGGTTAAGATGATGGAGGTGGTGTCAAACTGGTTAAGATGATGGAGGTGGTGTCAGACTGGTTAAGATGATGGAGGTGGTGTCAGACTGGTTAAGATGATGGAGGTGGTGTCAGACTGGTTAAGATGATGAAGGTGGTGTCAGACTGGTTAAGATGATGGAAGTGGTGTCAGACTGGTTAAGATGATAGAAGTGGTGTCAGACTGGTTAAGATGATGGAGGTGGTGTCAGACTGGTTAAGATGATGGAGGTGGTGTCAGACTGGTTAAGATGATGGTGGTGGTGTCAGACTGGTTAAGATGATGGAGGTGGTGTCAGACTGGTTAAGATGATGGAGGTGGTGTCAAACTGGTTAAGATGATGGAGGTGGTGTCAGACTGGGTTAAGATGATGGAAGTGATGTCAGACTGGGTATCAGCGTACCAAGGATGGGATGACCAGCAAGGCTGGAACTTGTATTCATTCCAAGTGATATGAAAGGCTGGTCTGTGTTAGCACCCACACAATACCGAGTTTCAAAACCTTGAGATATACCCTTATTTCCTGAACGAAGTGCATTGAGAAGGAAGACTTAAAGGAAAGAAGAAATGGAATATATGAGTGGCAATTGAAGCAGCAATGGCTAGGAGTGAGCCCGTGGTTCACCCCAAGATGCAAGAGAACCATTGAAACGAGAGAAATAAGAACGAGAGTTGGAAACAGATATTTAAGGGTACGAAGATAAGAACATATACAGTGGACCCCCGCATAACGATATTAATCCGTTCATGAGAGCTCATTGTTATGCGAAATTATCGTTATGTGAATGAATTTTCCCCATAAGAAATAATGGAAATCAAATTAATCCATGCAAGACACCCCAAAGTATGAAAAAATTTTTTTTTACCACATGAAATATTAATTTTAATACACACAAACTGAAAAAGACATACACAGTTACATGACACTTACCTTTATTGAAGATCTGGTGATGATTGATGGGATGGGAGGAGGAGAGAGTCTTAGTGTTTAGAAGGGGAATCCCCTTCCATTAAGACTTGAGGTGTCAAGTCCTTTTCCGGGGTTACTTCCTTCTTCTTTTAATGCCACTAGGACCAGCTAGGTCACTGGATCTGTCGCACAACATATCTGTCCATAGAGGCCTGTACCTCCCATTCCTTTATGACTTTCCTAAAGTGGTTCATAACATTGTCAGTGTACAGGTTGCCAACACGGCTTGCAATAGCTGTGTCAGGGTGATTGTCATCAAAAAAGGTTTGCACTTTAAGCCACACTGCACACATTTCCTTAATCTTTGAAGTAGGCAACTTCTTCAATTTCTCTCTCCCCTCCTCCGAAGCAGTTTCCTCAGGTCTGGCCTCTTGCTGTTGAAGATGATCTAGCAGCTCATCAGTGGTTAGTACATCATTGTCCTCCTCCACCAACTCTTCCACATCCTCCCCACTAACCTCCAACCCCAAGGACTTTCCCAATGCCACAATGGATTCCTCAACTGGCATAGGATTCCAGGGTTAGCCTCAAATCCTTCAAAATCCCTTTGGTCTACACATTCTGGTCACAGTTTCTTCCAAGCAGAGTTCAAGGTCCTCTTAGTCACTCCCTCCCAAGCCTTACCTATAAGGTTTACACAATTGAGGATATTGAAGTGCTCTCTCCAAAACTCTCAATTGAGTTTCTGAGGTCACTTCAAAGCACCTTTCAAACAGAGCTTTTGTGTACAGTTTTTTGAAGTTTGCAATAACCTGCTGGTCCATGGGCTGCAGGAAAGGAGTGGTATTAGTAGGCAAAAACTTCACCTTAATGAAGCTCATGTCCCCACAAAGTTCGCTCTGACCAAGTCTGTAGGATGACCAGGGGCATTGTCTAACACCAGGAGGCACTTAAGGTCTAATTTCTTTTCAGTTAGGTAATTTTTCACATTGGGGGCAAATGCATGGTGTAACCAGTCATAGAAAAAGTCCCTAGTGACCCATGCCTTACTGTTTGCCCTCCACAGCACAAATTATCCTTGAGAATATTCTTTTGCCTGAACGCTCTGGGAGTTTCAGAGTGATACACTAATAAAGGCTTCACTTTGCAATCACCAGTAGCATTGGAACACATCAACAGAGTAAGCCTGTCTTTCATAGGCTTATGTCCTGGGAGTGCCTTTTCCTCCTCAGTAATGTAGGTCCTGCTTGGCATTTTCTTCCAAAACAGGCCTGTTTCATCACAATTAAACACTTGTTCAGGTTTCAGTCCTTCTCTGTCTATGTACTTCTTGAATTCCTGCACATATTTTTCAGCTGCTTTGTGGTCCAAACTGGCAGCCTCACCATGCCTTATCACACTATGTATGCCACTACGCTTCTTAAATCTCTCAAACCAACCTTTGCTGGCCTTAAATTCACTCACATCATCACTAGTTGCAGGCATTTTTTTAATTAAATCCTCATGCAACTTCCTAGCCTTTTCACTTATGATCTCTTGAGAGATGCTATCTCCTGCTATCTGTTTTTCATTTATCCACACCAATAAGAGTCTCTCAACATCTTCTATCACTTGCGATCTCTGTTTCGAAAACACAGTTGAACCTTTGGCAAGAACAGCTTCCTTGATTGCTGTTTTCTTGGACACAATAGTAGCGATGATTGATTGGGGTTTACTCTACAACCTGGCCTGCTCGGAGACACGTACTCCACTTTCATACTTAGGAGTGATCTCTTTCTTCATCTCTACAGTAATTCTCACCCTTATTCCTGTAGGGTTGGCACTAGAAGCTTTCTTGGGGCCCATGGTCACTTATTTTGCAGATAAAATCACCAAAAACACTGTAATAATACGAAATGTTCTGATTGTATTGCTTGGATGTTACCGCGGAGGCTGGCTGGTAAACAATGCCACCGGCGGAACATGTGAGGCTGGCTCAGGCCACACATTAGACGCGTCTCGGACGAATAGCGTTGAGCGGGTTTTTTAGCGGTATGCGAGGCAAAATCTTAGCGATAAAATGTATCGGTATGCGGATTTAACGTTATGTGACGCCAACGGTATGCGGGGGTCCACTGTACATTTAAAAGCTAAATGTTGCTATAGTCACATAAGGAAGATGTTTGTAAAGCTTGAAACTATATTTACTTCTGTAAAGACTTTGTCTCCAGGGAGACAGAAACATGGAGTAGTAAAAGTATTAAATATGCAAAGGATATAGAATAAGATGTGAAATAAGTAGATTAACTTAAAAATTTAAAAAGAAAAATCAGCTAATAATAAAAGTCTGTTGGAAAAACTAAATTTAACATTGCCCCCCAAAAATCTGCTTTTGCTTGATATTTCAATATCAAACTCCCCTTCTCCTATATACATTACTAAAGTTAAAAAAAGAAACTTTTGTTTTTCTTTTTGGGTCACCCCGCCTTGGTGGGATACAGCCGGTTTGTTGAAAGAAGATTTCTACATCAGCCGGGAGCAAGGGGCTAGTAGCCCTTCTCCTGTATAAATTACTAAATGTAAACAAGAAGATAAGCTTCATAGTTTTCTTTTTTTGAGTCGCCTCTCCTTGGTGGGAGACGGCTGGTATGTTGGATTTTTTTTTTATTAGTGTGGAAGGGTTTGTAATTTCTAGTATAGGAGGGCCCCTGGGTGTCAGTATCTTCTTTTTGATGTTTCGCTTTTTCATTGGCTTCAATACATGAATAACCCGCACATAAAAGAGAGAAGCTTACGACGACGTTTTGGTCCGACTTGGACCATTTACAAAGTCACAGTGTGACTTTGTAAATGGTCCAAGTCGGACCGAAATGTCGTCGTAAGCTTCTCTCTTTTATGTGCGGGTTATTTGTGTATCGTTCCAGTCACAGTATTGTGCCTTTTTTTTGTTATTCATTGGCTTCAAATTGAGCCATTGTTCGTTATGTTCCACGAGCGGGTGGAACAATGGCTTGATTGAAAGCCAACAAAAACATGGAACACAGAAAATAGGTGCTGTGTAAGTGGGGTCCTCCTGTATCAGGTAGGTGAAGGGCAATCCTGCATAGTCATGCAGACCAGTACACTGCATCAGGTGTGGAGCAAAGTTTACAGGTCTGTCATATATTTTGTGAAGTTTGGAGTGGCTTTTTGTGTAGCTGCTGACTTACCTTCCTCCAGTAAGAGTCAGGATGGTCTGGTTTTATGTGCAAATGGCTTAGACTTCCAGCAAGCATGCACGAGTGTTATTTAGGAGCGAGTGGAGGCAAATGCTTTTTAATGGTTTGGTGTGCTGTTGGAGTGTGAGCAAAGTAACATTTATAAAGGAATTCAGGAAAATCGGTTAGCTGAACTTGAGTCCTGAAGGTGGGAAGTACGGTGCCGGCACTCTGAAGGATGGGTGGAGATATACTGTTGTTTAAATATGGTGTAGTCGCACCTCTGGCAAGACAGTGATGGAGTGAGTGATGATGAAAGTGTTTCTTCTTTTCGGATCACCCTACCTTGATGGGAAATGGCCGATGTGTTAATAAAAAAATAAAAAAAATTGCCTAGTTGGCTCTTGTAATCTTGTAAGTGTTGGTACTCTAACTCTGAACTCTCTGAGTGACATTGTCTGTTGTAGGAGGGGCTTGTAGTCCCTTAAGTTGTACTGGAGCTAAAGTTACAAATGGCAAGTTGAATACAGCCTCTTCTCACTTAACAACGGAGTTCCATTCCTAAGACCACGTTGGTAAACGAGTTCGTCGCTAAGTGAGGAGCATACTGTAACAGTTTATCTGTGAGAGAGTTCTTGAGTATGTTCGGGGTCAACGCCCGCGGCCTGGTCTTTGACCACTCCTTGTCAGTGGTCATAGGATGCGTACCACCAGTCGACTATATCTCCAGGTACCATTTACGATGGGGAACCATAGACAACAGATGGAAAGAAACACGCCTAATTTATTATCTTCATGCTGAGGAATCGACACCCAATGCCTCACCGTTGAAGCCGAGCGTTAACCCCAGGTCCACCAGGCCCGTAGTGAGTTTGTGTCAAATCTTTGATATGTTGTATGTCACCTTTGCACATTTAAACATTTGTATACAGTGGATACCTCAGGTTATGAACTAATTATCCAAAGTGTTCAAGTTGCGATACCAACAAATTGTCCTAAGGAATAATGTAAATCAGTTGTCTGGCTTCATACCTAAAATACTTACATAATTGTTCGAGTTGGGAGCTGTATGGAACTCAGGACGCTGTATTTTAATGGTTTAACAGTAGTGACTGCATATTGTATTAAACAGATGGAGAAATCAGGTTAACATACATTATTTTGTATACACACGTCAGAGACCTGCGAAGTCCGAGTGTCGTAAACGAGTATGTCGCTACCTGTGAGGGAGGCAGTATGGCACTTTGGTCTAATTTGATTCAGATCACCCACTGAAGTCAAGTTAGCGAACCTTCTATTTCCAGTCACAACCCAGGAATGTACAGGCCCTGATTACAGTGGGTTACATTCTGATGACACTAATTACAAATATCCTGAGTAACATGAATATATAACATAAATTAGTAAATGAATAACTACTGTCACTAAATTAGTAAATAAACAAATAATTACTGTGAATGTCCAGGAGCATTATCTGAAATAAGGAGAATCGTGAAGGGTGTGCTGTTTTGATGGCAATGTTCGTTCACTTGGGGAATAACATGATTCTAAAACCAGTCTTCACACAATGGTAATGTCTTCCAGGCTTTCTTGTTATGACAATAATGAATAGGAAGCATATGCTTGCACACTTTTTTGAATGCTCTGGGGTTCTCGGAAAGGTAGGTGACGAGCCTGGCTCATGGCCATGGGTGATGGCCAGGCTCCAGGAGTAGGACTCTTGGAACTCAAGGGTATAAAGGTACCAAATGTGCATTGCTGTCGCACCACTGCAAAGTCAAGATATTGCAAGCCGAGCCATCGTAAAGCACAGGAGCATCTGCAATTCTGTAGGTTTCTTCTTTCAGCGCACCGGCCGTATCCCATTGAATTCTGTAGGGTTATGTTACTAATTTTGCTAGACTAGTGCTAGTCGAGAAGTTCTCAGGATATATAATTTATTTCTCTGGTTTTGGTTAGTGTTTTAGTCAGAGTAGTAACATCTCCTACGCTGAGAACTTAACTCTGTGCAGTAAAAGTTCAGACCCCATGAGTATGTCATTGTTTAAGGTATCTGCACTACTCTGCAAAAATAGTTTGAAAGTTTCAGTTGTCTGTCTTGGTGGAGAACAAAAAGGCACAATACCGTGACTGGAGCAATACAAAAATAACCCACACATAGGAGATTGAATCTTATGATGATGTTTCAATCCGACTCAGATGCTGTTTTTTGTGATTTGGAAAAGGATCCTGAGGTAGATGTCTGCGATGTGCTGTTGTTGAGAATTCTGGCTACAATTTCTTCATAACATTTATGAAGAAATTAGTCAAAGTTTCTCAATCTGTTACATCATCTTGACCTCCTTCAGACACATTGGTATACAGTGGACCCCCGCTTAACGATCACCTCCAAATGCGACCAATTATGTAAGTGTATTTATGTAAGTGCGTTTGTACGTGTATGTTTGGGGGTCTGAAATGGACTAATCTACTTCACAATATTCCTTATGGGGAAAAATTCGGTCAGTACTGGCACCTGAACATACTACTGGAATGAAAAAAGTTCGTTAAGCGGGGGTCCACTGTACAATACCTATAAGCAGAAGAGTAAAATCTGCAACATTACCTATTAATAAACATTTCTCTTGTGCTCACTGTAACTCATCTAATGACCATTTACTCTGTTATTGCCTTATTAACCTTAAGTTAATTTTAAGTTTGCCCGAAATGCTCTGCATCATGTCAAAATAAATTTATTGTAGTTTCTCCTCACTTAGCAACGTACTCGTTTTCCAAGGCCTCGGACTTATGACAGGCTCTCTGACCAGTATTCATACCTAAATAATGTACATTAGAGCTGATTTCCTCTATTCTGTTTATTACAATATATAGTACACTACTGTACAAACATTTAAAAATACAGTGGACCCCCGGTTAACGATATTTTTTCATTCCAGAAGTATGTTCAGGTGCCAGTACTGACCGAATTTGTTCCCATAAGGAATATTGTGAAGTAGATTAGTCCATTTCAGACCCCCAAACATACACGTACAAACGCACTTACATAAATACACTTACATAATTGGTCACATTGGGAGGTGATCGTTAAGCGGGGGTCCACTGTATACCAGAAATGTGTTAAATGGGGCAAAGGTGACATTAAAACAACATGAAAGATGGTTGACACAAACACACCACCATTACATTATGCTCCTCACTTAGCGACGAATTTGTTTACCAACGTGGTATTAGGAACGGAACTCCATTGTCAGGTATCTGAAACTTTTGCCCATACAGTAGACTACTTCAGTTGAATACAGAGGTGACTAAATATGGAGACACCAGAGGCATTGGAGAGGTACAGATGATGTGATCAGCGGCCTGAAAATAGCCCTTAATTTTGCTTAATGATGGCTCAAAAGGACAAAAGTAGTGAAAAAGCCATACCACGGGTGGGGATAGAACACACGATCAGAGGTTTGTTTGAAATTGTGTCATTATGATTATATTATTTTTATTATCACACTGGCAGATTCCCACCAAGGCAGGGTGGCCCGAAAAAGAAAAACTTTCACCATCATTCACTCCATCACTGTCTTGCCAGAAGGGTGCTTTACACTACAGTTTTTAAACTGCAACATTAACACCCCTCCTTCAGAGTGCAGGCACTGTACTTCCCATCTCCAGGACTCAAGTCCGGCCTGCCAGTTTCCCTGAACCCCTTCATAAATGTTACTTTGCTCACACTCCAACAGCACGTCAAGTATTAAAAACCATTTGTCTCCATTCACTCCTATCAAACACGCTCACGCATGCCTGCTGGAAGTCCAAGCCCCTCGCACACAAAACCTCCTTTATCCCCTCTCTCCAACCTTTCCTAGGCCGACCCCTACCCCGCCTTCCTTCCACTACAGACTGATACACTCTTGAAGTCACTGTTTCGCTCCATTCTCTCTACATGTCCGAACCACCTCAACAACCTTCCTCAGCCCTCTGGACAACAGTTTTGGTAATCCCGCACCTCCTCCTAACTTCCAAACTACGAATTCTCTGCATTATATTCACACCACACATTGCCCTCAGACATGACATCTCCACTGCCTCCAGCCTTCTCCTCGCTGCAACATTCATCACCCACGCTTCACACCCATATAAGAGCGTTGGTAAAACTATACTCTCATACATTCCCCTCTTTGCCTCCAAGGACAAAGTTCTTTGTCTCCACAGACTCCTAAGTGCACCACTCACCCTTTTCCCCTCATCAATTCTATGATTCACCTCATCTTTCATAGACCCATCCGCTGAGTCACAAAAGTAATGATGGTACAAAGCCTAAGAGAAGCAGTGAAGTGCTTCTTATCAGTGAAAAAATGCTAATTCTCCAGTTATTATGCATTATTTATCAATTAAACGTTATCATAGGTATGTATGTCAATGGAAACTAACATATATAGGATTCGTTACTATCCACAGTTTTGGATATCCCTGGTCTTGGAACGTATCCCCTGCGGATATGGGGATGGTCAGTCCCTCAGGTGTGAAAAAGATTCAACCACTGCTGTATTCACATTTAGTCACCTCTGTATTCAGAGAGACAGTGAACCTTCAGGAGAATATAAAGTCCATTAGGACTCAGAGGGGTGTTAATGTTGCAGTTTTATAACTGTAGTGTAAGCGTACCTCTGGCAAGACAGTGATGGAGTGAATGATGATGAAAGTTTTTCTTTTTCGGGCCACCCTGCCTTGGTGGGAGATGGCCGAAGTGTTAATAAATAAAAATAGGCCTCAGACAACAGTATAATGCTCAGTTGCTATTCTTTGGAGGAATGGAAGAAATAAAGACCATAATGAATTACAGGATAAACTTGAATCATTCAGTAGAGTGAAATTTCCATATGCAAAACTTGAGAGTGATAATTTAAGGATCACAGCAGTGTTGATATTACTACCAAAATGATGATAGGCTGGATAACTAGAGCTTTCAAGACTGGGGATGCTGAATCACTGTTGATATTCTTTAAGTCACTTGTTCTTTCCAGACCTACAATCTTAGAACTTTCTGCTTCCAACAACCTGACTGATGTATGCCCTCACTATCATTATTTCTCATTCACACACATGATGAGGACACCTCAGTTTTCACCATTAACATTAATCATTCTCAGTCATGGCATTCTTGATACAATACTGCTGTATACTAACAGCCACCTTCAAGGCTGGTGATATTGCCAAGCTGGAAAACACAAAGAACTTCCACTGGAGGGACTGGTTCCAAACCTGCACATTCACACAGTACGAACACAAGAGATTTGGCAGAATGTGAAACCAGACAGTGCAGAGCATCCTTAATGAAACACAGAGAGTGCTGCATGCACAGAGGGAACCGGACAAGTTCCTCAGATGCCTGACCAACCCGGGTGGTGTAACCAGCAGTAACAGCCTGGTTGATCAAGTCTTGATCCACTTGAAACCCTGGTCTGGAAGCGGGCAGCGGGCATCCTTAACCCTTTGATGGTCCGTCCCATAGATCTACGGCTTTACGTTCAGGGTCCAAACCGTAGATCTACGTCATGAGCTCAGCTCACTCTGATAAACTGTGAGTGGTACATTTGGGCCTAGATATGAGAGAATACATCTATGTGGTATGTGTGCACCACATAAAACAAATCCTGCAGCACGCTGTGTATAATGAGAGAAAAAAACTGAAATCATGATTTTTCGATTAAAACAGCGACTTTGCAGTGTTTTTTTGTGTTTTTTATAGTTCTATTTGCGATTTCTTGGTCTCATTTGATAGAATGGAAGACATATTACAGAAATAGAGATGATTTTGATTGGTTTTAGCACTGGAAATGGCTTGAAACTGAGCTCAAAGTAGCAGAAATATTAAATTTTTGCCGATATTCAAGAGTAAACAAACGACCTCACACGTCTAATACACGTCAGCTGGTGGGTCTAATATACATTCACAAATATGGTGATGATATTTATACAATTATTACAATATTGCATAACAGTAATAAAAATCAAAATGGAATTTATTTGTAAAGCCTCAAAACGTAACTAATGAACAGAGGAAATGTTAGTTTAGTTCCAAGAATACCTACATTGTTTATTCTGGACCCTGTTTTGAAATTAGAATATTTTGAACTTTGTGTTAAATTGACCAAATTAACAATTTCAGATCACTTTAATTTGTAGTTGAAACAGTTGACTTTGGGGATTTCTTGTGCTCAATCGATAGAATAGAAGTAATACAGTGAAATAGAAGAATTTTGGGTTTATTGGAATAATTAATTGGCCTAAAATGGGGGTCAAGTCGGCAAAATCGCCGATTCGTAAATATCGCTTTAAAACATCAAAATTCGCGAGAGCATAATTTCGTCAATTTTCCATCAAATTTCGTACTTTTTGTTTTATTACCTTCACAAAAAGATTCTCTACCATTTCATAAGAAAAAATAAAAAAATTTTTTTTTGAAAATTCTTGGACACTGGGGCACCACTTCAGATTTGGGCCTTGGACCCTGAAGGGGTTAAACAACTTTCAGAAGTGCCTACTTTGTACATGAAACATTTTGGAAATAAAGATAACTGATGTGCATAGGTCTTACTTATTTTGTTACTGCTCAATGCTGCTAACAAACCACAGAACAGGTGGGATATCATTCTCTGCTGCTAGTACTCTTCATCCCCTTCCCAGTATCATTCTCTGCTGCTAGTACTCTTCATCCCCTTCCAGTATCATTCTCTGCTGCTAGTACTCTTCACCCCCTTCCCAGTATCATTCTCTGCTGCTAGTACTTTTCATCCCCTTCCCAGTATCATTCTCTGCTGCTAGTACTCTTCATCCCCTTCCCAGTATCATTCTCTGCTGCTAGTACTCTTCATCCCCTTCCCAGTATCATTCTCTGCTGCTAGTACTCTTCATCCCCTTCCCAGTATCATTCTCTGCTGCTAGTACTCTTCATCTCCTTCCCAGTATCATTCTCTGCTGCTAGTGTTCTTCATACCCTTTAACCTAACATATTGTCAGTAATTCTACCAACATTGACAGTAAAGAAGATATTCTTACATTGGGAGTCTATAAATGTGCTGAATATTGTGTTGCAGTAAGTGGTGTAACCTTGAACTTAGTAAGTTTATTCAGGTACACACAAATAGTTACATAAATTATCGTACATAGCAGCATATGAGTAGATTACCCACCAGGATAACTGAAAAAAGCCAAAGTGACTTACAGTGGAACCTCAAATATCGAACTTTCTTCTGTCCAGAAGGCTGTTCGAGTGCCTTTACTGAATGAATTTATTCCCATCAGGAATATTGTAAATTAGATTAGTCCATTTCAGACCCTCAAAAATACGCTTATAAAAGCACTTACAAAAATACATTTACATAATTGGTCGTGTTGGGAGCAGTTCGATTTTTGAGGTTCCACTGTATTTCCATTGGGGTTATAGCTAACACAGTCATCTCGAGAGGTGATGGTGTCACCCAAGCTGGAAGATATTGATTCGACAAAAGCTTTCTTGATGAAGTAGTTCAAATATTGTACTTGATACAGTATTTTTGAGACCAGACAATTTCTTTCACTAAGATGTATAATACAGTGAACCCCGGTTAACGAACTTTTTTCATTCCAGTAGTATGTTCAGGTGCCAGTACTGACCGAATTTTTTCAAATAAGGAATATTGTGAAGTAGATTAGTCCATTTCAGACCCCCAAACATACACGTACAAACGCACTTACATAAATACACTTACATAATTGGTCGCATTTGGAGGTGATCGTTAAGCGGGGGTCCACTGTAGTTTTGTGAAATATTTTCAGAGAAGATTTTTTGTATTTTATCGAACCGGTCGTATCCCACCAAGGCAGGACGACTCTGATAAGAAAAATGAAAGCTTTTCTTTGTAAATTTAGTAATTTATACAGGTGGTGTTATTAGCACCTTGCTGCCAGCATTTAGTAATGTATACAGGAGGTGTTACTAGCATCTTGTTCCTGGCATTTTAGTCACTAGGAAAGATAACTTAGCTATGAGATTCCACTCATTTCCATCAAATGATGGAGGTATATTATTGAAACACTGTGCTGTGTGTCTTGTTTTCTAATATTAAACACATTCTGTTCCAGCAGATAGGTGCATTCTGAATAAGCTTGTTATTTGCTGGTTCCAGTTTGCTCTTGACGATCCTCTAGTTTACCGCAGGTTTGAGGAGTGACTAAGTTATGTCCCCTAGTGTTAGCAGTGATTCAGATTTAAATACTTTATTTTATGCAGTGTACATTTAATGAAATTTACATGTAAAAAAAATGGTTGGAATAGATTTTGCCATTGAAGTGGCTAGTTTATTGTGCACCTCATATCCATCCTGTGGATGGTAGTGGCTAGTTTATTGTGCACCTCATATCCATCCTGTGGATGGTAGTGGCTAGTTTATTGTGTACCTCATAATCCATCCTGTGGATGGTAGTGGCTAGTTTATTGTGCACCTCATATCCATCCTGTGGATGGTAGTGGCTAGTTTATTGTGCACCTCATATCCATCCTGTGGATGGTAGTGGCTAGTTATTGTGTACCTCATATCCATCCTGTGGATGGTAGTGCTAGTTATTGTTACCTCATATCCATCCTGTGGATGGTAGTGGCTAGTTTATTGTGTACCTCATATCCATCCTGTGGATGGTAGTGGCTAGTTTATTGTGTACCTCATATCCATCCTGTGGATGGTAGTGGCTAGTTTATTGTGCACCTCATATCCATCCTGTGGATGGTAGTGGCTAGTTATTGTGTACCTCATATCCATCCTGTGGATGGTAGTGGCTAGTTTATTGTGTACCTCATATCCATCTGTGGATGGTAGTGGCTAGTTTATTGTGTACCTCATATCTATCCTGTGGATGGTAGTGGCTAGTTTATTGTGCACCTCATATCCATCCTGTGGATGGTAGTGGCTAGTTTATTGTGTACCTCATATCCATCCTGTGGATGGTAGTGGCTAGTTTATTGTGTACCTCATATCCATCCTGTGGATGTAGTGGCTAGTTTATTGTGTACCTCAATCCATCCTGTGGATGGTAGTGGCTAGTTATTGTGTACCTCATATCCATCCTGTGGATGGTAGTGGCTAGTTTATTGTGTACCTCATATCCATCCTGTGGATGGTAGTGGCTAGTTTATTGTGTACCTCATATCCATCCTGTGGATGGTAGTGGCTAGTTTATTGTGCACCTCATATCCATCCTGTGGATGGTAGTGGCTAGTTTATTGTGTACCTCATATCCATCCTGTGGATGGTAGTGGCTAGTTTATTGTGTACCTCATATCCATCCTGTGGATGGTAGTGGCTAGTTTATTGTGTACCTCATATCCATCCTGTGGATGGTAGTGGCTAGTTTATTGTGCACCTCATATCCATCCTGTGGATGGTAGTGGCTAGTTTTATTGTGTACCTCATATCCATCCTGTGGATGGTAGTGGCTAGTTTATTGTGTACCTCATATCCATCCTGTGGATGGTAGTGGCTAGTTTATTGTGCACCTCATATCCATCCTGTGGATGGTAGTGGCTAGTTTATTGTGCACCTCATATCCATCCTGTGGATGGTAGTGGCTAGTTTATTGTGTACCTCATATCCATCCTGTGGATGGTAGTGGCTATTTTTATTGTGTACCTCATATCCATCCTGTGGATGGTAGTGGCTAGTTTATTGTGCACCTCATATCCATCCTGTGGATGGTAGTGGCTAGTTTATTGTGTTCCTCATATCCATCCTGTGGATGGTAGTGGCTAGTTTATTGTGCACCTCATATCCATCCTGTGGATGGTAGTGGCTAGTTTATTGTGCACCTCATATCCATCCTGTGGATGGTAGTGGCTAGTTTATTGTGTACCTCATATCCATCCTGTGGATGGTAGTGGCTAGTTTATTGTGTTCCTCATATCCATCCTGTGGATGGTAGTGGCTAGTTTATTGTGCACCTCATATCCATCCTGTGGATGCTAGTGGCTAGTTTATTGTGTACCTCATATCCATCCTGTGGATGGTAGTGGCTAGTTTATTGTGTACCTCATATCCATCTGTGGATGGTAGTGGCTAGTTATTGTGTACCTCATATCCATCCTGTGGATGGTAGTGGCTAGTTTATTGTGTACCTCATATCCATCCTGTGGATGGTAGTGGCTGGTTTATTGTGCACCTCATATCCATCCTGTGGATGGTAGTGGCTAGTTTATTGTGCACCTCATATCCATCCTGTGGATGGTGGTAGTGGCTAGTTTATTGTGCACCTCATATCCATCCTGTGGATGGTAGTGGCTAGTTTATTGTGCACCTCATATCCATCCTGTGGATGGTTGTGGCTAGTTTATTGTGCACCTCATATCCATCCTGTGGATGGTTGTGGCTAGTTTATTGTGTACCTCATATCCATCCTGTGGATGGTAGTGGCTAGTTTATTGTGTACCTCATATCCATCCTGTGGATGGTTGTGGCTAGTTTATTGTGTACCTCATATCCTGTGGATGGTAGTGGCTAGTTTTATTGTGTACCTCATATCCTGTGGATGGTAGTGGCTAGTTTATTGTGTACCTCATATCCATCCTGTGGATGGTTGTGGCTAGTTTATTGTGTACCTCATATCCTGTGGATGGTAGTGGCTAGTTTATTGTGTACCTCATATCCTGTGGATGGTAGTGGCTAGTTTATTGTGTACCTCATATCCATCCTGTGGATGGTAGTGGCTAGTTTATTGTGTACCTCATATCCTGTGGATGGTAGTGGCTAGTTTATTGTGTACCTCATATCCTGTGGATGGTAGTGGCTAGTTTATTGTGTACCTCATATCCTGTGGATGGTAGTGCAAGAGCATATGGATACACAGAAGGCCTAGGAACTAGGCCCAAAAAAAGATTAACATGAGCACATCTGAAAAGCACAAAACACACACAACCAACACACAGGAAAGGTTGCGCCATTTTGTTCTTCAAGGCACAAAGTCACGAACTTGCATTTGGATTTGAAGTAGAATGTGGTGTGTTTTGGGCAAACTAGTCCTTGTTCTCTGCTCCAGAATACAATCATGGTTAACCCTTTCAGGGTTTCTGACATACTAGTATGGCTTATGCACCAGGGTTATTGACGCACTAGAATGCCTAAATTCTAGAGCCTTCAAATCTAGTGAGAGAAAGCTGGTAGGCCTACATATGAAAGAATGGGTCTGTGTGGTCAGTGTGCACAGTATAAAAAAAGTCCTGCAGCACACAGTGCATAATGAGGAAAAAAAAAAAACTCCGACTGCGTTTTTGGTTTAAAACCAACTTTGTAGTGTATTTTCGTATGGTATTTATTGTTGTATTCTAGCTTTCCTGGTCTCATTTTATAGAATGGAAGACATATTACAGAAATTGAGATGATTTTGATTGGTTTCATAATGAAAAGTACCTTGAAATTGAGCTCAAAGTAGCAGAAATGTTCGATTTTTACCAAATTTCAAAAGTAAACAAATCAGGCCAAGCGTCCAATACTCATCAACTGGTGAGTCTAATATTCTTGCACTGATATTATGTATACCATTTCTACACTAATGCAGTAGTCTGTATAACAGTAAATCTTCTATTTTTTGTGAGAGTAAAAATTCAAAGTGGAAAGCAAAAGAAATGTAAGAGGGGCGTGGGGACGTGACTAATGAACAGAGAAAATGTTATTTTAGTGCCAGGAATGTCCATCTTGTTTATTCTGGGCCCTATTTGGAAATTGGCAAAATTGCCAATTTCTGACCACTTTATTGGATAGTTGAAATTGGTAAATGGATGGTTTCGTGTACTCATTCGATAGAAAAAATGGAGTTCTAGTGAAATAGATATGATTTTTGTCAACTAGTACACTGACATTGGCCGAAAATGGGGCTCAAAGTGGGCGAAATCGCCAATGCATAAACATCGTCGAGACTGCTAACTTCGCGAGAGCAAAATTCCGTAAATTTTCCATCAAATTTCATACTTTTGGTGTCATAATAATCGGGAAAAGATTATCTGTCATTTCATAAGAAAAAATAATTTTTTTTTCTGAAAAATTTTCGACCCTGAGAACGAGTTTAGGAGAGGGGCTCTCGACCCTGAAAGGGTTAAGCAATTATGCATATGTAAATAATTCGTAGTTGTGGGGAAGAGTTTTAGTTTCATTATTTGTAAGCTATTGTTTAATATTACTATTGTAAACGTCTGGAATTGGCCACTTTTTATTATAGGGTCATTCCATGTCAAGTGGACCAGTTTTGAATATCGTTCCTGCCTGACCATCTCCAGTTTTGATTAAGTTTTACATGAAGGTTGGCGTGTATATCAAACCAACTTTGGGAAAATTTTAGTTTATGATATGTAACGAATATCTGTTCTTATGTAAGAACAGATATTCATTAGCTTTCTGTGTACTTTGAATTTAAATTCTTGGTGCCTTTTAATTACTCAGATATCTAAAAATAGCAGTAAACTTTATAGATGGAGCTAGATTAACTCTTTCAGTGTCTGTCACATTGAACTACATCATTTGAGGCCAGGGGTCCCTTGCGTAGGTTTCTATTATGAGTTCGGTTCACTCAGACGAGCTCTGAGTGGTAAATTTTGGCTTAGATATGAGACAATGGGTCCGTGTGATGAGTGGGCACAGTATAAAAAAGTCCTGCCCCATGCAGTGCATGACGATGTGTTTGGTTTAAACTATTGACCGAGTTATTTTCCACGATGGTTTTATTGTCTATTTTGTGGTATTTGATATAATGGAAGACATACTGCTGAGATGGTTACAATGTGTAATTTACATTTTATGAAATGTTAATTACAAAGTCATTAACATGCTGGGGCATGTTGGTTTCAGGACTGGAAGTAGCTTGAAACTGAGCTTGAAGTAGCGGAAATACAGCTTCTCCTCACTTAGCAACGTACTCATTTACCGACGCCTCAGACTTAGGACGGGCTCTCTGACCAGTATTTGTACCTAAATAATGTACATTAGTGCTGATTTCCTCTATTCTATTTACGTGTATTTCAACATACAGTACACTACTGTATAAACATTTAATATACCAGAAATGTTATAAATGGTGCAAAAGTGACATTAAAACAATATCAAAGATGGTTGACACAAACCCGCTACCATTAAAGTATGCTCCTCACTTAGCGACGAATTCGTGTAACAGTGTGGTCTTAGGAACGCAACTCTGTTGTTAAGTGAGAAGAGGCTGTATTTGATTTTTGCTGAATTTTCATGAGGATGTCTAAGGCCTTCCCCTACATCCCCCAGTCTGTTTTATGGGCTGTAATAGGTTTGATTCAATTATTAAGATGCTGTAAACCATTCCTGGTTATTTCTTATTATCCAGGAAATGGAAAAAATCTACTTTTGTGTGATTATGAATTCAGAATGGAAGGCAAGTGTAATAAGGAGAGGCTGGGGGGGACATGACTAATTAACAGAGAAAATATTGTTTTAGTGCCAGGAATGTCTACGTTGTTTATTTTTTTTACTCTATTTTTGAATTGCAGTTTTTTTTTTAATTTTGTGTAAAATTGGCCAAATTGACTTGTGTCCACATTTTGGGATAATTAAAATAGTCGAATGGGCAGTTTCTTGTGCTCAGTCAATATACTACAAGGCATACTAGCAAAATAGCAATGGAATTAATTTAAAACAGGACTCAATGATTCACCAATGTGTAAATTTTTCCCATGCTGCTTTGTGCCTGTGTAGTTCCATAAGTTTTCTATCAAATTTCATACTTTTGGTGTCAATACCTTCAGAAAAAGATATTTAATTTTAAAAGTATTTTTTTTTAAATGAACACTGAGAGCTATATTAATTTTAGGGATCTGGATAGTGAAAAGGTTAACTGAGATATGTAGGCATGTATATTTTGGGCATTAAGCACAGGACATCCATATATCTGTACCACTTAGCTTTATCAGGAAGAATTCTGTTTAGCAGTTTGGTATCAAGAAATTCCATGTATAAATTGCTAAGGACTGGTAAAAGAGGATTTCCCATTGTCATGCCAAAATTTAGTGTACTGCTGGTCTAGTGGCTAACGCGACGGGCTGTAGTTTTGAGACTGACCACGGGTTCAATCCCGGCTGGGGTATGGTTTGTACTGCTTACCATTTAACACAAGTTTAATAAGCTCAGTGATTGTAGAAATGGACAATAGTAAATTTTAACTGCATAAGTCTTCAGATAGAAACTTAGCAAGTCATCAGCTGGGAATTTTGTGAATAAAACGTCAACACTAAACATATTGTAATGTTACACTTATGACATGGTGCTTAATATGTCAAAATCATTCTTATTAGTTGGAAAAGTTAACCTACAATTGGGTTTGTCTAATTGCCCTTTTGATAATTTGTGAGCAGAGGTGATTATAGGCCTGGCTGGATTACCAAGTTTGTGTGTTTTGATTACACGTGTATGGTACAAGATTTGTAGTTTGTTTTTTTTAATTAACTCATTTTGCCTTTCAATATTTATTTTTTGTTTGAAGTTACTGTTAAGTGAATCTCTGAGATCATCTGAGAGTTTACGCAGGAGACTATTTTAGGCAATCAATCCTTGTATGTATAATTACAGAACTAAGTGTTAAACTACTACAGCCTTATAATTACTACTGCATTTGTTTTGTCTGTTTTAGTAATATGTAAATTTTCAATATTTAAGATTTTTGTCTTAATCTCACGAGTTCAGTTGGGAATATTTTATTGTGGAACTAGGTCTGGTTAGGCTTGTCAGGAAACAGGCCAAGTGTTTCCTGACGTGTGTCTTAGTCGTACGACCCACAGTTGGAGCTTTTGGTCATCTGACCGAGGCCTTCCACTGGCTTACCCCACCACCCCTTTAATGACTATGGTTATGCCTATAACCATTTCATGGGTTTGTACAGAAAGTTGTAGACGTATGCTCAAATAAATGGTGTTTACTATTTAAGCATATGACTACCTGGTAGATGAGAGACACAGGCAACACTTAGGCAACTTTATTCAGAAACATTTCGCCTACACAGTAGGCTTCTTCAGTCGAGTACAGAAAGTATTGTATGCCATTTGATAATCATATGACTACCTGCAGTACTAATAGCTGGATCTCTGGTCACAGGACAGATCCTCTCTAAAACTGTTCCTGCAGTGCTGTATGAGCTGTTTTTGAAGCCCAGAGTGTGTAGATCAGAAAAATGGGAAATTAATCATAGAAAAAGGGAAATTTTCAATTACAGAAAATGGGAAGTTAATCATAGAAAATGGGAAATTTTCAATTACAGAAAATGGGAAGTTAATCATAGAAAATGGGAAATCATAGAAAAAGGGAAATTAATCATAGAAAATGGGAAATTTTCAATTACAGAAAATGGGAAATTAATTATAGAAAATGGGAAATTTTTAATTACAGAAAATGGGAAATTAATCATAGAAAATGGGAAATTTTCAATTACAGAAAATGGGAAATTAATCATAGAAAATGGGAAATTTTCAATTACAGAAAATGGGAAGTTAATCATAGAAAATGGTAAATCATAGAAAAAGGGAAATTAATCATAGAAAATGGGAAATTTTCAATTACAGAAAATGGGAAATTAATCATAGAAAATGGGAAATTTTCAATTACAGAAAATGGGAAACTTTCAATTATAGAAAATGGGAAATTAATCATAGAAAAAGGGAAATTAATCATAGAAAATGGGAAATTTTCAATTACAGAAAATGGGAAATTAATCATAGAAAATGGGAAATTTTTAATTACAGAAAATGGGAAATTAATCATAGAAAATGGGAAATTAATCATAGAAAATGGGAAACTTTCAATTATAGAAAATGGGAAATTTTCAATTACAGAAAATGGGAAATTAATCATAGAGAATGGGAATTTTTTAATTACAGAAAACGGGAAATTAATCATAGAAAATGGGAAATTTTTAATTACAGAAAATGGGAAATTAATCATAGAAAATGGGAAACAATTACAGAAAATGGGAAATTAATTATAGAAAATGGGAAATTTTCAATTACAGAAAATGGGAAATTAATCATAGAAAATGGGAAACTAATCATAGAAAAGGGGAAATTTTTAATTGCAGAAAATGGGAAATTAATCATAGAAAAAGGGAAATTTTCAATTACAGAAAATGGGATTTCTTTTTAGAGGTAATTTCAGAAAATTTATGAAAAACCAAGCACTAAACCAATTTATTGAATAAGTGTTACATCAAGACAAGTGCTAAACCCACAAGTATAACATTAAGAGGAAGCACTAAACCTATAGGAGTCCTACAGCACCAAAGGGTAAATGGGAGGCATTCAGGGAATTGGAGCACACGTTATTACCTCCCCGAGCATCAAGGAACACTGCTTGGAGGGAATGTCCATAACAGCACTAAACCCACTTACGTATTCTACATTTACACAAGCACCAACATGTCTAGTTTGGGAGTACACACACCCACTCACCTCCATGCAAGTTCCTTGATGTCAGAGGTATTTTATCCAAATGGACCCATCCTGACCAGTGGCATGCAGTGGTCTGGCAATCCTCAGGGTCAACTTCTTGATTATATGCCCCAAATCACTATCTTATTTCCCCTAATTGGATCCCCCTCTGCATGCCACTGGTATTGACCCTCAAGGAAAATGTGACCACCATAAATGCAATACTAAGCATAACGAGAACTCTCGTACTTTACATAAAACCATTTATCTACCTATACAGGTCTCGCTATACACACAGTAGGACCCCCTGTATCTGTAAGGATACATTCCAAGGACCTGCCATGGATAGTAGCAAACCCTATATACAAGTTCTAAACATACCTATTATAAAGTTTGAAATTATGCACAATAAGTGGAGAATTATAACTTTTTCATTGATGGGAAGCAATTCATGGCTTCTCTTAGGCTTTGAAGAATTGCCAACTTCATTATGCAAAATTACAAGGCAATTTTAGGCCACAGTAAACTGTGGACAACTGACACCAAGGATACTGAATCAGTGGATACGGGGGGTTCTACTGCATTACATACATATATTTGACCAGTGGTTAACATAGCTGTGTTACTGAAAACTAAAGAACAAGAAAAAACAGATGCAGTCCTTAGACTCCCCCCCCCCCCCCCCGCACCAAAAGAATTCTCAAAATTGTAAAAATTCTTTGAATGTCACTGCTTTGAAATTGTATGGAAAGGGGGGAGGGAGGGAGGTTTAGTGGGGTTGAGGTGTACATGGGAGTAGAAGAGTGTGAGGATTGGGAAGTTGGTGTTAGGGAGACATCCTGGGAATCAGACATGACCACCCTAAATTTCCACCAGTGCCTGGAGAAGCTGAGTATAGCAGCATACAAGGTTTGTATTATTATTACAATCAAGGGGGAAGCGCTAAACCCGGAGGATTATACAGCGCCTGGGGGGGGGGGGGGATGTGGAAGGCATTCAGGCTTAATTTGGGGAACTGGAGCACAGATCCAATTCCCTAAATCAAGAGCCCCTCACCAACATCAAGGAACCTTCCTTGAGGGGAGGTTTGTATTAAGCACATGCCATTGAGGAAACCAGATCAGATAGAGAACAGATGCTACAGAAGAAAACAGGTTACTGAACTGCTTAAAAACAACGAAGGAAAGATAATCTTAGCAGAGAGATCACTGAATTAGAACAAAACCTTGTATTGTTATACCAAACAATAGTACAAAGGGAACAAAAGCCCATACAGGATATTGTAAACCCAAAATATTTTTCTTCCAATGCAAGCTCAAAGCTAAGAACTGCCTGTAGAATTGGATCATTATTGAAAGATTTGTATACTGACGAACAGGAAATGAGTGAAATGAGTTTTCAATCCATTAAACAACAGCAAGGGTAGAGAATGCAGAAACATTTTTCACTCCACCAGGCCGCAAAGACCAACTGACATTGGTATTAATCCCATAGATTTCAAAAAAAATGGATAACATGCCCAGTCACTTAGCACCTGGACCAGATTCATGGAATGCCCTATTTAGATCTAAGTGAAATACCAGACCCCTTAAAGAGTGCAGACACAGCTCCTTTGCATAAGGGAGGTAGTAAACCAGCATAGTTTTAAGGCAGGACGATCATGCCGGTCACAGCTGCTGACCTACTACGAAAGAATTACGGAGGCGTTGGAAGGCGACCAAAATGCCAATGTGATATACACAGATTTTACAAAGGCATTTGACAAATGTAATGTTTCGATAGCACACAAAATGAGGGCCATAGGTATTACAGCGAAGGCAGGCAGGTGGATTTTTGGGTTAACATAAATAGTAAACAAAGTCCAGCATCAGCAAGGCCAAAAGCTCAGTTCCCCAGAGCAATGTCCTGGCACCTCTGCTGTTTCTCATAGCATAGATAAAAAAAACATACAAGTTTTGTATCATTTGCAGACGACACTATTTTTTTTATCACACTGGCCGATTCCCACCAAGGCAGGGTGGCCCGAAAAAGAAAAACTTTCACCATCATTCACTCCATCACTGTCTTGCCAGAAGGGTGCTTTACACTACAGTTTTTAACCCTTTGACTGTCGAAGGGCCAAATCCTGAAGTTGCTTCTGGTGTCGCAAAATATTCGAAAAAAAAAAAAATTATTTTTTCTTATGAAATGATAGAGAATCTTTTCCCGATTGTAAAGACACCAAAAAAACGAAATTTGATGGAAAACTGACGGAATTACGCTCTCGCGAAGTTAGCGACTTTGGCGATATTTAAAAATCGGCAATTTCGCCCACTTGAGCCCTATTTTCGGCTAATTCCGTTATTCCAGTCAACCAAACTCATAACTATTTCTTCAGAACTCTATTTTTTCTATCGATTGAGTACAAGAAACTGCCCATTTACCGATTTCAACTACCCAATAACATGGTCAGAAATTTGCAATTTGGCCAATTTCACGAAAATTAAAAAATACGACAATTTCAAAATAAGGTCCAGAATGAACAATGCAGACATTCCTGGCTCTAAAATAACATTTTCTTTGTTCATCAGTCATGTCTCCAGGTCCCTGTGATATTACTCTTGCTTTTTTTTTGAAATTTTATTCAAACAAAAAATAGAAGATTTACTGTTATGCAGACTACTGCAATACTGTAATAATTGTAAAAATTACATCAACCCATTCATGACTGCGTATTAGAATGGCTATTTGGACATTTATTGGACAATGACATCATTTGTTCACTTTTGAACATCGGCAAAAATCAAACATTTCCTGTACTTTGTGCTCCATTTCCAGGTTCTTTTTATAGTAAAATTAATCAAAATCACCTCCATTTCTATAATATAGTTTCCATTCTATCAAATGAGACCAAGAAAACGAGAATACAACCACAAATACTATACGAAAATAGACCACAAAGTCGGCATTTTAATTAAAAAAAAACGGTCGGAGTTTTTTTTTTCTCATTATGCACTGCGTGCTCCAGGATTTTTTTTATGTGGTGCACACTGACCACACAGACCCATTCTCTCACATGTGGGCCTACTAGCTTTCTCCTGCCTGATTTGAAGCCGCTAGAATTTATGAGTATATATACGTCAAACACGGTACCTCGCAAACGTATATATACGGCCGCGACAGTCAAAGGGTTAAACTGCAACATTAACACCCCTCCTAAAATAAGCATGAAAGTCGTAATGATTTTGGTAGAATTACCGACTATATGTCGAAGAGGTATGGGGTCGAAGAGGTATGGGGTAGATTTAAAAATGTAGTGTTAGAGTGTTCAGCAGAAGTTTGTGGTTACAGGAAAGTGGGTGCGGGAGGGAAGAGGAGCGATTGGTGGAATGATGATGTAAAGAGAGTAGTAAGGGAGAAAAAGTTAGCATATGAGAAGTTTTTACAAAGTAGAAGTGATGCAAGGAGGGAAGATTATATGGAGAAAAAGAGAGAGGTTAAGAGAGTGGTGAAGCAATGTAAAAAGAGCAAATGAGAGAGTGGGTGAGATGTTATCAACAAATTTTGTTGAAAATAAGAAAAAGTTTTGGAGTGAGATTAACAAGTTAAGAAAGCCTAGAGAACAAATGGATTTGTCAGTTAAAAATAGGAGAGGAGAGTTATTAACCCTTTGAGGGTTTTCGTCGTACTAGTACGTCTTACGCGTAGGGGTTTTTGACGTACTAGTACTCATAAATTCTAGCGGCCTCAAATCTAGTGGGAGAAAGCTGGTAGGCCTTCATATGAAAGAATGGGTCTATGTGGTCAGTGTGCACAGTCTAAAAAGAATCCTGCAGCACACAGTGCATAATGAGAAAAAAAAAACTTTGACCATTTTTTTTTAATAAATCAGCGTATTTTCGTATGGTATTTATTGTTGTATTCTAGTTTTCTTGGTCTCATTTTATAGAATGGAAGACATATTACTGAAATTGAGATGATTTTGACTGGTTTTACAATGAAAGGTGCCTTGAAACTGAGCTCAAAGTAGCAGAAATGTTCGATTTTTACCAAACTTCAAAAGTAAACAAATCGTGCCAAGCGTGCAATACACGTCAACTGGTGAGTCTAATATTCTTTCACAAGTGCACCAATAATATTTATACCATTTTTTACACTAATGCAGTAGTCTGCATAACAGTAAATCTTATATTTTTTGTGAGAATAAAAATTCAAAGTGGAAAGCAAAAGAATATAAGAGGGGCCTTGAGACGTGACTAATGACTAGAGGAAATGTCATTTTAGTGCCAGGAATGTCTTTCTTGTTTATTCTGGACCCTATTCGAAAATTGGCATCTTTTGAAATTTGTGTGAAATTGGCAAAATTGCTAAATTCTGACCACTGTACTGGATAGTTGAATTTATAAATGGGTGGTTTCTTGCACCCATTCGATAGAAAAAATGGAGTTCTAGCGAAATATTCATGTTTTTTGTCGACTAGTACAGTGAAATTGGCCGAAAATGGGGCTCAAAGTGGGCAAAATCGCCGATCCGTAAACATCGCCGAGACCGCTAACTTTGCGAGAGCATAATTCAGTAAGTTTTCTATCAAATTTCAAACTTTTGGTGTCGTTATGATCGGGAAAAGATTCTCTATCTTTTCATAAGAGAAAATAATTTTTTTTTTTTTTAAATTTGGCCGACCCTGAGAACGAGTTTCGGAGAGGGCCTGTCGACCCTCAAAGGGTTAAATGGAGAGTTAGAGGTATTGGGAAGATGGAGGGAATATTTTGAGGAATTGTTAAATGTTGTTGAAGATAGGGAATCTGTGATTTTGTGTATAGGGCAAGGAGGAATAACATCTTGTAGGAGTGAGGAAGAGCCAATTGTGAGTGTGGGGGAAGTTCGTGAGGCAGTAGGTAAAATGAAAGGGGGTAAGGCAGCCGGGATTGATGGGATAAAGATAGAAATGTTAAAAGCAGGTGGGGATATAGTTTTGGAGTGGTTGGTGCAATTATTTAATAAATGTATGGAAGAGGGTAAGGTACCTAGGGATTGGCAGAGAGCATGCATAGTTCCTTTGTATAAAGGCAAAGGGGATAAAAGAGAGTGCAAAAATTATAGGGGGATAAGTCTGCTGAGTATACCTGGTAAAGTGTATGGTAGAGTTATTATTGAAAGAATTAAGAGTAAGACGGAGAATAGGATAGCAGATGAACAAGGAGGCTTTAGGAAAGGTAGGGGGTGTGTGGACCAGGTGTTTACAGTGAAACATGTAAGTGAACAGTATTTAGATAAGGCTAAAGAGGTCTTTGTGGCATTTATGGATTTGGAAAAGGCGTATGACAGGGTGGATAGGGGGCAATGTGGCAGATGTTGCAAGTGTATGGTGTAGGAGGTAGGTTACTGAAAGCAGTGAAGAGTTTTTACGAGGATAGTGAGGCTCAAGTTAGAGTATGTAGGAAAGAGGGAAATTATTTCCCAGTAAAAGTAGGCCTTAGACAAGGATGTGTGATGTCACCGTGGTTGTTTAATATATTTATAGATGGGGTTGTAAGAGAAGTAAATGCGAGGGTCTTGACAAGAGGCGTGGAGTTAAAAGATAAAGAATCACACACAAAGTGGGAGTTGTCACAGCTGCTCTTTGCTGATGACACTGTGCTCTTGGGAGATTCTGAAGAGAAGCTGCAGAGATTGGTGGATGAATTTGGTAGGGTGTGCAAAAGAAGAAAATTAAAGGTGAATACAGGAAAGAGTAAGGTTATGAGGATAACAAAAAGATTAGGTGATGAAAGATTGAATATCAGATTGGAGGGAGAGAGTATGGAGGAGGTGAATGTATTCAGATATTTGGGAGTGGACGTGTCAGCGGATGGGTCTATGAAAGATGAGGTGAATCATAGAATTGATGAGGGAAAAAGAGGAGTGGTGCACTTAGGAGTCTGTGGAGACAAAGAACTTTGTCCTTGGAGGCAAAGAGGGGAATGTATGAGAGTATAGTTTTACCAACGCTCTTATATGGGTGTGAAGCATGGGTGATGAATGTTGCAGCGAGGAGAAGGCTGGAGGCAGTGGAGATGTCATGTCTGAGGGCAATGTGTGGTGTGAATATAATGCAGAGAATTTGTAGTTTGGAAGTTAGGAGGAGGTGCGGGATTACCAAAACTGTTGTCCAGAGGGCTGAGGAAGGGTTGTTGAGGTGGTTCGGACATGTAGAGAGAATGGAGCGAAACAGAATGACTTCAAGAGTGTATCAGTCTGTAGTGGAAGGAAGGCGGGGTAGGGGTCGGCCTAGGAAAGGTTGGAGAGAGGGGGTAAAGGAGGTTTTGTGTGCGAGGGGCTTGGACTTCCAGCAGGTATGCATGAGCGTGTTTGATAGGAGTGAATGGAGACAAATGGTTTTTAATACTTGACGTGCTGTTGGAGTGTGAGCAAAGTAACATTTATGAAGGGGTTCAGGGAAACCGGCAGGCCGGACTTGAGTCCTGGAGATGGGAAGTACAGTGCCTGCACTCTGAAGGAGGGGTGTTAATGTTGCAGTTTAAAAATTGTAGTGTAAAGCACCCTTCTGGCAAGACAGTGATGGAGTGAATGATGGTGAAAGTTTTTCTTTTTCGGGCCACCCTGCCTTGGTGGGAATCGGCCAGTGTGATAATAAAAATAATAAATGTAAAGTAAAAGGACACAAGTACAACTAATGTGACATTTTGTGGCAACGTTGCGCTCTCCAGGAGGTTGTCAAGCAGTTACGGCTTGACAAAGCTCCTGGAGAGCGAAATGTTGCCACAATAAAATGTCACATTAGTTGCACTTATGTCCTTTTACTTTACAAGCATGAAAGTCACTATAAGGTGGAAGACACTGAAAAATTACAAGAAGATAAAAGCAGTGTTTTCCAGTGGGCAGTGGAGAACATGACATTCAGTGGTGATAAGTTCCAGCTACTTAGGTGTGGAAAGAATGAACTCAAACTATAGAAAACTTAAGAGGATCACCAAATAGAACGAAACACATGAAAGACTTAGGAATAATTATGTCAGCTGACCTTTCTTTCCAAGAACATAGATCATGACAGGAAGATGATGGGGTGGGTATTATAATAATCATGGGGAAGCACTAAACCTGTAGGATTATACAACACCTTTGTGGGGGGGATGGAAGGTATTCAGGCTTAATTCAAGGAACTGGAGCACAGATCCAATTCCCTAGATCAAGAGCCCTTCAACAGCATCAAGGATTCTCCCTTAAGGGGGGTACTGAAAACTTTCAAAACAAGGGAAATAATGCCAATGGAGACACTTTTCAAATCGTTAGTGCTCTCTCATTTGGACTATTGCTCAGTGTTGACGGCCCCGTTCAAGGCTGGAGAAATATCACAGCTGGAACACATACAGAGATTGTTATGGCCCACAAAGAGCCAGTAAAGCATTTAAAGTCTTGAACATGTACTCAGTGGAGTGGAGGAGAGATACATGATATATACCTGGAAAGTATTACAGGGCCTGGTTCCAAATCTGCATTGCTACCATAATATACTGGAGCGTGAGAAATGGGTGGAAAGTGCAAAACAAACCCAGTGAAAAGCAGGGGTGTGATGGGCACAATTAGGGAACACAGTATCAACATTTTACCAGAAATCAGAAACACTACTGGAACAAGTGTAGAAGTCGAGAGAAAACTAAACAAGTATCTTCACAAGGTGCCAATCAACCAGGCTGTGTCAGATATGTGGGGCAATAGGCCTCCAACAGAAAGAGCTTGGTTGACCAGGCTAGCACCAGATGAGCCTGGTCCGTGGCCAGGCTCCAAGAATACTAAGACTTGAGAAACTCAAGGGTATGGGGTGTGAGGGGTGCTGGAAGCAGGGCAGTGTGATGACTGTGACTGGTGTGGGTGGCAATGAGGGTGGTGAATGTCTGTGTGAACAGGGTGTTAGTCGAGTGCCACAGGAAATACATATTTGCATTACCTTACACTTAGTCCTCAAAGAACAGTACCAAGATGAGAACATGTATTATATACAGCATCAAACATTAAAATTTTCACATGGTTCTCATTAAGGTGCTATTCATGAGTGATGCAGCCATGATGTGGTGCTAATTGGGTTAGCCTCCCAGATGCAAATACATTATAATGATTAATTTCTACTTTTACACTGACCAATGACCACAAAAGCACAATAGTAAGGAATTTCATACTGAAAATTAAAATATTTTTTTCAACATTGTGGTTTTAATCCCTCCCCTCACAGTGACTGCAGCACTGTTTCATGATAGCACATTCCGTAACACTTGTTGGCTGTCAAGATACTTAAATTTTGTCCGAGATTATACTTTAGTGTGGGGCTCCTTCCCATTGTTTTACCAGTTCAGTCTATTAGATGGGCTTTTATGTTTGCTGGGTCAAGTAATGAATCTTCGTATCTAGTTAATTTGCAGTAGCGATAATGAATCTTGCGAGTTGAAAGTAGCCAGAAGTTCTCCATTTGGTGGGTCAAATCACGTAACGGGTGATGATCCATCGTCTTGCATCACTGTTACTAATACGCTTCCCTTCTGCAGTCTTGTGGCGGTTGGAGATCCTGTAGAGGGATTTTGTTTGGTTAGTTTGACAGAATAGTTCCCCACCGTGTAAAGTCATATTGCTTGACTGTTAGTAATACATTTAGGAAGTTTGAGTTACATGTCTCATATCTTGCTAATGACAGTAACAAAATATCAGCATAAAGATTAGCACACTTATTTTTACATTCTGTGTTTCCACATACCCTGCTGATTTAATTAGGGTTTCATACCATTGCTAATGATTTTAAGAAGGTAAATTTGGCCTTGTTTTGCCTCCCCTAACATAATTTTAATCTTGCCCTCACTCAACATGACATACCTTTTTGCCCGAGGTGTGCTTTACAATCCACTGAGTGAGCAGGCTGTCATAAGCACACTGATTACATATTTTGGCAAGACTAATCTGAAACTGGAATCCACAAGCATTTATTAAAAATGATACAGAAGGGCCCCGTTTTACGGCACTAATAGACATTTCAAATTATGACCAAAACTCGTTATATGCCCCCCCCCTCCCAACCTGACTCGTTAATATGGTCTCCATAAGCCACTGTGTTTACATCCTCCATGAGCTCTGCATCTCTCCGTTATGTTTGGAAACTTTCCAAAATCTCAAGAGTTTTAATTAAAGTTATTGCATATTTTATATTCTGATAATTATACTTATGTGTACCTATATCTAAACATACACACTGTGCTGGCATGCAGGTACACATTAAAATCACCGAGTATCAAAATGGTATACAGTATTGACAGGTTGGTAAGACACACGGGCAGCATTCAGGCATCTTTAATCCGAAACGTCTCCCCCACACAGTAGGCTTCTTCAGTCGAGTACAGATAGTAGGCAGGAGCAGCAGAGATGTGAAGACGATGTAATCAGTCCATCACCCTTGAAGACGTAGATTCGAGGTTATCAGTCCCTCAGCCTGTCGGAAAGAGAGGTGTAGAATAGAAGGAAGAATGTAATCACTGAGAGGTCACATCCCTCTCATATCCAAGCATTCTCTCTTGAAAAAGTTGTCCAAGGTGTTTTCTCTTCTGTACCAAGATGCCATTGTGTGGCATGTAATGGTATGCCATACCATTACATCGTCTTCCCATCTCTACTGCTCCTGCCTACTTTCTGTACTCGACTAAAGAAACCTGTGTAGGCGAAACGTTTCGGATTAAAGATGCCTAACTGCTGCCTATGTGTCTTACCAAAATCACTAAGAGTTTCTGACTAGTCTTGATGCCATAATAATAATAATACAGTGGACCCCCGGTTTACGATCAGCTCCCAATGCGACCAATTATGTAAGTATATTTATGTAAGTGCGTTTGCATGTGTATGTTTGGGGGTCTGAAATGGACTAATCTAATTCACAATATTCCTTATGGGAACAAATTCGTTCAGTACTGGCACCTGAACATACTTCTGGAATGAAATAATATCGTAAACCGGGGGTCCACTGTACTGGGGCACATTAAATGTTGTACATTACATTAATATAGACACTCATTAATCCATCTATATTTTTTTCAAAATTATATAAACATGCTACATAAACTATAATTATACACCTACCATTCGACTTACGACCTGCTCGACTTACGACCGTGTTTTTTATGCCAAATTTCTGGGAAATAAACAAGTATTTGTGTTGTACACAGTGTTTATCCTAAACCTTACAGTATAAAATACAGTACTAACAACATAAAAAGTAAAGTAAAACATGAAATACCAAAATAAAACAATAAAATAAAGTCATTACAAAAATGTGATGTTGATATCCAGTAGTAAAGTTCGACTTACGACCATTTCGACTTACGACCAGTTTCTCGGAACCAAACTCGGTCGTAAGTCGGATGGTAGGTGTACATACAACCAAAGCAGAATAAAGCGACATGAATATGAGATGTAGTTACCAGGTGACTTGTAGGAGTGTCGGAAAGAATTATGTTTTCTCTAGTCCAACACCAGAGAAAAGGTGTACACAATGGTATTACTGGGGGTAACTGTAGAAAATTATTCCTTTTGTATGCTTTCACTGATAGGTATTTATTTATTTTACTGCACTAATGTGAAGACTTGTACACAATGTGTGTGTACTGTGGGGTAAATGCTTCTCAAACTCGTGCCACTGTACGTGTCTGAACCAAAACTGGACAGGTATTAATACACATTTTGTCAGTCTCAGTGACTGCTCCCAGTTGTCTGACCTCTGCATTAATAAGTTTATTCAGGTACAGATACACAAAAATAGTTACCTTAATTATTATACATAACAGCATGTGTAAATTACTTAGGATAACCAAAAAAAAAAGTTATAACTTATTTCCATCAATATTTAAGGGTATTTGTTAGTAATGATTAAACTCGGTGAATAAGGTATGTCGATAGTAATAATAAATATAATAACTGCTCTGGGGCACTTTAAATTTAAGTCATATTTGGTGCAGGTGTGGTAAGTGGTGAGCTACTACACCTGACTTTATAATACTCACGTCTCACCCTACATTAAGACTACAAATATTTTAAGGCAAGTAATGAGTATGTGTGTGTATTTTACTTATTATTGTTTTTAATGCATAGTTCTATTACTAACTTAATATATGTTAGTGTAAACTTTTTATCTGGCATTTATATGCATTTATGTAATATAGTTCATATATTTACTTTTAAAATAATTCAGGTGCTATTTTTTTAGCTTTAGAATATTTACTTTGTCTTATACTTAATTCTAATTATAGATTCACTATAAATCTTATGATTACAAGCATTGATCCTGATACCAACCTCTTATTTAATGACTTAAATGAATCAAACAGTTACTGTAATTACTACACTGCAGAACAATCAAAGGCACTTCTCAGTGCCAACAACAACATAACTATATTTAACTACAATATCAGATCTTTAAGCAAGCATTACGATGACCTCATAGCATTACTAAATTCCTTACATGCCAATATGTCCATCATTACACTAACTGAAACCTGGCTAAAGCCTGATACTACAGATGTCTATGCCATTCCTGGTTACACAGCCATACACAACTGTAGGCCAGACCAACAAGGGGGTGGCACAGCCATATACTACTCAGACCAACTAGAATGTATCACTAATACTTGCACAAGGGATGAACATGGGGAATATATAATAGCTAAATTCTAATCCAAATACCTACAAAAACCTCTCAGTGATAAACATCTACAAAGTACCACAGTCAAATATCATTCGTTTTAGTGACAACCTAGGAAGTATGATAACTGATGCACGCATGAACAAAGATCACTTACTACTCTCAGGTGACTTCAATATAAATCTCCTGCAAGACCAGGACCCACACATTACTGAATTCACAAACACTATGAGTAACTGCATGTTGCTACCAACAGTAACAAAACCTACAAGAATTACAGAGACTAGTGTTTCCCTACTAGACCACATCTGGACCAATACCATATCCCCTTTAAAATCAGGCATAATCACAGATAATACCAGACCACTACCCTTTCTCATCATCAATCTAGGTAAATTACCCCAAGACACTACTAAACTAACCTCCAGACTTCATAATGAGGCAGCCATTAATACCTTCACAACAGAAATGGCAAACATCGACTGGCTAACTGAGCTAGAAACCTATACAAATACTGATTGATGAATGTATTAATAATTTTCTAAAAAAGATTCAATACCTCTATAACAAGCACTGCCCTAAAAAAAAAAAAAACAGATGACAGCTAAGAGACTGAACAGTCCCTGGCTAACACCCAGTATCCTCAAATCCATAAATACAAAGCACCTATACGAAAAACAGTACAGAATGGGTCACATAACCAGAGACCAAACAAAATGTTACTCATCAATCATAACCAGCCTGATAAGAAGGGCAAAAAATTGTATTATGAGAACAGATTATCCAACTTAAAAGGTGATATAAAAAAAGACCTGGAAAACCCCATCTGAAATTCTAGGAACAAAAAAGATATCAGAAAACAGAACAATCAAACTAACAAAACCAGATGAGCCCCAACTCCCACCAACTGAAACAGCAAACAGACTCAATGTTTTCTTCTCCACCATAGGAAAAAACCTTGCCGATAAAATCCCAAGCTCAAATACCTTACCCAATGACTACCTCACTGGCAACTACCCGAACACACTTTTCCTAGCTCCGACTAACCCAACAGAAGTCTCCCTTATTATCAACACACTAAAATACAAGACAGAAGATTTAAATACCTTATTTATTTATTTATAAATAAATAAATAAATAAATTTATTTATTTAATGTCTTTGCAAACAGTACATTGAGATTGTGTATATACAATAGTGGGTTGCAATACAAAGAGAGCCTCTATTATGCCTTGGCATTATGGGCCAACTTAACATTATTGGCTTACATTATACTTAATACTAAGTAGTATATCATAGTTGTACAGTAGGAAAGTAATTATTTCATAGTTGTACAGTAGAATATTAATTATAAATGAATCAAAATCTGTACAATACAAAGATATACGTATTTATATTCTAAAATGCTTTTGTGAAAAACAATGATTCAATTATATTCTTGTCAACAATGGATAAAAGGTTCAATGTGATTGTTTCAGTTATGATGTAGGAGTACATAGGTGAGTAAATGTATACCGAGTATTTAGCATTTAGTCTAGGGTGATTAAGTGGCTTTTAAGAGTCTTAAATTGATTTTCAGACTAGGTTACTTTAATATCTTCTGGTAATGAATTCCATATTTTGGGGCCCTTTATGTGCAGAGAGTTTTTACACTGATATGGACACGAGGTATATCAAAAAGAGATCTGTGTCTTGTGTTGTGGTCATGTGTCCTGTTTGGGTTAGTGAGGAGAAGTTTGAGTGGAGGTTAATATTTGCGTGTATTGTTCTGTGTGTGTAGTAGGCACATGAATAAGTATGGATGTTCTTAATGGTAAGCAGATTCAGACTTTTGAAAATGGGTGGAGTATGCTGGCGGGAGTGGGAATTTGTTACCATTCTTACTGCTGCCTTTTGCTGGGTTATTAGGTGTTTTAGGTGATTGGATGTTGTTGATCCCCATGCACAAATTCCATAAGTAAAATAAGGGTATATGAGTGAATGGTACAGTGCCAGGAGAGCTGATTGTGGAATGTAGTACCTTATCTTTGATAGTATGACTACAGTCTTGGAGATTTTCTTGGTGATTTGTTGTATGTGTGTCCGGAACTTAAGGCTACTGTCAAGGTGGATACCTAAGAATTTTCCCTCTGAGTCTTGTGACTGATGATCCATTTAGCATAATGTTAATTGGATTATTTGCAGCTGTTTCCAAACTGAATGAAATAGGTTTTATCAGTGTTCAAGGTAAGTTTGTTAGTCATCATCCAGGCAGATTTTTTCTGTAATTCAGCATTGACTGTGTTTGCTAGTATGACTGTGTTTGGGTGGGAAAATACATATGTAGTGTCATCTGCAAATAATATGGGTTTGAGTAGCTGTGATGCATTCGGTAGATCATTGATGTAGATGAGAAAGAGGAGTGGTCCAAGGACACTTCCGTGTGGGACTCCTACTGTGATTGGTTGGGTGGAGGAGTTTGCATCATTTGCATACACATATTAAGTTCTGTTATTAAGGTATGACTTTAGGTAGTTGAGGGAGTGGCCTCTGATACCATAGTGCATTAATTTGGAGTACAGTAGTTCATGGTCGACTGTATCGAAAGCTTTACGTAAATCAACGAAAATGCCCAGCGGGACTTTTCTTTTCTAGCGCTGTATATATTAGTTCTAGCATGTGTATGATAGCGTCATTTGTGCTTTTATTATTCCTGAATCCAAACTGACAAGGGTTTAATATGTTGTGTGAAACGAGGTAGGAATAGATCCGACTATGAATTAATTTTTCAAAGATTTTAGAGGGCGGTGGTAAGTTAGATATTGGTTTATAGTTATTCAAGTCAGCTTGGTCACCTCCTTTATGGATCGGAGTGACCCTCGCTATTTTGAGGATTGTTGGGAAGGTAGATGATTCAATGGATTTGTTAAAGAGCGTTGCAATAATTGGTGACAATACTTGAGAAGCTTTTTTGTACATAAAAGCAGGCAAGTTGTTTATGTCTCCTGCCTTGTTTTTAAGGGTGTTTATGATGAGCGTAACTTATATGGGGTTGGTTGGAGCTAGGAATAGCGTATTTGGGTAGGTACCTATGAGGTAGTCTGATGGACGGGTGTTTGTGCTTGGTATTTTGTTTGCTAGATTTTTTCCTATGGTGGAGAAGAAAACATTAAGTCTGTTTGCTGTTTCGGTTGGAGTGAGTGGGGGTTCATCTGATTTTGTTAGTTTGATTGTTTTGTTTTTGGATAACTTTTTAGTTCCAAGAGTTTCAGATAGAGTTTTCCAGGTTTTTTTCATATCACCTTTGATGTTATGTAATCTATTTTCATAATACAATTTTTTTGACCTTCTTATCAGGCTGGTAAGTGCTGACGAGTAATTTCTTGACTGTTCTATAGTTATTTGACCCATTCTATACTGTTTTTCATATTTGTGCTTTGTGTTAATGGATTTGAGGATGCTTGGTGTTAGCCAGGGATTATTCAGTCTCTTTGCTGTGAT
Organism: Cherax quadricarinatus; assembly: GCF_026875155.1. Taxonomy (NCBI): domain Eukaryota; kingdom Metazoa; phylum Arthropoda; class Malacostraca; order Decapoda; family Parastacidae; genus Cherax; species Cherax quadricarinatus. Next base: position 17,315,589 of record NC_069489.1, on the reverse strand, counting down.
CTGTTTAGTTTTTCTGGAGCAATGTCTGTTGTAGATTCATTGGGCTTTTTTTAGAAAATTATTTATACATTCATTCATATCTGTATATGTTTCAAGCTCATTTTGCCAATCGATGTTATTCATAGCTGCTATAAAGTTGTTAACTGCTGTCTCGTTATGTAGTCTGAAGGTTACTTTAGTAATGTCTTGTGGTAGTTTGCCCAGATTAGTTATGAGAAAGGTTGGGTAGTGGTCTGTAGTGTTGTCTGTGATTATGCCTGGTCTTAAAGGGGATATGGTGTTTGTCCAGATGTGGTCTATTAAGGAGATGCTTGTCTCGGAGATTCTTGTAGGTTTGGATATTGCTGGTAGCAACAGGCAGTTACTCATTGTGTTTGTGAATTCGGTTACTTGTGGGTCCTGGTCATGTAGTATGTTTATGTTGAAATCACCTGTTAGTAGTAGGTGGTCTTTATTCATGTGTGCATCAGTAATCATGTTTCCTAGTTTTTCACTAAAGTGATAAATGTTTGACTGTGGTACTCTGTAGATGTTTATAACTGTGAGGGGTCTTTGCAGGTCTTTTGATTTAAATTTGACTATGATATATTCTCCATGTTCATCCCTTGTACAAGATTTATTGATTTATATATAAAAAGCTTTGCAAGTGCTGTCACCTATCACTGCAACACTAACAAATCCATCGAATCATCTACCTTCCCCACAGTTCTCAAAATAGCAAGGGTCACCCCGATACATAAAGGAGGAGATCAGACAGACTTGAATAACTATAGGCCAATATCCAACTTACACCCTCTCTCTAAAATCTTTGAAAAATTAATTCATAAGTGAATCTATTCTTACCTCATCTCCCACAACATACTCAGCTCCTCTCAGTTTGGGTTCAGGCCTAATAAAAGTACGAATGATGCTATTACACACATGCTAGAACAAATATACACTGCACTCGAGAAAAAAGAAGTCCCATTGGGGATCTTCATTGATTTACGTAAAGCTTTTGATACAGTTGACCATGACTTGTTGCACATAAAATTGTCGCACTATGGTATAAGAGGGCACTCCCTCAACTACCTAAAGTCACACCTCAGCAACAGAAGCCAATATGTGTACACAAATGGAGCAAACTCTTCCACACAGCCAATTACAGTTGGTGTCCCACAGGGAAGTATCCTTGGCCTTCTTCTCTTTCTCATTTACATAAACAACCTACCAAATGCATCGCAACTACTCAAACCCACACTATTTGCAGATGACACTATATACGTCTTCTCTCACCCAAGCCCGGTCATGCTAGCCAATACTGTAAATACTGAATTACAGAAAATATCTACCTGGATGATGATTAACAAACTGACAAATACTGACAAAACCTACTTCATTCAGTTTGGTAACAGAGCTACAGATGTCCCTCTTAACGTAATGATATACAGATCACCAAACACAAAGCTCACAGAGGGAAAATTCCTAGGAATCCACCTTGATAATAGACTCAAATTTCAAACACAACACATTTCCAAGAAAATTTCCAAGACCGTAGGCATACTATCGAAGATACGGTACTATGTTCCACACTCAGCCCTCCTGGCCCTATATCACTCACTCATTTACCCCTATCTCACCTATGGAATTTGTGCATGGGGCTCAACAACAATAAACCATCTCAGACATTTAATTACCCAACAAAGGGTGCAGTCAGAATGATAAACTCCCACTACAGGCAGCATACTCCACCAATATTCAAAACTCTTAACTTACTCACTGTACAAAACATCCATACTTATTATTGTACCTACTACATACATAGAACACTTAACTCAGATATAAACCTCAAACATCTCCTTACCAACCTCAACAGAACACATGACCACAAGGCACAGATCACTCTTTGATGTTCCTCGTGTCCATCTCTCACTATGTAAAAATGCAATGCACATAAAAGGCCCAAAAATCTGTGAATATAAAAGAAACACTGTCTGTTTATCAATTCAAGACTTCTTAATAAAAACCACTTACTCACCCACAACTAAATAAATACTGATTAACTGTATCTCATAAATGTATAACCTGTGACCCTATCAAACTAAGTTTTTTTGTAATTACATTATCAAACAGAATACTCCATTCTCTTGAATGCTCAGTAACTCATCAAGTATGCTACAAATTTGTACAACTATAAAGCCTCTTATTTGAAATACTCATTTGTACTTCATGTTATTTGTTTACTGTATTTTTACCGCTGAATATATCATTGCTTAGTTAATCTTAAGTTAATTTTCAGCCTGCCCACAACGCTCTGCATACAAGGGGCTTTTTGCATGTACACTCAACCACTGTATTTCTTTTGTACAACTATGTATCATGCCCAAATAATAATAATAAATAAATAAATATGTGGAAAATATGGCATTCTGCTTTACGGCAGCAGCCCGGGACCTAACCTGCCGTATAAGCGGGGCCCTACTGTATTTATATTTGCCTCTAATATTGCAAATTTAATTATGAGGAAGTGCTCATTATTATAATCATGGGAGAGCACTAAACCCATAGGGATTATACAGTGCCTGTGGGGGGGATGGAAGGTATTCAGCCTCAATTCAAGGAACTAGTCACAGATCCAATTCCCTAGATCAAGAGCCCCTCTCCAGCATCAAGGAACCTTCCCTGAGGGAAGGAGGTGCTCAACCCTTGGGAAAACATACTTCACTGGGAAAATTGGAGGCAATCAGGTTTGAATCAAAAGGAAGACTGATCCAATTCTTTGGTTTTAAAGCTCCATGCCATTTGCAAGAAAATTTTGAAATTATATTTATAAGAAAAGATATGGTATTAACTTGTTAATGTAGACTAGTGTTGCATGAATATTCAGATGGTATAAAGAATATTTGGATGGTATAAAGACTGAGCTGCACATGTCCTTTAAGTAAGAGGAATGGAACCCTGTTTTTGGTTGTACTGTATATTCAAACATTAAATTTAAACTTTCTTTTCCAGACACGCGCCAGCCAGACCGTAGTGAAAATGAAGTAGTTAAGAACGAGGAACTAACCTTGAGCTCCTCTCCCTGGTCAGCCAGTTTGTCCTTGGTGGCAGCGGTTGTCTCGTTGTTTCTTCCGCTCATGACAACACGCCTCCTTGCTACACATTCCTAAGAACTGCAAAATAGTTTTATCAATATTATTTAGACAGTGGTAATGCAATGTAAACTATGTCACTGGTGAAAATAGAGATTTGTGACTGGAAAACAAATATATAGAAAAGTCAAGTAATATACTGTGAATTTGTCAGAAAAAGTGACTAAAGTGTGGTCCTAGCACCAGCAATTGCATTATTTTGGATCAGCTGGAGAGCTTTGTTCACATAAATGTTGAAAGGTAGTGAATGTATTGCACAGTGGACTTGTCAAAGGTATTTCATTTTCACACAATAGGGTATAGCAACATATATACAGGTGGTGTGCATACATGGAGAAATACGTGATGTATTTCTCGAGTACCATGACATGTAGATCTTAGTGTTTTGAGAGTCAAGAACACTACATATTGTCAAGGTTTTTCACCCTGAATGAGTGACACGAGTCGTGAGTGATAATTTGTGGTTTATCAGCCTCTGGGTCTCATGGAGGCATTTTGTCAAATGTTTTTTTTTACATGAAACGTGTGATTACTGGGTATGTTGGATACACTGACGTATTTGTATGAAGGAAGCAGATGTGGTGTGTTTATAAGACTGATCAATATGTGAACTTCTGGCCCAGGGGAGTCGGTGATCAGCTTTCATGGTAATTTTATCTTCATCCATCACTATCATTGCCTTTGTATATAGGTTCGTTATTTAATTAATGTATTTTGGTTATGCCAGTGTAGGTCAGCTGTGAATATGTTTATTGAATTGCTTGGGTTGATTCTTCAAATCTTATGAATTGATTAGATGTCAATTTGTTCTAATCTTTATCCAGTTGCTTGCTTGAATGGTTAAGGTAAACCGTGTCAAATGCAACTTAATACATCTGGTGTAATTTTTTTTATACATTCGGTGAACATTGATATATTCCTGCCCCTCAAAAGAGGTGCCTTGATCGAGGGAACTGGAAATATTCTCCATTTTTCTGGACAAACCCAATTGCCTCCCATTCTCTATGGGTTTAGCGCTTCCCTCTGAATAAATTATATTTTTGATTGATGGGGACGTAGTGGACCTGAAAAGAGCTTTCAGCACCTGGGGGAACAGGAGGTAATAAGGTTTAATGCAAGGAAGGGTATGCAATTCCTTGGACCAAGAGACCTATTTGAAATGTTTCATGGCTTTCTCGATCATTTTTGACGTTTCTTGCATTTCAGTGTAAATATTCTTGCTTATTTTACTTGGTATCACATGGTGATAGCTGTGGGACAGGAGGGAACAGCACCTGGGGAAATTGAGAGGCAATGAGGTTTGCTCCAAGGAAAGGGAGGCAGTATAATGGAAGAAACTACCAACAGTATGTACATAAAGATAAATTATAGGTTATGATGTCTTGAGAATTTCTCCACCAGGAAGTTATAACAATACAATGAAATGATGCCAATCCTGGTGGATCAAGTGTCTTCAATAATAAATTGCTATATGGTAGACATGCCTAGTGAATCAAGCACTGCAACCTCTCGGAAGATAGGTTTGTAACCTCAGCTCCTCCCCGGAATCATGAACTACATGTCCTCTTATTTACATGAGAGGATTTGTTGAATTACTTGGATATAAGCATGATCACTTCATGAAAACATGTATTATATGATATAATAAGCCCAGTTACATTATATATTGGCATTATTTGGTCTAATGTAATGATGGTGTCCTGGTTATATTACTTTGTATTAATGTTGGTAAAATTATCGGCAGTATGTTAGGTAAAAGGACACAAGTGCAACTAATGTGACATTTCATTGTGGCAACGTTTTGTTCTCCAAGAGCTTTGTCAAGCTTGATAAAGCTCCTGGAGAATGAAACGTTACCACAATAAAATGTCACATTAATTGCACTTGTGTCCTTTTACCTAATATATTACTTTGGGGGGAAGGGGAGAAGTAAACCCATAGGGGCAGTATAGGGAATAAGAGGCAATCAGGTTCAAAGGAAAAATCCAATTATCTGGATCAAGTCCCTCTTTGCCAAGGTAAATGTAGCCACCGACTCTCCTGTTTCAAGAAATATATATATTTTGTGGTAGCTCACGATAAAACATACTCTAAGGTTTATACAATCTGAGGCTCCTAGAAGCATGTTGGTATGAGTTGTGCGCAACAGTGTAGAATAGTATTGTACAGTAGTTTAGTGTGTTGCGGTGGTGCAGTCAGACTTAAAACTTTTTTTTTTTTTTGTGTTTACAAAATTTCAGGGGTAATTAATTTATATATTTATCTATACAACATTTTGTTTTACTGCACCATCCTATGGATAAAAAAAAATCATTTACCACTGTATGTGATAGCCTTTGGCCATGGATATTTGTCCTTTATGTTTAACATCAGTTTTTTCTTGTCAAGTATAAAGGTAAACAATGCTTTGTATATAATGACTGACAGTATACTGTTATCGGAGGAGATGAATTCATGACATGTGGGTCCAAACAGTGTAAGCTATAAAGGAAATGATATTTCCTTAAGAGGAGCACTTAATGTCATGTTGCTAGAAATGCTGTTTGACAATCTTGGGTATGTGTGATGTGCCGTGTTAAAACTGTAGATATGTACATATCTTTGAGAGTCTGTGGGGTTGAAATGCAAACATGTTCAAGGATCTGGCAGAACTTTGTCTAGTGAGATGTGGTAAAGAGACTGGAGGGGTAAGGTGACTGTTATAATTATGGTTAAGCACTGAAGTTGTACTGGTAATAGTGTGTGTGTGTGTGTGTGTGTGGGAAGAAGGCGGTTTGATGCGAGGAAAAGAATTGGGAACTCTCAATAATTAGGAGAGTTGAGAGGTAATTAAGAGATACCTTTTTTGTGTGTAAAACTCTGAAGGGAGTGGCTGTTAATCCAGGGAACTGGCACTAGACTGAACCTGATTGCCTCCCGTTCAAGTGGTATATGACCTGTACATAGTGTACCAAGTCTGTCTGGGTTTACCAACGAGGAAGAAAGAGGATTGTTATAACTATTATAGCAAGTGCCTCATCACAGGTGAAACCAATATGGCAAGTACCTCGTCATGAGTAAAACCATTACTAGATCCTCAGTATTGAGCTTATGGGACTTACCCACGGATATAAAGTAGAAAGAATGGTACCATGTCAGTATATTAACTTAAAATACATTTCTTCCAAGAATTGCAATAACATTTTGATATTGGTAGTCTATGTAACATTAAATTGCAAAGTTTGAGATAACTGAAACATATTTTTTGTAAAGTGAGTATGTTTCATTGTGAATTATTTAACAAAACCAATATTTTTATTTTAAATAAATCATAATGTTTATAAATTTTTTTAAGGTTTTATTTAAAATTAACTAGTGAATCACAAGCAATTTGGAAATAAAACAAACATTTGTTCTTCCAAATCTGAATATGCAAATATGCTGTAATATTGAGCACAGATGTTTAGGGATTCTGTATTTAAAAAGGTTTTCTAACGGTGAATACAGTCTTTGTTGTCCAGCCTCTCCTCGCTTAGCGACGTACTTGTTTAACGACTTGGACTTACAATGGGCTCTCTGATCAGTATGCATACCTAAATAATGTATATTAGAGCTGATTTCCTCTATTCTGTTTATTGCAATATACAGTACACTGCTGTATAAACATTTAATAATATACCAGAAATGTTATAAATGGTGCAAAGGTGACATTAAAAGAATATCAATGATTGTTGACACAAACCCACATACCGTTATAGTATGCTCCTCACTTAGCAACGAATTTGTTTACTGACGTGGTCTTAGGAATGGAACTCCATTGATAAGTGAGAAGAGGCTGCATTAACTCTGATATCTCAGGAAAATGGTATTCCTGGCACCTTGCTAATCAGTGAAATTGGTAAGCACTTAACCTAAAAGGAATATACAGCATGTGGGGAATTGGGAGGTCATCAGGCTTAAAGGAAGGGTAGGATAGCCCACTTCCATGGATCAAGAGCCCTCCCTTGCAGGGTGTACTTCTCAAAGTTTCATTTCCTACATGGGACCTCAACTGCTAATTTAATTATATACGGCTTTCTTGAAGAGGGGGCATTATAACCAGTAAATATTAAACTTATGTTTTTGTAATATGAGATTTAACTCAAACCCAGCAATATAAAAGAACACTGCCTCGTTTCCAGATGTGACGGCAGCGCAACGCTTAATGTTTGTTTCAACCACACATTTGCCATATAACAATATTTTGGTGTTGTTCCAAGTGCCTTTTGTAAATTCAAATTGTTAGAAAATTATAGGGAACATGTTAAAGGTTATTAGGACTTTGAGGTTAACTGGGATTGGATAAAAGGCAGTAACGGTAATATACGAGATATTTTGTCAACTGTACAATTAGAAATTTTCTAGTACATAAAAACCTTACGGTTTAAGCAAACAGTATACTTATAATGGGAATAATGTAGCGTGCATCTCTCAATTCAGTTTTTTAGGCTAAACATACAGTTTGAGGGATGCGTCGACAAAAATACTTCTCCCATAATGTTTGCCATTTTGGTAGCATAATTTACACACATTTGATGTGATAAGTCATGTCCTTACACAAAGGGCTGCTACATTACTCAACTAGTACATGTACAGTACACTCACTGATAGTGGGTACATGTATGTAACTGGTAATTACTTTACCTATAGCAGCAGTGGTTATATGTCAACAATTTTCTCAGTGTTTTTTTTTTTTTTTCTTTTAAGGCTGTACTTAGATATCCATGTTCCAAAATGCCCTGATATGGGATAATTATATTCATAGGCAAGTGCTAAACTTGTAAGAGTTACGCAGCACTGCCTTTAATATGGAAGTTTTGACAATTGATCATGCAACTGTATGACTCAAAAATACTCGAACATTTATTCTACGTTTTGGACTTTTTTTTTAGTTTTATATAATGCAATATTTTATATCACTGCCAGTTTTAACAAAATTACTCAGTTTTTATTAGTCATAGATCCTTCAGGTGTTTTTTACTCTGAATAACTTAACAGAGTTCAGTTTTTAAATATCTGATTTCTTTATGTACAGTGGACTAAAAGTGAATGAAATATGCACATGTGGGTTATCTGTACCCCACCACCCTCACTGACTCAGATGTCCATTAGGGTATTATACCAGTAGCATTCCTATTACCATATCACCAAGTCTATAGCAAATAAATTTAGTAATATCAGCAGTGGACTAGTCTTACACACATCAAAGAGTTGAAGCCTTTGACTAACTACTGTGGCAATACTCATTTCACCATACTATAGTTGGTGACTTCCACTCAACCTAAGTACGTACTTACACACCCTCCCTTCTCTCGTCAAAGTCCCAGGTCCTTAGTGTTCCGTAATATATTCGCCCTCAAACTTAGAATGTAAACACACTACTGGGTTAGAGTAACTTAGTGTTCAGAAAAAGGTGGTTGTTGCAAATTTTAGGACGGAATATATTTGTTGTCATTACGACCCATGAATGTATTTTGACAACTTTCTTTGAATGCTCCATTTATTTTTATTTTGTAAATGAGTAATCACATAATGAATCCTAACCAATGTATAAATGAGTAATTTAGCAGTGATGAGATGTATTGATGTGTGGCTTCAATGTAGCTCCGAGTTTTTTTTTTTTTTTCACAAGAACATCATTTTCCAAGTCGATGAAATATTTGGTACTGACAGTTGTCGATCCCGTTGCAAAAGTTCCGTACAGTAGAGTAGCCCCTAGTTTCATACACTCACCCCTCATATGCCATTACCTGGTCATAAGAAGAATATTCCAGTAGAAAGATGCCACAAAAACTTGTTCACATGTTCACAACTATCAGGGTAATTACTGAGTGCAAAGATAAAATGAATGGTGGTAATTTCTCTGCAGGAATATTGCTGGCTTGCAATTTATTTCCACTCCACTGGTGTGAGAGTATTTATGTACGTACTACATAGCTGCAAATGACAACCCACACACTATTTTATTAAGATTGTAACACACGATATCCTTACCCTGCCCCCCCACCCCATACTCATCACATAACTCCATCTTGTGTACCCAACAGTAGCAAGAGTAATGAAGTCACTGTACTGTTTGAGACAGAAGTATGGAGGATCAAGGAATGATGTATCTGTAAATGTGTACTGTATTTATAATTTATCGTCCTCACTGATTCCGTATTTGCCAAAAGGAAATATTTTATAATTGACTTTTGTACATAATAAAGTTACTGTAATCTGAAATGCACTGCATTTTATATCCTACGTGTTGTGAAAAGTATGACAATTTGCATAGAACACCCTTCAAAGGTAGTACCTTGAAGTGAACCTACCCTTCCCTTCCCTAGATCAAACTGTTACTTCTCAAACCCCAAACACTGTTACCTTTGAATTTTGTGTATCTTCAAATACATAGTACAGTGGACCCCCAGTTTATGATATTATTTCATTTCAGAAGTATGTTAGGTGCCAGTACTGTACGAATTTGGTCCCATAAGGAATATTGTGAATTAGATTAGTCCATTTCAGACCCCCAAACATACATGTACAAATGCACTTACATAAATACACTTACATAATTGGTCGCATTGGGAGCTGATCGTAAAGCGGGGGTCCACTATTCCATTCATGGGGGAGAAAGGAGGGGAACCAAAATGCCTACAAAGGTCATGGAAAGGATGGAGGCTCAATTCAAGGAACTGGCACACAGGTCCAATTCCCTAGATCAAGAACCTTCAGAAGCATCAAGGAACATCCTTTGAGGGGTATAGTTATGATGAACAAGACACTGTATTCACAACTCACAATATGGTACTGGAATGATACATAAATACTGAAAAGTTGGAGTGAATGATAAGATGTAATGATAATGTTTCAAGGGAATGTCATGAAGAGGATTCATCACATCTAGTTTCATTTACTTAACCCACAATACGACCAGGAAACTTCAGTTTCAGTCCATGATGAACCATTAACAAGTCCCAACGAATTCAAAAGCAGTTTTAACCACTGTATTTAAAGTTAAAATTTTTTCCTGTACTACTGAGACAAACCATGCTACAGTTATAATCCCTAGTAAAGTGCTAAACCCATAGGGGGAACAAAGTTATAAAGCACCTGGGAAATGGAAGGTAATCAGGTTTGATTTGAGGAGGGGAAATCCCACTCTAATTCCTTGTGGGGAAAATTTTGAATTTTCCTAAATTAAGCATGTATAAATTTGAATTATATAATTAAATTAAAATGTGATGCTGATTTGACCCTTTCAAGAAATTTCGAATGGGGGGGGGGGGGGTGTCGAAGAGCTACTGAGTGATGTCATATAATTGTGTGAACACTGGACTGAATTATGCAATGTAATTTGGCATTCTCGAAGGTCAATTGGTGTATATCAGCCTCAATCTGTAATTTAGAAATTGCCAACACATTCCTGCTGAAGAATTGGGATAAATAGTGTGGAAGGCCCTTACAATTCGGCAACAGGGATGGAAAAATAGAACATTGGGGAATTCTGCTAATCCGGCATCTTCCAAGCCAATTGGGGGGGTTTCGGCTTTAATTTGTAATTAGGAACCCATGTTAATGTCCCCTACTGAAGAAATGGGACAGGAAATTTGTGGGACCTCAAGAATTACGTGTGGATAGCGGAAGAGATACAACCATCACTCACAGAAAAGTGTGTCAAGAGTCCATGTATTTGGATCTCTAGCTGGCTGGTGTAGGGCCTAGGTGTCAGGCAGGTGTTGAGGTGTGATACATGTACATTAATTAAATGGTAAGTGGTAATACAAATTTCTTGTGTAACCAGCAAGCCTAGTCAATTACAGTCCACAATTTTGATTTACCAGAGTAGCTGGTTTTAATACTGTAATTATTAATTTAATGTTAGGTCTAGCTTTTTGTGAGTGGTGAACTAGGCATCGAAGGAATTACAGTTCAGTGACCTACTGTGACTTAAGTCACACTTATCTCACCCAAATTACTTGCACATAATTCAGGTAACACCCTGTAAACATCATGCAGGTAATTTACTCACATAATAATAATTCATAATAAGATTATATTGTTTTACATATGCTCGTGACACTGAAACTGTGGTTATGTACTTTTTACACATTTAGTTGGTGTTGGGATATGTTAGGGATTATAATTATGGGGGGGGCACTAAACCCATAGGATTATACAGCATATGTGGGGGGGATGGAAGGTATTCAGGCTCAATTCAAGGAACTGGAGCACAGATCCAATTCCCTAGATCAAGAGCCCCTCACCAGCGTCATAGAACCTCCCTTGACGAGGGGAGGGGGGGGGTGTTAGGGAGAGAAGGCATTTTTTAAAAGTAATTTTGAAAATGATGGCTGAGACAATGGATCTGGAGATTTCCAGCAGTTTTTTCCAGATTTTGGGCCTTTTTATGTATACTGAATTTTTAGAGAGATTTAGCTGGACACTGGGAATGTCAGAGATTTTTGTGCCTAGTATTATGTCTGTGGGTTCTGTTGCAACTGTCAAGAAAGTGCTTCAGGTTGGGATTTATATTGGAATTTCTTGCTTTGCAAATGTAGGTTGCACAGTAGTATAAATGTTTTGTATAATGAGTAGGTTTAGGTCACTGAAGAGTGGGGGGGGGTCTAGTAGTGGACTGTGTGATCATTGGTACTGCAGCTTTTTAAACCATGTTACGGATGGGGATTGAACTCGTGGCTAGCGAGTCCTAAAACTCCAGACCAATGTGTTAGCCACTGGGCCAGTGGTTAACGCATTGGCCTAGATTTCGTGAGTCTTGGTACGGCTTTTTGTTGGGTCATTACTGGCTTTAGGTGAGTTACTGTTGTGCATCCCCAGACACAAATAGCACAGTTGAGACTATGGGTAGATCAGTGTAATGTAAATAGTGTAATGTAAATAGTGCTGTTTGAGGTACATAATAATGAATCTCCAAGATGATATCAGCCGTTTTAGATATTTCTGTTGTGTTGGAAATGGGTGTTGAATTACAATTTGTTGTCGAGGTGAAGACCCAGAAAATTTCCCCTTGTTACATTCATCAAATCCCCTCAAGGGAGGCTCCTTGATGCTGGTGAGGAGCTCTTGATCTAGGGAATTGGATCTGCACTTCAGTTCCCAGAATTAGGCCTGAATACCTTCCAACCCCCCCCCCCCCACAGGCACTGTACAATCCCTACGGGTTTAGCACTCCCCTAATTATAATATTAGTTTAGCAATAAGGGTATTGTGTACAGAAGGTTGGTTGGTTAATGGGGTTTAATGTATCTACTACACGCAGGTCATTAAGGGGGCGACGCGCCAAATTGCCTTTTTTTTCTTTTGGTCCAATTTGAATGGAATTTTTACAGAGAATTAAGCAGCATTTGAAAAGTAGATACTGTGCTTTTAGTCGCCATTTTTCCTTACAATTAGAAGAAAATAACTAGTGCCATATTTTATAAAGGTCACGTCAGTCCTCCTACAAACTAGGTAAGATTTACAATGTTCTAGTCGACATCAGTTCAAAGGTAACAAGTTAGGTAATCTAATTACAAGGACATTTGAGCAAAATGTTAATAGATTGTATTATACAATATGTTGAAATGTATTTTTTTTAAGGACTGTTTTGGGAGAAAAAATTTAATAAACGAAATGGTAAAGCATATTGCAAACTCTCAATGTAATTTAATAGAAGCATCATCCCTCAATAACATGTGAAAAAATCACGATGCTCCTATAAATACTCTTCGTGCGGGAGGGAAAACAATGCCAGTAACTTATTTCCGAGTTATTCTTAATTACATTTCATGTAAAACTCCATGGTTACGGCGCGCCAAACGTAAGCGTGTTGCACACCTCCGTCCTCATTAACAACCTGCGGGATGCCCAGGTATAATCTCACCGTTCTTTTTCACTCTAGTCCGCACAGGATTTATGTTTAAAATTAAACCATAAAAATCACGACCCGACTCACGAAATCGTAATGACGTGAAATTGTAACGGCGCGATTGCAAAGGAACTGCACCACGGATCGCGGGTTCTATCCCCGCCCGAGGAACAGTTTATAAAAATCGTAATTTTTAGAGTAAAAAAAAAACTAATTGCTGACCGCAGGAGCAAAAAAAAATTACATTTCTGGAAAAACATATTTACAAATATGATAGAAACAAGACGATGCCATTAACATGTTGCCAGAATTATGTACTATTTTTTTTTTGGTAAGAAAATATTGTTTTTTCATAATTTTTAATTTATTTTATCACTAAAAAAAATTTTGGTGGCCTGTCAATAATACATTAAATACTGATTAATATAAACTACCAGCGCATATACGCCGAGGAACATACACATCCCTGCCAAAGAAATGTAAATTAGAACGATAAATAAGAAAACAAATACCATAAATGAGGAGCCGAGGTGACACATCCTCCCACCACGAAGTCTGGAGGACAACTGACTCGCCTGTGAGATGGTACACTACTAATATTTGTACAGAAATACATCTCTAGTTAACTTAGTTAGTCACCTCGATACTAGATGGTGCTGAGGTGATGCAACCTCTGGGGCTATGTGTATGTGCGTCTCAGTGTGTGTATATGCTGGTATATACATCTCTCAGTGTGTATATGCTGGTATATACATCTCTCAGTGTGTATATAATCTCGTGGTATATACATCCCTCAGTGTGTATATGCTGGTATATACATCTCTCAGTGTGTATATGCTGGTATATACATCTCTCAGTGTGTATATGCTGGTATATACATCTCTCAGTGTGTATATGCTGGTATATACATCTCTCTGTGATGTGGTTTATCATAAAGCTGGTATATACATCTCTCGGTGTGTATATGCTGGTATATACATCTCTCAGTGTGTGTATATGCTGGTATATATATATCTCTCAATGTGTATATACTGGTATATACATCTCTGAGTGTGCATATGCTGATATACCTGGACCTGGAGTTTACCTGTAGAGAGTTTCGGGGGTCAACGCCCCCGCGGCCCGGTCTGTGACCAGGCCTCCTGGTGGATCAGCGCCTGATCAACCAGATCAACCTGATCAACCATATATACACATCTCAGTGTGTATATACTGATATATACACTTCTCAGTGTGTATATACTGATATATACACCTCTCAGTGTATATATATACTGATATATACACCTCTGTGTGTATATACTGATATATACACTTCTCAGTGTATATATACTGACATATGCACTTGCGTATATACTGATATATACACCTCTCAGTATGTATGTACTGATATATACACCTCAGTGTGTATATACTGTTATATACACCTCTGTGTGTATATACTGGTATATACATCTCTCAGTGTATGCTGGTATATACATCTGTGTGTATATACTGGTATATACACCTCTGAGTGCGCATATGCTGGTATACACACCTCTCAGTGTGTATATACTGATATATACACCTCTCAGTGTGTATATACACTGATATATATACCTCAGTGTGTATATTCTGACATGCATATCTTAGTGTGTATATACTGATATATAGACCTCTTAGTGTGTATATACACTGATATATATACCTCTCAGTGTATCTATACTAATATATACACTTCTCAGTGTGTATATACTGGTATATACACTCAGTGTGTATATACTGCTATATACACCTCTCAGTGTGTATATACTGCTATATACGCCTCTCAGTGTGTATATACTGGTATATACACTCAGTGTGTATATACTGCTATATACACCTCTCAGTGTGTATATACTGGTATATACACTCTCAGTGTGTATATACTGACATATACGCCTCTCAGTGTGTATATACTGGTATATACACCTCTCAGTATGTATATACTGGTATATACACTCAGTGTGTATATACTGGTATATACACTCAGTGTGTATATACTGGTATATACACCTCTCAGTGTGTATATACTGACATATACACCTCTGTGTATATACTGACATATACACCTCTCAGTGTGTATATACTGGTATATACACTCAGTGTGTATATACTGGTATATACACCTCTCAGTGTGTATATACTGACATATACACCTCTGTGTATATACTGGTATATACACCTCTGAGAGGTATATTGTCCCGCCTACCATAATAGGGAGTTATCTCAGCGTGTAGATTTGCGTTCAAACCTTCTACGTGGGTTACAGAGGACAATAAAAGAATCAGATCTCCCTTAACAACATTTATTGTAGTTATATCAAAACAAACTCTGTTGATATTGGCTTTAAAAGCGCGCTTATAATTTACAAAACGTCACATCTGTACACACTATATACAACGAATTGGATTTTTAAGGTGTTGGAAACCTTTAAGAGGATTTAAAATGAAAGAAATATGTGGGATTTAAGGTGTTGGAGAACTTTAAAAGGATTTAAAATGGTGTTAAGAGGATCTAATTGGAATAAAAGGAATCAAGAAAGAAATATGTGGGGTTTAAGGTGTTGGAGAGCTTTAAGAGGATTTAAAATGGGTGTTAAGAGGATCTAAGATGGATTAAAAGGGATCAAGAAAGAAATATGTGGGGTTTAAGGTGTTGGAGAGCTTTAAGAGGATTTAAAATGGTGTTAAGAGGATCTAAGATGGATTAAAAGGGATCAAGAAAGAGTTATGTGGGGTTTAAGGTGTTGGAAACCTTTAAGAGAATTTAAAATGGGTGTTAAGAGGATCTAAGATGGATTAAAAGGGATCAAGAAAGAGTTATGTGGGGTTTAAGGTGTTGGAGAGCTTTAAGAGGATTTAAAATGGGTGTTAAGAGGATCTAAGATGGATTAAAAGGGATCAAGAAAGAGTTATGTGGGGTTTAAGGTGTTGGAGAGCTTTAAGAGGATTTAAAATGGTGTTAAGAGGATCTAAGATGGATTAAAAGGGATCAAGAAAGAGTTATGTGGGGTTTAAGGTGTTGGAGAACTTTTAAGAGAGATTTAAAATGGGTGTTAAGAGGATCTAAGATGGATTAAAAGGGTTTCAAGAAAGAGTTATGTGGGGTTTAAGGTGTTGGAGAGCTTTAAGAGGATTTAAATGGGTGTTAAGAGGATCTAAGATGGATTAAAAGGGATCAAGAAAGAGTTATGTGGGTTTAAGGTGTTTGGAGAGCTTTAAGAGGATTTAAAATGGGTGTTAAGAGGATCTAAGATGGATTAAAAGGGATCAAGAAGAAGTTATGTGGGGTTTAAGGTGTTGGAGAGATTTAAGAGGATTTAAAATGGTGTTAAGAGGTTTCTAAGATGGATTAAAAGGGATCAAGAAAGAGTTATGTGGGGTTTAAGGTGTTGGAGACTTTAAGAGGATTTAAATGGGTGTTAAGAGGATCTAAGATGGATTAAAAGGGATCAAGAAAGAGTTATGTGGGGTTTAAGGTGTTGGAGAGCTTTAAGAGGATTTAAAATGGTGTTAAGAGGATCTAAGATGGATAAAAGGGATCAAAAAGAGTTATGTGGGGTTTAAGGTGTTGGAGAGCTTTAAGAGGATTTAAAATGGGTGTTAAGAGGATCTAAGATGGATTAAAAGGGATCAAGAAAGAGTTATGTGGGGTTTAAGGTGTTGGAGAGCTTTAAGAGGATTTAAAATGGGTGTTAAGAGGATCTAAGATGGATTAAAAGGGATCAAGAAAGAGTTATGTGGGGTTTAAGGTGTTGGAGAGCTTTAAGAGGATTTAAAATGGGTGTTAAGAGGATCTAAGATGGATTAAAAGGGATCAAGAAAGAGTTATGTGGGGTTTAAGGTGTTGGAGAGCTTAAGAGGATTTAAAATGGGTGTTAAGAGGATCTAAGATGGATTAAAGGGATCAAGAAAGAGTTATGTGGGGTTTAAGGTGTTGGAGAGCTTTTAAGAGGATTTAAAATGGGTGTTAAGAGG
>NC_069489.1:17283586-17293586 GCF_026875155.1 Cherax quadricarinatus | reverse complement strand
TCAACACCCTAATGCAAACAGATTTACAGTTTAAAAATGTGTCACCTCAAATACAAAAAGCATGACCTAGGTATAGCCAGGAACCACAAAGCTGTGAAGACAAGGCGAGGCTGGCCATGCTATGGAAGAATTATGGGAGTAAGATACACTACGCTGCTTATGGCACAGGATATAAATATTACCATGCTTAGCTATGGAAATTAAGAGAAAACCCGATAAGTGTTAGAGATCCCCGACTCTTCAACGCCCTCCCTTGTTGCATAAGGGGACCTACCACACACACCCCTGTGGCTGTCTTCAAGAGGCAACTTCAAGTTCCTTGAAGTCAGTGCTTCTCTAGCTTGGCTGTGCTTGATCCGCCAGGAGGACTGGTCTGGGCCAGACTTAGGGGGCCGTTGACCCCTGAAAGTAACCTTCAGGGCAATGGATTCATTATTTGTCTAATGCTCAATAATCGGTCAGTATATTTCGATTAAATTCTGGGATCCTCTTTAGCAGATGCTGATAACTTGAAGATGAAGACACATATGCAATAATTGGATGTCTTATTGTTGCAATGTTTGGCCTATACAGTAGGCTTCTTCAGTTTAATACAGACATCAGGTGTTGTAGTGAAGTGAAGATTATGTGATCAGTCCATCGACCTTGGAGAAAGAGCATTTGAGATGGTCAGTCCCTCAGCCAGGAGAAGTTTAGCTCCATGGTCTGGAACAAGGTGGTCAGTCCCTCAGAGAAGAGTTCACCTCCATGGTCTGGAACGATATGAAGCAGAATTCTTCTCCAAGCTGAGGGACTGACCACCCCAAACGCTATTTCTCCAAGGTTAGACTGATTCCATCTTCATTTCACTAACACCTGCTGCCTAGTTGACTGAAGAAGCTTACTGTGTAGACCAAACGTATCAACGATAAAGATACCCAACTGTTGCATGTGTGTCTTAATCATCACATGTGTTTATTTTAGAGACCATCTCTAATATTTTCAACTACCTCTCTGGTGATGGATCCTGGAGGATCAACATATGTTTGATCCAATGTTCATTTTACAGACGGCGTTGTCGCTTGTAAGACGCACCAGATGAACGACCAGAACAGTGCTTGAGTAGCACAAGTTGCAACATTACAGAGCCCGTGCAAGAACACCGGTCTGGGCGAATATTATACATACATATATCCTGGAAGTTGCGTAAACTGCTTGGTGTATCTTATTCACATACGTGTGGGTATATTCTACTATTAGTATATAGGCAAAGAAATACATTGAAAAGATATTTGTCGAGATCTACTTGGTGACGACAGCAGGATGATGCTGTCTTGGTGACGACAGCAGGATGATGCTGTCTTGGTGACGACAGCAGGATGATGCTGTCTTGGTGACGACAGCAGGATGATGCTGTCTTGGTGACGACAGCAGGATGATGCTGTCTTGGTGAAAGACAGCAGTGATGCTGTTTGGTGACGACAGCAGACTGATGCTGTCTGGTGACGACACAGGTATGATTTCTTGGTCTGACGACAGCAGGATGATGCTGTCTTGGTGACGACAGCAGGATGATGCTGTCTTGTAACGACCACTTGATAAACAAGACACATGTGATGTATTAGACATGTATGCAACACTTGGGTATAATTCCATCATACCAGAGTTCACTATATCTTCTGCCTCTGTATTTGACTGAAGAACTCTGCTGGGTAGACCAAACACTTCAACAATAACGATACCTAACTGTTGTACGTGTCATTAATCTTCAGTTTGTTGGTATTTTATACCGTTTTTAACGTACCATTTGGGCGTCCTTAGTTCAATACAGAGGAGAATGGTTGAAGATCAGAAAGAGTTTGAGGTAATCAGTCCTTGAGTCTTGGAGATGGTGATGACCACAGTAGTCTTGAAGACTCTGAGGCACAGATAGGAAGTCTCGCCAGTATATAAACACCAGTCTTCCTGTCTGTGCTTCAGAGCCTCTAAGACTACGGTGGTCATCACCAACTCCAAGACTCAGGGACTGATTACCTCGTCTTTTCTATACAGTCTACAATCTTCTCATTATGTCCTCGAATTTGTATTGACAAAGCCACTGGATGGCGAAAGGTCTACAATAAAGATACCCAGATATTGCGTACATGTCTAGTTCTACATCTTGTGGGTACTGTGTACCATACATGTACAAAGACGGTCTTTATTGCGCGCTGTCTTGTTTCTCAAGGTGGTTTTAATAGTGAGCAGCAGGCACGGAGGTCGTACGAATGAACTGTGGCGTAGTCGTGTGGTCGTAGCGGAAACGACGGTAGTCGTCATGCTGGGCACGATTGATGTGAACGGCAGCCGTGCCGCCGTTGACAGGATAGTCGTACGTTCGTTTGTTAACATGGATGAAGTGGGTTGGACCGCGTGTGGTTTCTAGAGGGTCCGGGCGGGCCGTGGCCCGGTCCAGGCCGGGAAATCTTCGGGTATCGGGAATTTCGTTGTAGCTGTCCACGGAGGGGCAGGAACCGGAACTGCAGGAGTTCCGCCGGCGAAGGCTGGCTTGCGAGCGATACCTTCTGTCGGAGCGACTCTCTCGCAGCGGTCTGGGATCCTCAGCGGTGTCGTACATGGATCGTCTGCGAGGATCGTTACAGCTTCGCGGATCATCTTCGTTGACGGATCGCTGGTTGAGGTCGTGCATGGACTTGGCTCTGTGGTAGTCGGGTCGTTCGGGGGACTTGACCCGTGGTACTCTGTAGTCCTTAGTGGGACTACGACCACGAGGTACCCGACTGGGGCTACCAGCACAGTGCCACGGCTCGGAATCCCGGGTATCACACGTACCGTATCCGCGGTCGTACTCACGGCCTCGCGGCCGCTCCCGCAACAAACCATCGCGAGAGCCGTACCCAGTATCGCGGTCGCTTTTCGGCCAGACTCCTTCGTCGCGAGTTGCGTGTTCGTGCGGGGCGCGGGTATCCCTGCCCCCTGCCCCGGGTTTGTGCTCCCACGACGGGGTGCGGCAGACACCCGCGTGCACCTGAGGGCGGGCGTGGCACTCAGGGCGATCAGAACGCTGCCAATCACGCTCCAGAGAACGGAACTTATCGCGAGCATCTTGGAATCTCTCGCGAGGAGAGACCGGCGACTCACTCCTGAAAAATAAAGAATTAATATTATAAATCTTGGTAAGTGAAATCAACACAGTGGTTTAACAAGACAGGTAAACAAACACTAGCACATATTATGACATGTTATGCCTCTGGGACCTCAGTCACTACTAGCACACACAGGTACAGGACGGGTCTTAATCTGGGTCTTCCACCTGTGGTGACCCGGTGGGAATGAGGTGCGAGTGATAAGATAAGATAAGATTTCGTTCGGATTTTTAACCCCGGAGGGTTAGCCACCCAGGATAACCCAAGAAAGTCAGTGCGTCATCGAGGACTGTCTAACTTATTTCCATTGTGGTCCTTAATCTTGTCCCCCAGGATGCGACCCACACCAGTCCACTAACACCCAGGTACCTATTTGCTGCTAGGTGAACAGGACAACAGGTGTAAGGAAACGTGTCGAATGTTTCCACCCGCCGGGAATCGAACCCGGGCCCTCCGTGTGTGAAGCGGGAGCTTTAGCCACCAGGCCACCGGGCCTGAAGAAATGACATATTTGAGATGATGTCAGGTAGGAAATGAGATCATGCGACTTCTGTTGACGTTTTGTATTATCTGTTGTGTTCTGTGGTCTCGATGACGGTATTAGCGAGACTTCCAGACATCGACGGCGTCTAAGATCTTGTTGGGTGGGGAGGAGTTTGTATCATTCTGTTTTATCCTGTGATGTCCCTCCCTGTGAAGGACACAGTCGTATCTTAAGTGATGTCCCTCTCTGTGAAGGACACAGTCGTATCTTAAGTGATGTCCCTCCCTGTGAAGGACACAGTCGTACCTTAAGTGATGTCCCTCCCTGTGAAGGACACAGTCGTACCTTAAGTGATGTCCCTCCCTGTGGAGGACACAGTCGTATCTTAAGTGATGTCCCTCCCTGTGGAGGACACAGTCGTATCTTAAGTGATGTCCCTCCCTGTGAGGACACAGTCGTACTTAAGTGATGTCCCTCCCTGTGAGGACACAGTCGTACCTTAAGTGATGTCCCTCCCTGTGGAAGGACACAGTCGTATCCTTAAGTGATGTCCCTCCCTGTGAAGGACACAGTCGTATCTTAAGTGATGTCCCTCCCTGTGAAGGACACAGTCGTATCTTAAGTGATGTCCCTCCCTGTGAAGGACACAGTCGTACCCTTAAGTGATGTCCCTCCCTGTGGGAGGACACAGTCGTACTTAAGTGATGTCCCTCCCTGTGAAGGACACAGTCGTACTTAAGTGATGTCCCTCCTGTGGAAGGACACAGTCGTATCTTAAGTGATGTCCCTCCCTGTGAAGGACACAGTCGTATCTTAAGTGATGTCCCTCCCTGTGAAGGACACAGTCGTATCTTAAGTGATGTCCCTCCCTGTGGAGGACACAGTCGTATCTTAAGTGATGTCCCTCCCTGTGAAGGACACAGTCGTACCTTAAGTGATGTCCCTCCCTGTGGAGGACACAGTCGTACCTTAAGTGATGTCCCTCCCTGTGAAGGACACAGTCGTACCTTAATGAGAGTCCCTCCCTGTGGAGGACACAGTCGTACCTTAAGTGATGTCCCTCCCTGTGGAGGACACAGTCGTACCTTAAGTGATGTCCCTCCCTGTGGAGGACACAGTCGTATTTTAAGTGATGTCCCCTCCCTGTGGAGGACACAGTCGTATCTTAAGTGATGTCCCTCCCTGTGGAGGACACAGTCGTACCTTAAGTGATGTCCCTCCCTGTGGAGGACACAGTCGTACCTTAAGTGATGTCCCTCCCTGTGAAGGACACAGTCGTACCTTAAGTGATGTCCCTCCCTGTGGAGGACACAGTCGTACCTAACGTCGTGTCTCTTGCTGGGGTTTCTATGGTCGTTCAGGCAGACTTAAATAGTTCGCCAACTTTTCCCCCATGGATCACAACGGAAATAAGTCACTTTGACGTTTTAGGGGAATTATCCGAGTTAATTTACACTATATAAGAATAATGTCATTATTTACCAGCAGTACATGTACAAGGTATACAGACCATAGCTGACATCAATGACATACTACTATATAGAAAGCCGCTTGTTATGCTGAGCATTTCCCGCAGATTAGGTCAGTTTTGTCCCAGGATGTGACCCACACCAGTCCACTAACACCCAGGATGCGACCCACACCAGTCCACTAACACCCAGGATGCGACCCACACCAGTCCACTAAACCCCAGGATGCGCCCACCCAAAACCAGTCCACTAACACGCAGGATGTGACCCACACCAGTCCACTAACACCCAGGATGTGACCCACACCAGTCCACTAACACCCAGGATGTGACCCACACCAGTCCACTAACACCCAGGATGCGACCCACACCAGTCCACTAACACCCAGGATGTGACCCACACCAGTCCACTAACACCCAGGATGCGACCCACACCAGTCCACTAACACCCAAGTACCCATTTTACTGATGGGTGAACCTAGACAACCAGTGTAAGGAAACACGTCCGATGTTTCCACCCCTTCACGGGGAATCGAACCCGGACCTTCACCGTGTGAAACGAGAGCTTTCGCCACCAGGCAAAAGCTCTCGTGTAGAATGATTTTCAAACATTTTGTGACTGTTGACACTGTGCAGTGTGGAATCCACAGAAAAGTGAATTGATAATTTCAAGGGCCACATCCATTTCCTAGGAGGGCCACATACGGCCCTCGAGCAGTAGGTGGGGGGCCCCATGTGTAGACGCCTGCTGTGGTAGTGAGAGATGTTGGGCTATGTTTCACGGTGAGATATTTGAGATCCCGATCTTCAGAACCTTGCGAGTGAGTTGTAGAACTCAAGGCTAGTTCGTAAACTGTCTAAATCCTCCTGAAGTTCCGTAACATCTTCCTCTGAATCAGTTATCCTACCGATCTTATTGTCATCAGTGAATTTGCTCATATCGTTAGTAATTCTCTCGTCAAGGTCATTTATATGTATATTATAAACAACAACGGGCCTAAAACTGATCCGTGTGGAACGCCACTTGTCACAGATCCCCACGCAGGTTTTACCCCATTTATGGACACTTTCTGCTTCCTGTTGGTGATCCATGACTTGATCCATGACAGCACTTTCCCCTCAGTGCCATGAGCAGCCACTTTCTTTAACAGTCTCTGGTGTGGTACTCTATCAGAAACCTTACTAAAATCCACATAAACAATATCGAATTCTTTATCGTAACAACGGCCTCAAAGCATACTGAAGTTAGTAAATTAGGTAGGATCGGCCCCTCGTGAATCCATACTGAGTGTCATTAGTCAAATTATGCTTATCAAGACGACTTCTTAATTATCAGATATAATTGACTCTAGTAATTGCCTACAATTGAGATTAATATATATATATATATATATATATATATATATATATATATATATATATAATATATATATATATATATATATAATATATATATATATATTATACATATATTTAAATTTTTTTTTTATTATCACACTGGCCGATTCCCCCCAAAAGGCAGGGTGGCCCAAAAAAGAAAAACTTTCACCATCATTCACTCCATCACTGTCTTGCCAGAAGGGTGCTTTACACTACAGTTTTTAAACTGCAACATTAACACCCCTCCTTCAGAGTGCAGGCACTGTACTTCCCATCTCCTGGACTCAAGTCCGGCCTGCCGGTTTCCCTGAATCCCTTCATAAATGTTACTTTGCTCACACTCCAAAAGCACGTCAAGTATTAAAAACCATTTGTCTCCATTCACTCCTATCAAACACGCTCACGCATGCCTGCTGGAAGTCCAAGCCCCTCGCACACAAAACCTCCTTTACCCCCTCCCCCCAAACCTTTTTCCTAGGCCGACCCCTACCCCGCCTTCCTTCCACTACAGACTGATACACTCTTGAAGTCATTCTGTTTCGCTCCATCCCCTCTACATGTCCGAACCACCTCAACAACCCTTCCTCAGCCCTCTGGGCAACATTTTTGGTAATCCCCACCTCCTCCTAACTTCCAAACTACGAATTCTCTGCATTATATTATACCACACATTTTCCTCAACATGACATCTCCACTGCCTCCAGCCTTCTCCTTGCGCAACATTCATCACCACGCTTCACACCCATAAAAGAGCGTTGGTAAAACATTACTTTCTTTACATTCCCCTCTTTGCCTCCAAGGACAAAGTTCTTTGTCTCCACAGACTCCTAAAATGCAAACCACTCACTCTTTTTCCCTCACAATTCTATGATTCACCTCATCTTTCATAGACCCATCCGCTGACACTCCACTCCCAAATATATGATACGTTCACCTCCTCCATACTCTCTCCCTCCAATCTGATATTCAATCTTTCATCACCTAATCTTTTTGTTATCCTCATAACCTTACTCTTTCCTGTATTCACCTTTAATTTTCTTCTTTTGCACACCCTACCAAATTCATCCACCAATCTCTGCAACTTCTCTTCAGATCTCCCAAGAGCACAGTGTCATCAGCAAAGAGCAGCTGTGACAACTCCCACTTTATATGTGATTCTTTATCTTTTAACTCCACGCCTTTTTCCAAGACCCTCGCATTTACTTCTCTTACAACCCCATCTATAAATATATTAAACAACCACGGTGACATCACACATCCTTGTCTAAGGCCTACTTTTACTGGGAAAAATTTCCCTCTTTCCTACATACTCTAATTTGAGCCTCACTATCCTCGTAAAAACTCTTCACTGCTTTCAGTACCTACCTCCTACACCATGCACTTGCAACATCTGCCACATTGCCCCCCTATCCACCCTGTCAACGCCTTTTCCAAATCCATAAATGCACAAAAGCCCTCTTTAGCCTTATCTAAATACTGTTCACTTATATGTTTCACTGTAAACACCTGGTCCACACACCCCCTACCTTTCCTAAAGCCTCCCTGTTCATCTGGTTCACAATAAACACCTGGTCCATACACACCCTACCTTTCCTAAAGCCTCCTTGTTCATCTGCTATCCTATTCTCCGTCTTACCTCTTAATTTTTTCAATTATAACTCTACCCATACACTTTACCAGGTATACTCAACAGACTTATCCCCCTATAATTTTTGCCCCTCTCTTTTATCCCCTTTGCCTTTAACAAAGGAACTATGCATGCTCTCTGCCAATCCCTAGGTACCTTACCCTCTTCCTTACTTTTATTAAAAATTGCACCAACCACTCCAAAACTATATCTCCACCTGCTTTTTAAACATTCTATCTTTATCCCATCAACCCCGGGCTGCCTTACCCCCTTTCTTTTTACCTACTGCCTCACGAACTTCCCCCACACTCACAACTGGCTCTTCCTCACTCCTACAAGATGTTTTTCCCCTCCTTGCCCTATACAACGAAATCACAGCTTCCCTATCTTCATCAACATTTAACAATTCCTCAAAATATTCCTTCCATCTTCCCAATACCTCTAACTCTTTCCCTTTAATAAAATCTCCTCTCCTATTTTTAACTGACAATCCATTTGTTCTCTAGGCTTTCTTAACTTGTTAATCTCACTCCAAAACTTTTTCTTATTTTCAACAAAATTTGTTGATAACATCTCACCCACTCTCTTTATATATATATATATATATATATATTTTATAAAATATAATATATATATATATATATATATAAATATATTTATATATATATATATATATATATAAGTATTATTATATATAAAATATATATATATATAAAATATATATTTTAAAATATTTATATATATATATATATATATATAATGTATATAATATAATATATATATAATATATATAATATAATGTATATATATATATATATATAATATATATATATATATATATATATATATATATATATATATATATATAATGTATATATATGGGATGGTCTATGAAAGATGAGGTGAATCATAGAATTGAATGAGGGAAAAAGATGAGTGGTGCACTTAGGAAATTTTGTGGAGACAAAGAACTTTGTCCTTGGAGGCAAAGGGGGAATGTATGAGAGTATAGTTTTTACCAACGCTCTTATATGGGTGTGAAGCGTGGGGGATGAATGTTGCAGCGAGGAGAAGGGTGGGGGCGTGGAGATTTTCATGTCTGAGGCAATGTGTGGTGTGAATATAATGCAGAGAAAATTTGTAGTTTGGGGAAATTAGGAGGAGGTTTCGGGATTACCAAAACTGTTGTCCAGAGGCTGAGGAAGGGTTGTTGAGGTGGTTCGGACATGTAGAGAGAATGGAGCAAAACAGAATGACTTCAAGAGTGTATCAGTCTGTAGTGGAAGGAAGGCGGGGTAGGGGTCGGCCTAGGGAAAGGGTTGGAGGGAGGGGGTAAAGGAGTTTTGTGTGCGAGGGGCTTGGACTTCCAGCAGGCATGCGTGAGCGTGTTTGATAGGAGTGAATGGAGACAAATGGTTTTTAATACTTGACGTGCTGTTGGAGTGTGACAAGTAACATTTATGAAGGGATTCAGGGAAACCGGCAGGGCCCGGGCTTGAGTCCTGGAGATGGGAAGTACAGTGCCTGCACTCTGAAGGAGGGTGTTAATGTTGCAGTTTAAAAACTGTAGTGTAAAGCACCCTTCTTTGGGAAGACAGTGATGGAGTGAAATGGTGAAAGTTTTTTTTCGGGGCCACCCCGCCTTGGTGGGAATCGGCCGGTGGGGTAATAAATATATATATTATATATATATATATATATATAATTACTAATTTTAAATAAAAATTATATATTATTTATTTATATATATATATATATTATAAATTTATTATATTATATAATATATATAAAAAATATATAATATTTATTATATATATTATATTATATATATTATATATATAAAAGTTTAATATATTATAAATATATATAATTTTATATATTTTTTATATATAATAATATATATATATTTATATATA
>NC_069489.1:17247390-17283086 GCF_026875155.1 Cherax quadricarinatus | reverse complement strand
TGATTTAATTGTGGAACACCAGCAGTGTTGCTACACTATTCTATATGATAGTTACATTTGGAACACCAGCAGTGTTGCTACACTATTCTATATGATAGTTACATTGTTGGAACACCAGCAGTGTTGCTACACTATTCTATATGATAGTTACATTGTTGGAACACCAGCAGTGTTGCTACGCTATTCTATATGATAGTTACATTGTGGGAACACCAGCAGTGTTGCTACACTATTCTATATGATAGTTACATTGTGGGAACACCAGCAGTGTGCTACACTATTCTATATGATAGTTACATTGTGGGAACACCAGCAGTGTTGCTACACTGTTCTATATGATAGTTACATTGTTGGAACACCAGCAGTGTTGCTACACTATTCTATATGATAGTTACATTGTGGGAACACCAGCAGTGTTGCTACGCTATTCTATATGATAGTTACATTGTGGGAACACCAGCAGTGTTGCTACACTATTCTATATGATAGTTACATTGTTGGAACACCAGCAGTGTTGCTACACTATTCTATATGATAGTTACATTGTTGGAACACCAGCAGTGTTGCTACACTATTCTATATGATAGTTACATTGTTGGAACACCAGCAGTGTTGCTACACTATTCTATATGATAGTTACATTGTTGGAACACCAGCAGTGTTGCTACACTATTCTATATGATAGTTACATTGTGGGAACACCAGCAGTGTTGCTACGCTATTCTATATGATAGTTACATTGTATCATGTTACACGACACAGGATGGTGCTGGTATGTATCCTATTGCTCACACATTCGGTGTGTGTACTCACCTAATTGTGGCTACAGAGGTTGAGCTTCAACTCGTGGCCCAGCCTCTTGATTGTGCGTGTGTGTGTTCAACTATATGCGACTGCACGGGTCGAATCTCAGCTCCTGGCCTTGCCTCTCAGCCTGCCAGATTCACTCTTAACCTAATTTTATCTGGCATCTACCCCCTTTACCTAGATTTTGTGGCCTATCTAAAGCACATCCATGAACGCCTATACAGAGTCAGACACTAGAATAACAAGTGAATTATTGTATAATTCTCGACAATTGAAAAAAAGTCAGAGAAAATCACGTAAGTAAGAAATGTAACTGTAAATTGGTGAGGTTGGCTGTGGTGCGAGGTTGGAAAAATGAGTTATTCTTCACCTCTTCCCTCTATCTCTACCTCCACCATCATCAAATTACACATCCCAACATAACGGTCCACTCTCATTCATCCCTCCTGCCACCTAAACATCACCAACATTACCCAACATACACAAGAAACACAGAAGAACGTTACAAGTCAACATTGTTGACACCCCCTCAACACTCCACTGTCTCCCCGTATTTAGACTCGGATTCAGCATGTCTCGTCTTTATACGATTTATATATAGAGTTTTAGAGGTTTATATATATATATATTATTCATTTTTTTGGGGGTCAGTGGGAGTGTTTATCAGTTAAAATAGTGTGATAGTTGGTAAAAATGTGAAGATATTAATGAGAAGTATGTTTATTTCACAATGTGACAGTTACCCCTTAGTACGTACTGTGTCTGGTGTACACTGCGATGTGTATGTATACTGTGTGTATGTCTGGTGTACACTATGGTGTGTACACCCTTGTGTATACTGTGTGGTGTATAGCCCATAGAGTGTATAGAATGATGCAAAGAGGATGTATATCTATGGAGTAGAAGGTAAATAATGAGATGAAGTCTATCTCGTGAAGGAAGGCAGGTACAGGAGGCTTTAAATGTTAGTGTCTTGAGCATCCTGCATGTTAATATATATATATATATATATATATATATATTTATATTATATATATATATATATATATATAATATTATATAAGAAGCAATAAGTAGTATAGTTGAGAGAGTGAAAGTGGATGTTTGAGTTTCTCAGAGCCACCTGAGGTGGAGGCGAGAAAGTAACCTTCACTCACCTGGGTAGGTTCCAACCTCACCTTAGAGCACCTTAGAACACCTGGGTAGGTTCCACCCTCACCTTAGAGCACCTTAGAACACCTGGGTAGGTTCCAACCTCACCTTAGAGCATCTTAGAACACCTGGGTAGGTTCCAGCATCACCTTACAGCACCTTAGAACACCTGGGTAGGTTCCAACCTCACCTTAGAGCACCTTAGAACACCTGGTTAGGTTCCAACCTCACCTTACAGCACCTTAGAACACCTGGGTAGGTTCCAGCATCACCTTACAGCACCTTAGAATACCTGGGTAGCTTCCAACCTCACCTTACAGCACCTTAGAACACCTGGGTAGCTTCCAACCTCACCTTACAGCACCTTAGATCACCTGGGTAGGTTTCAACCTCACCTTACAACATCTTAGAACACCTGGGTAGGTTCCAGCATCACCTTACAGCACCTTAGAACACCTGGGTAGGTTCCAACCTCACCTTAGAGCACCTTAGATCACCTGGTTAGGTTCCAACCTCACCTTAGAGCACCTTAGAACACCTGGGTAGCTTCCAACCTCACCTTACAGCACCTTAGAACACCTGGGTAGGTTCCAGCATCACCTTACAGCACCTTAGAATACCTGGGTAGCTTCCAACCTCACCTTAAATCACCTCAGAACACCTGGGTAGGTTTCAACCTCACCTTACAGCACCTTAGATCACCTGGGTAGGTTTCAACCTCACCTTACAACATCTTAGAACACCTGGGTAGCTTCCAACCTCACCTTAAAGCACCTCAGAACACCTGGGTAGGTTTCAACCTCACCTTACAGCACCTTAGATCACCTGGGTAGGTTTCAACCTCACCTTACAACATCTTAGAACACCTGGGTAGCTTCCAACCTCACCTTAAAGCACCTCAGAACACCTGGGTAGGTTTCAACCTCACCTTACAGCATCTTAGAACACCTGGGTAGGTTCCAACCTCACCTTACAGCACCTTAGAACACCTGGGTAGGTTTCAACCTCACCTTACAGCACCTGGGTAGGTTCCACCCTCACCTTACAGCACTTAAGAACACTCCAGAAAACCCTCCTAGCCTCCTGCTAGGACCTAACACAGCATGCTAGGACCCCTAGCAAGACAGGCGAGGCTAGTCACTCCCCTAGTACCAGCAGTAACAGCCTGGTTGACCAGACCAGCGCCAGGCAAGGCTGATTTAAGACCGGACTACCAGGTATGAAGCCAGGTATATAAGCAAGTATATCACAGGTATATAGCCAGTTGTATCACAGGCTTATAGCCAGTTATATCATAGATATATAGCCAAGTATATCACAAGTATACATATATAGATAGATAGATAGATAGATAGATAGATAGAGAGAGAGAGAGAGAGAGAGAGAGAGAGAGAGAGAGAGAGAGAGAGAGAGAGAGAGGGCTTACCACGATATTTCAGTCCTACCTAGACCATTTACTAAGCCATCTAGCTAGGCCAGGTCTCAGGACCAGTCTTGCCCAGGATGCCAGCTAGGCCAGGTCTCAGGGCCAGTCTTGCCCAGGATGCCAGCTAGGCCAGGTCTCAGGACCAGTCTTGCCCAGGATGCCAGCTAGGCCAGGTCTCAGGACCAGTCTTGCCCAGGATGCCAGCTAGGCCAGGTCTCAGGACCAGTCTTGCCAGCATGCTAGCTAGGCCAGGTCTCAGGACCAGTCTTGCCCAGCATGCTAACTAGGCCAGGTCTCAGGCCAGTCTTGCCCAGCATGCAGCTAGGCCAAGTCTCAGGACCAGTCTTGCCCAGCATGCTAGCTAGGCCAGGTCTCAGGACCAGTCTTGCCCAGCATGCTAGCTAGGCCAGGTCTCAGGACCAGTCTTGCCCAGCATGCTAGCTAGGCCAGGTCTCAGGACCAGTCTTGCCCAGCATGCTAGCTAGGCCAAGTCTCAGGACCAGTCTTGCCCAGCATGCTAGCTAGGCCAGGTCTCAGGACCAGTCTTGCCCAGCATGCCAGCTAGGCCAGGTCTCAGGACCAGTCTTACCCACCATGCTAGCAAGTCTTGGCACCTACAAGACACTGCACTGATAGCCTGCTTGATCAGGAACTGTCTGCTTGCGTCATGGTTCGTGACTGTCAGTCTGAGAGTCTCCTAACCCGTTCCTTCACATAATGATCTCAAAACTCACCCTCTATACACATCTGTCCCCGTTTAGGGTATATAAATTGTGTATATAATGAAGTGTGTAGGTAGGCGAGTTAAAATTCCCTCTGTATATACATTTGTCCTCGTCTAGGGTATATAAATTCTGACGTCCTCGTCTAGGGTATATAAATTCTGACGTCCTCGTCTAGGGTATATAAATTCTGACGTCCTCGTCTAGGGTATATAAATTCTGACGTCCTCGTCTAGGGTATATAAATTCTGACGTCCTCGTCTAGGGTATATAAATTCTGACGTCCTCGTCTAGGGTATATAAATTCTGACGTCCTCGTCTAGGGTATATAAATTCTGACGTCCTCGTCTAGGGTATATAAATTCTGACGTCCTCGTCTAGGGTATATAAATTCTGACGTCCTCGTCTAGGGTATATAAATTCTGACGTCCTCGTCTAGGGTATATAAATTCTGACGTCCTTGTCTAGGGTATATAAATTCTGACGTCCTTGTCTAGGGTATATAAATTCTGACGTCTTTGTCTAGGGTATATAAATTCTGACGTCCTTGTCTAGGGTATGTAAATTCTGACGTCCTCGTCTAGCTCCTGGCCCCGACTCTTCACTGATTGCTACTAGGTCCTCTCTCTTCCTGCTCTACGGTCTTTATCATACCTCCTCTTAAAACTATGTATGGTTCCTGCCTCCACTACATCACTTGCCAGACTATTCCACTTCATGACTACTCTGTGGCTGAAGAAATACTTCCTAACATCCCTGTGACTCATCTGAGTCTTCAACTTCCAACTGTGACCCCTTGTTTCTGATTCCCATCTCTGGAACATCCTGTCTCTGTCCACCTTGTCAATTCCTAACAGTATTTTTTATGTTGTTATCATGTCTCCCCTGACCCTCTTGTCCTCTAGTGTCGTCAGGCCGATTTCCCTTAACCTTTCTTAGCAGGACAATCCCCTTAGCTCTGGGACTAGTCTTGTTGCAAACCTTTGTACTTTCTCTAAGTGCTTGACCAGGTGTGGGTTCCAAACAGGTGCTGCATACTCCAGTATGGGCCTGACGTACACAGTGTACAGTGTCTTGAACGATTCCTTACTGAGGTATCGGAACGGTAACATCAGGTTTGCCAGGCGCCCATATGCTGCAGCAGTTATTTGGTTGATGTGCGCTTCAGGAGATGTGCCTGGTGTTATACTCACCCCAAGATCTTTTTAGTTGAGTGAGGTTTGTAGTCTCTGACCCCCTAGACTGTACTCCGTCTGCGGCCTTCTTTGCCCTTCCCCAATCTTCATGACTTTGCACTTGGTGGGATTGAACTCCAGGAGCCAATTGCTGGACCAGGTCTGCAGCCTGTCCAGATCCCTTTGTAGTTCTGCCTGGTCTTCGATCGAGTGAATTCTTCTCATCAACTTCACGTCATCTACAAACAGGGACACATCAGAGTCTATTCCTTCCGTCATGTGTGTGTGTGTGTGTGTGTATGTGTTGGGTGTGTGTGATCTGTGTGTATGTACTCGCCTAGTTGTGGTTGCAAGGATCGAGTCACAGCTCCTGGCCCTGCCTCTTCACAGGTCGCTACTAGGTCACCATGAGTTTTATGATTCCTGTGTGTGTGTGTGTGTGTGTGTGTGTGTGTGTGTGTGTGTGTGTGTGTGTGTGTGTGTGTGTGTGTGTGTGTGTGTGTGTGTGTGAACAACTTGCTGAACCAGTCTGCACACCTCTCCACTAAACCACCTCGCACAAGAACATCACACTCCTGGTCTCCACAAACTTAATCTCCAGCTTAAAGCTCTAAACTCCTCAACTTATTATTTACTAAATAATTACACAAACCACCATCTTAGAAAACCCACCGACAGGTATTTGTTACCTGTCAAACAAACGAAACTCACCCAGCCATACCAGAGTTGTAGACGAGGATAATGCTAATGTAACACCAGCAGTGTTGCTACACTATTCTATATGATAGTTACATTGTGGGAACACCAGCAGTGTTGCTACACTATTCTATATGATAGTTACATTGTGGGAACACAACACAAGTGTGTTCTTAAAACACTATTCTATATGATAGTTACATTGTGGGAACACCAGGAGTGTTGCTACACTATTCTATATGATAGTTACATTGTGGGAACACCAGCAGTGTTGCTACACTATTCTATATGATAGTTACATTGTGGGAACACCAGCAGTGTTGCTACACTATTCTATATGATAGTTACACTGTGGGAACACCAGCAGTGTTGCCGTACTGCTGCTGTTCCCACAATGTAATGCAATAAAACCTTTAGCTTCCTGGGAATATCTCAGAGTACTAAATATGTACTCACTGGAGCGAAGGAGATAGAGATACATGATAATATATACCTGGAAGGTGGTTGAGGGTCTGGTCACAAATCTACAAACTGCCATAACAACATACTGGAGTGAGAGATATGACAGGAAGTATAAAATATACCCAGTGAAAAGCAGGGACACCATGAACACAATAAGAGAACACTGTATCAACATCCGTGGACAAAGACTGTTCAACATCTTCCCAGAAGATACCAGAAACACTGCTGGGAAGAAACAAGACGGTCGTCCCAAAGAAACAAAGTACCTAAGACTCTCTCACCCAGGAAGTGGAACCGGAAGTGAAACCGGAAGCACAGAGAGTGAAATTAAAGCGATTTTTCTTCTCCTTTCTCTCTCTCTCTCTCTCTCTCTCTCTCTCTCTCTCTCTCTCTCTCTCTCTCTCTCTCTCTCTCTCTCTCTCTCTCTCTCTCTCTCTCACTCTCTCTCTTATATTCAGTTCCCCATAGTTACACAGAGAGTAATATGATAAAGCTCTACACGCAGAGTAACATAACTTGATAAAGCTCTACACACAGTGTAACATAACTTGATGAAGCTCTACACTGAGTGTAACATAACTTGATAAAGCTCTACACTGAGTGTAACATAACTTGATAAAGCTCTACACTGAGTGTAACATAACTTGATAAAGCTCTACACTGAGTTGTAACATAACTTGATAAAGCTCTACACTGAGTGTAACATAACTTGATAAATGCTCTACACTGAGTGTAACATAACTTGATAAAGCTCTACACTGAGTGTAACATAACTTGATAAAGCTCTACACTGAGTGTAACATAACTTGATAAAGCTCTACACTGAGTGTAACATAACTTGATAAAGCTCTACACTGAGTGTAACATAACTTGATAAAGCTCTACACTGAGTGTAACATAACTTAAAGCTCTACACTGAGTGTAACATAACTTGATAAAAGCTCTACACTGAAGTGTAACATAACTTGATAAAGCTCTACACTGAGTGTAACATAACTTGATAAAGCTCTACACTGAGTGTAACATAACTTGAAAAAGCTCTACACACAGTGTAACATAACTTGATAAAGCTCTACACACAGTGTAACATAACTTGATAAAGCTCTACACTGAGTGAAACATAACTTGATAAAGCTCTACACTGAGTGTAACATAACTTGATAAAGCTCTACACTGAGTGAAACATAACTTGATAAAGCTCTACACTGAGTGTAACATAACTTGATAAAGCTCTACACAGTGTAACATAACTTGAAAAAGCTATACACTGAAACATAACTTGATAAAGCTCTACACAGAGTGTAACATAACTTGATAAAGCTCTACACTGAGTGTAACATAACTTGATAAAGCTCTACATTGAGTGAAACATAACTTGATAAAGCTCTACACTGAGTGTAACATAACTTGATAAAGCTCTACACTGAGTGTAACATAACTTGATAAAACTCTACACTGAGTGTAACATAACTTGATAAAGCTCTACACAGAGTGTAACATAACTTGATAAAGCTCAACACTGAGTGTAACATAACTTGATAAAGCTCTACACAGAGTGTAACATAACTTGATAAAGCTCTACACTGAAATATAACTTGATAAAGCTCTACACAGAGTGTAACATAACTTGATAAAGCTCTACACTGAGTGAAACATAACTTGATAAAGCTCTACACGAGTGTAACATAACTTGATAAAGCTCTACACTGAGTGTAACATAACTTGATAAAGCTCTACACTGAGTGTAACATAACTTGATGAAACTCTACGCACAGTGTAACATATCTTGATAAAGCTCTACACAGAGTGAAACATAACTTGATAAAGCTCTACACTGAGTGTAACATAACTTGATAAAGCTCTACACTGAGTGAAACATAACTTGATAAAGCTCTACACAGAGTGTAACATAACTTGATAAAGCTCTACACAGAGTGTAACATAACTTGATAAAGCTCACACTGAGTGTAACATAACTTGATAAAGCTCTACACAGAGTGTAACATAACTTGATAAAGCTCTACACTGAAATATAACTTGATAAAGCTCTACACAGAGTGTAACATAACTTGATAAAGCTCTACACTGAGTGAAACATAACTTGATAAAGCTCTACACTGAGTGTAACATAACTTGATAAAGCTCTACACTGAGTGTAACATAACTTGATAAAGCTCTACACTGAGTGTAACATAACTTGATGAAACTCTACACACAGTGTAACATATCTTGATAAAGCTCTACACAGAGTGAAACATAATTGATAAAGTCTACACGAGTGTAACAACTTGATAAAGCTCTACACTGAGTGAAACATAACTTGATAAAGCTCTACACAGAGTGAAACATAACTTGATAAAGCTCTACACTGAGTGTAACTTAACTTGATAAAGCTCTACACTGAGTGTAACTTAACTTGATAAAGCTCTACACTGAGTGTAACTTAACTTGATAAAGCTCTACACTGAGTGTAACTTAACTTGATAAAGCTCTACACTGAGTGAAACATAACTTGATAAAGCTCTACACAGAGTGAAACATAACTTGATAAAGTTCTACACAGAGTGAAACATAACTTGATAAAGCTCTACACTGAGTGTAACATAACATGATAAAGCTCTACACTGAGTGTAACATAACTTGATAAAGCTCTTACACTGAGTGAACATAACTTGATAAAGCTCTACACTGAGTGTAACATAACTTGATAAAGCTCTACACATGAGTGAAACATAACTTATTAAAGCTCTACACTGAGTGTAACATAACTTGATAAAGCTCTACACTGAGTGTAACATAACTTGATAAAGCTCTACACTGAGTGTAACATAACTTGATAAAGCTCTACACAGAGTGAAACATAACTTAATAAAGCTCTACACTGAGTGTAACATAACTTGATAAAGCTCTACACACAGTGTAACATAACTTGATAAAGCTCTACACTGAGTGTAACATAACTTGATAAAGCTCTACACTGAGTGTAACATAACTTGATAAAGCTCTACACTGAAACATAACATAATAAAGCTCTACACTGAGTGAAACATAACTTGATAAAGCTCTAAACTAAGTGAAACATAACTTGATAAAGCTCTACGCTGAAACATAACTTGATAAAGCTCTACACTGAGTGAAACATAACTTGATAAAGCTTTACACTGAAACATAACTTGATAAAGCTTTACACTGAAAAATAACTTGATAAAGCTCTACACAGAGTGAAACATAACTTGATAAAGCTCTACACAGAGTGAAACATAACTTGGTAAAGCTCTACACTGAGTGTAACATAACTTGATAAAGCTTTACACTGAAACATAACTTGATAAAGCTTTACACTGAAACATAACTTGATAAAGCTCTACACAGAGTGAAACATAACTTGATAAAGCTCTACACAGAGTGAAACATAACTTGATAAAGCTCTACACTGAAACATAACTTGATGAAGCTCTACACAGCGTGAAACATAACTTGATAAAGCTCTACACAGAGTGAAACATAACTTGATAAAGCTCTACACAGAGTGAAACATAACTTGATAAAGCTCTACACTGAAACATAACTTGATGAAGCTCTACACAGCGTGAAACATAACTTGATAAAGCTCTACACAGAGTGAAACATAACTTGGTAAAGCTCTACATTGAGTGTAACATAACTTGATAAAGCTCTACACAGAGTGAAATATAACTTGATAAAGCTCTACACTGAGTGAAACATAACTTAATAAAGCTCTACACTGAAACATAACTTGATGAAGCTCTACACAGCGTGAAACATAACTTGATAAAGCTCTACACAGAGTGAAACATAACTTGGTAAAGCTCTACATTGAGTGTAACATAACTTGATAAAGCTCTACACAGAGTGAAATATAACTTGATAAAGCTCTACACTGAGTGAAACATAACTTAATAAAGCTCTACACTGAAACATAACTTGATGAAGCTCTACACAGCGTGAAACATAACTTGATAAAGCTCTACACTGAGTGAAACGAAACTTGATAAAGCTCTACACTGAGTGAAACATAACTTAATAAAGCTCTACACTGAAACATAACTTGATAAAGCTCTACACAGAGTGAAACATAGCTTGATAAAGCTCTACACTGAGTGAAACGAAACTTGATAAAGCTCTACACAGAGTGTAACATAACTTGATAAAGCTCTACACTGAGTGTAACATAACTTGATAAAGCTCTACACTGAGTGTAACATAACTTGATAAAGCTCTACACATAGTGAAATATAACTTAATAAAGCTCTACACTGAGTGAAACATAACTTGATAAAGCTCTACACTGAAACATAACTTGATAAAGCTCTACACTGAGTGAAACATAACTTGATAAAGCTCAACACTGAGTGAAACATAACTTGATAAAGCTCTACACTGAGTGTAACATAACTTGATAAAGCTCTACACTGAGTGAAACATAACTTGATAAAGCTCTACACATAGTGAAATATAACTTAATAAAGCTCTACACTGAGTGAAACATAACTTGATAAAGCTCTACACTGAAACATAACTTGATAAAGCTCTACACAGAGTGTAACATAACTTGATAAAGCTCTACACAGAGTGAAACATAACTTGATAAAGCTCTACACTGAGTGAAACATAACTTGATAAAGCTCTACACTGAGTGAAACATAACTTGATAAAGCTCTACACTGAAACATAACTTGATAAAGCTCTACACAGAGTGTAACATAACTTGATAAAGCTCTACACAGAGTGAAACATAACTTGATAAAGCTCTACACATAGTGAAATATAACTTAATAAAGCTCTACACTGAGTGTAACATAACTTGATAAATCTCTACACTGAGTGTAACATAACTTAATAAAGCTCTACACTGAGTGTAACATAACTTGATAAAGCTCTACACTGAGTGAAACATAACTTGATAAAGCTCTACACTGAGTGAAACATAACTTGATAAAGCTCTACACTGAAACATAACTTGATAAAGCTCTACACAGAGTGTAACATAACTTGATAAAGCTCTACACAGAGTGAAACATAACTTGATAAAGCTCTACACTGAGTGAAACATAACTTGATAAAGCTCTACACTGAGTGAAACATAACTTGATAAAGCTCTACATTGAGTGTAACATAACTTGATAAAGCTCTACACAGAGTGTAACATAACTTGATAAAGCTCTACACTGAGTGTAACATAACTTGATAAAGCTCTACACTGAGTGTAACATAACTTGATAAAGCTCTACACAGAGTGAAACATAACTTGATAAAGCTCTGCACTGAGTGAAACATAACTTGATAAAGCTCTACACTGAGTGTAACATAACTTGATAAAGCTCTACACTGAGTGAAACATAACTTGATAAAGCTCTACACTGAAACGTAACTTGATAAAGCTCTACACAGAGTGAAACATAACTTGATAAAGCTCTACACTGAGTGAAACATATCTTGATAAAGCCTCACTGAGTGAAACATATCTTGATAAAGCTCTCTACATTGATACATAATTGTATTTAAAGCTCTACACGAGTGAAACATAACCTTGATAAGCTTACACTGAGTGTAAACATAACTTGATAAAGCTCTACACTGAGTGAAACATAACTTGATAAAGCTCTACACTGACATACTTGATAAGCTCTACACAGTAGTGAAACATAGCTTTGATAAAGCTCACACCGAGTGAACATACACTTGATAAGCTCTACACTGTGTAACATAACTTGATTATAAGCTACACTGAGTGTAACATACTTGTAAAGCTCTACCTGAGTGTACTACTTGATAAAGCTCTACCTGAGTGTAACATAACTTGATAAAGCTCTACATGAGTGTAACATACTTGATAAAGCTTACACTGAGTGTAACATAACTTGATTAAACTCTACATGTAGTGTAACATAACTTGATAAGCTCTAGACATGAGTGTAACCATAACTTGATAAAGCTCTACACTGAAACATAACTTAGTATAAAGCTCTACACTGAGTGAAACATAACTTGGTAAAGTTACCAGGTGTAAACATAACTTGATAAGCTCAACAGAGTTAACATAACTTGATATAAGCTCTACACTGAGTGTAACATAACTTGATAAAGCTTCGTACACAGAGTGTGAACATAACTTGATAAAGTCTACCAGAGTGTACATAATTATTAAGCTCTACACAGAGTGTAAATAACTTGATAAAGCTCTCACGAGTGTAACATAACTTGTATATAAGCTCTACACAGAGTGACATAGACGTTGGTAAAGCTTCTAAGCGGAGTGTAACTAACTTGATAAAGCTCTACACAGAGTGTAACATAACTTGATAAAGCTCTACACTGAGTGTAACATAACTTGATAAAGCTCTACACAGAGTGTAACATAACTTGATAAAGCTCTACACAGAGTGTAACATAACTTGATAAAGCTCTACACTGAAACATAACTTAATAAAGCTCTACACTGAAACATAACTTGATAAAGCTCTACACTGAAACATAACTTGATAAAGCTCTACTGTACAACTGTTCCTTCAGTATATCAACTATGTACTCTCCTAATTGTACTCAGTTGCATTCACCTAGTTGCCTTTGCAGGGGGTCGAGTCACGGCCCCTGGAGCCCCGTCACTCCTCGGTACACGCTACACACTTCTGCCATTTTGTTCTAGGTCAGTTAAGTGCTTTTATAACAGTCAAGACGGTGTCTGACATCCGGTCTGGTCCATTCTTGGTACAAAGTGGTGCTCGATAGGCTGGACCGGTCTGGTATTGTAATGGAGTGGTATTTGATAGACTGGACCGGTCCATTCTTGGTACAAAGTGGTTCTTGTTAGGCTGGACCGGTCCATTCTTGGTACAAAGTGGTGCTCGATAGGCTGGACCGGTCCATTCTTGGTACAAAGTGGTGCTCGATACGCTGGACCGGTCAAGTATTGTAATAGAGCGGTGATTAGTAGAGTGGACTGGTCCAGCATTGTAATAGACTGGTGTCTGATAATCTGGACCGGTCCAATATTTAAACAGAGGTGTCATATTAACTTGTCAATATTACATGTATTTATAATATATTTTGCAAATTTACTTGTGCTACATAAGAATTATGGTAGGCCTATGGGACTTCCCCTGAGAAGATCCTGGAGGCCGTCTATATACTTTCTTACCGTAGCTAACACCGCTACTTATTGATGCTGTGTGGGCCACGTACGGCTCAAATACGGGATATTCTCAAACATAGTCACGGATTGAGGAGACAGGGGATTGATCTACCTATCCTGGATGTCCTTCTGCACATAGGTGACGATAGAGCGACATTTAAAGTTAACAGGAAACCCACCAGTAAGAAGGACCTCGTTCGTCAGGTGTCTAGAGGTTGGTCAGGTGTCTAGAGGCTGGTCAGGTGTCTAGAGGTTGGTCAGGTGTCCAGAGGCTGGTCAGGTGTCTAGAGGCTGGTCAGGTGCCCAGAGGCTGGTCAGGTGCCCAGAGGCTGGTCAGGTGTCCAGAGGTGGTCAAGTGTCCAGAGGCTGGTCAGGTCCAGAAGCTGGTCAGGTGTCTAGAGGGGTGGTCAGGTGCCCAGAGGTGGTCAGGTGTCCAGAGGCTGGTCAGGTGTCCAGAGGCTGGTCAGGTGTCCAGAGGCTGGTCAGGTGTCTAGAGGCTGGTCAGGTGCCCAGAGGCTGGTCAGGTGTCTAGAGGCTGGTCAGGTGTCCAGAGGCTGGTCAGGTGTCCAGAGGCTGGTCAGGTGTCCAGAGGCTGGTCAAGTGTCCAGACTGGTCAGGTGTCTAGAGGCTGGTCAGGTGCCAGAGGCTGGTCAGGTGTCTAGAGGCTGGTCAGGTGCCCAGAGGTGGTCAGGTGTCAGAGGCTGGTCAGGTGTCAAGGTTGGTCAGGTGCCCAGAGGCTGGTCAGGTGTCCAGAGGTTGGTCAGGTGTCCAGAGGCTGGTCAGGTGTCTAGAGGCTGGTCAGGTGTCCAGAGGCTGGTCAGGTGTCCAGAGGCTGGTCAGGTGCCCAGAGGCTGGTCAGGTGTCTAGAGGCTGGTCAGGTGCCCAGAGGCTGGTCAGGTGTCTAGAGGCTGGTCAGGTGTCCAGAGGCTGGTCAGGTGTCCAGAGGCTGGTCAGGTGTCCAGAGGCTGGTCAGGTGTCCAGAGGCTGGTCAGGTGTCCAGAGGCTGGTCAGGTGTCCAGAGGCTGGTCAGGTGTCTAGAGGTTGGTCAGGTGTCCAGAGGCTGGTCAGGTGCCCAGAGGGCTGGTCAGGTGTCCAGAGGCTGGTCAGGTGTCCAGAGGCTGGTCAGGTGTCCAGAGGTTGGTCAGGTGTCTAGAGGCTGGTCAGGTGTCCAGAGGCTGGTCAGGTGCCCCAGAGGCTGGTCGGGTGTCCAGAGGCTGGTCAGGTGTCCAGAGGTTGGTCAGGTGTCCAGAGGCTGGTCAGGTGTCCAGCAGCAACCTGGAGTATCTGGAGTTTACCTGGAGAGAGTTCCGGGGGTCAACGCCCCCGCGGCCCAGTCTGTGACCAGGCCTGGTGGATCAGAGCCTGATCAACCAGGCTGTTACTGCTGGCTGCACGCAAACCAACGTACGAGCCACAGCCCGGCTGGTCAGGAACCGACTTTAGGTGCTTGTCCAGTGCCAGTTTAAAGACTGCCAGGGGTCTGTTGGTAATCCCCCTTACGTATGCTGGGAGGCAGTTGAACAGTCTTGGGCCCCTGACACTTATTGTATGGTCTCTTAACGTGCTAGTGACACCCCTGCTTTTCATTGGGGGGATGTTGCATCGTCTGCCCAAATCTTTTGCTTTCGTAGTGAGTGATTTTCGTGTGCAGTTTTGGTACTAGTCCTTCTAGGATTTTCCAGGTGTATATAATCATGTATCTCTCCCGCCTGCGTTCCAGGGAATACAGGTTTAGGAAACTCAAGCGTCCCAGTAATTGAGGTGTTTTATCTCCGTTATGGCGCCGTGAAGGTTCTCTGTACATTTTCTAGGTCAGCAATTTCACCTGCCATGAAAGGTGGTGTTAGTGTGCACAATATTCCAGCCTAGATAGAACAGGACCTGAAGAGTGTCATCATGGGCTTGGCATCCCTAGTTTTGAAGGTTCTCATTATCCATCCTGTCATTTTTTTTAGCAGATGCGATTTAAAAACAATGTTTTGGTCCTTGAAGGTGAGATCCTCCGACATGATCACTCCCAGGTCTTTGACGTTGGTGTTTCGCTCTATTTTGTGGCCAGAATTTGTTTTGTACTCTGATGAAGATTTAATTTCCTCGTGTTTACCATGTTTGAGTAATTGAAATTTCTCATCGTTGAACTTCACATTGTTTTCTGCAGCCCACTGAAAGATTTGGTTAATGTCCGCCTGGAGCCTTGCAGTGTCTGCAATGGTAGACACTGTCGTGCAGATTCGGGTGTCATCTGCAAAGGAAGACACGGTGCTGTGGCTGACATCCTTGTCTATGTCAGTTATGAGGATGAGGAACAAGATGGGAGCGAGTACTGTGCCTTGTGGAACAGAGCTTTTCACCGTAGCTGCCTCGGACTTTACTCTGTTGACGACTACTCTCTGTGTTCTGTTAGTGAGGAAATTATAGATCCATCGACCGACTTTTCCTGTTATTCCTTTAGCACGCATTTTGTGCGCTATTACGCCATGGTCACACTTGTCGAAGGCTTTTGCAAAGTCTGTATATATTACATCTGCATTCTTTTTGTCTTCTGGTGCATCTAGGACCTTGTCGTAGTGATCCAGTAGTTGAGACAGACAGGAGCGACCTGTTCTAAACCCATGTTGTCCTGGGTTGTGTAACTGATGGGTTTCTAGATGGGTGGTGATCTTGCTTCTTAGGACCCTTTCAAAGATTTATATGATATGGGATGTTAGTGCTATTGGTCTGTAGTTCTTTGCTGTTGCTTTACTGCCCCCTTTGTGGAGTGGGGCTATGTCTGTTGTTTTTAGCAACTGTGGGACGACCCCCGTGTCATGCTCCCTCTCCATAGGATGGAAAAGGCTTATGATAGGGGCTTCTTGCAGTTCTTGATGAACACAGAGCTTCCATGAGTCTGGCCCTGGGGCAGAGTGCATGGGCATGTCATTTATCGCCTGTTCGAAGTCATTTGGCGTCAGGATAACATCGGATAGGCTTGTGTTAACCAAATTTTGTGGCTCTCTCATAAAAAATTCATTTTGATCTTCGACTCTCAGTCAGCTCCTGGCTCCTGATCCAATCAGCACCACAAAAAATGCTGTGTAAGGGATTACCATGATATAACACAAATAGCGGGCCTCGCCCACCTGTAATGCTACCTCCAGCTGCTACACCTCACTTCTGCTCCACTATATAAGGTCTGGCTTTATTGTCTTTGCTCTAGGCTGAGGGACTGATAACCACCTATCAAGACTGAGGGACTGAAAACCCCACCTTTAACAAGGACTAGAGGGATGATCGCTTCTAATCAAGATTGAAGGGACTGATAGTGCTATTGGTCTGAGGGGCTTTATAACCCCTATTGGATGAGGGACTATGTCTGTTTTTTCAAGACTGTGGGAACTGTAAGCCACCTCCAATGAGGGACTTGATAGGCCTTCTTCAGTTTTTGATGAGACAGATTACCATATTGGCCGGGCGGAGGGCATGTAATCCCCTTTATCAAGTCTTGAGGGATGATAACACCTATAAGATTTGGGGTGTAACCACCTCTCAAAACAGGGACTTTTATCCACCTATAAAGACTGACTGATAACCACCACATAAAAGACTGGGTAATGTTTAAACCAGTATTAAATAGGGACTGCCCACCGTATCACCTTCCAGGCTGCTAACCCACCTATCAAGACTAGGTCTGTTTTAAGTCACCTATCAAGACTGAGGGACTGATAACCACCTATCAAGAACTGAGGGACTGATAACCACCTATCAGAACTGAGGGACTGATAACCACCTATCAAGACTGAGGGACTGATAACCACCTATTAAGACTGAGGGACTGATAACCACCTATCAAGACTGAGGACGGGATAACCACCTATCAAGACTGAGGGACTGATAACCACCTATCAAGACTGAGGGACTGATAACCACCTATCAAGACTGAGGGACTGATAACCACCTATCAAGACTGAGGGACTGATAACCACCTATCAAGACTGAGGGACTGATCACCTCAAGACTAAGTTTACCATCTCCAGTGATATATTCGACTGTAGTCGACTGGACTGAAGAAAACTGCTGTCTGGTGTACACATGTATGTATACATACACACATGTATGCTGACACATAAGGCGAGGTGCAGAAAATACGCACACAAGGGGTCGACTTACACGGGATGTGCACTGAGTGGAACTGTGTGTGTACTCACCTAACTGTGGTTGTAGGGGTCGAGTCATAGCTCCTGACCCTGTGTGTGTGTGTGTGTGTGTGGTACCCCTACTGACGGTACGACTTGTGGTACAACCTAGACACTGTGGTACACTCTGGTACACTGTACCACAGTGTGCAATGTGATACTCTTTGGTACACTATGGTACACTG
This sequence comes from Cherax quadricarinatus, assembly GCF_026875155.1. Taxonomy (NCBI): domain Eukaryota; kingdom Metazoa; phylum Arthropoda; class Malacostraca; order Decapoda; family Parastacidae; genus Cherax; species Cherax quadricarinatus. Next base: position 17,265,136 of record NC_069489.1, on the reverse strand, counting down.
TGGTACACCCCTGGTACATTGTACCACAGTGTGAAATGTGGATACTCTTTGGTACACTATGGTACACTTGTGGTACACTCTGGTACATTGTACCACAGTGTGCAATGTGATACTCTTTGGTACACTATGGTACACTGTGGTACACTCTGGTACATTGTACCACAGTGTGCAATGTGATACTCTTTGGTACACTATGGTACACTGTGGTACACTCTGGTACATTGTACCACAGTGTGCAATGTGATACTCTTTGGTACACTATGGTACACTGTGGTACACTCTGGTACATTGTACCACAGTGTGCAATGTGATACTCTTTGGTACACTATGGTACACTGTGGTACACTCTGGTACACTGTACCACAGTGTGCAATGTGATACTCTTTGGTACACTATGGTACACTGGTACACTTTAACATACTGTGGTACACTGTGATACACTCTGGTACACTCTGGTACACTGTGGTGCACTATGGTGCACTGTGATACGCACTCGTACGCTCTGGTACACACTGGTACACTACGATACACTCTGGTACGCTCTGGTACACACTGGTACACTACGATACACTCTGGTACACTGTGGTACAATGTGGTACACTGTGATACACTCTGGTACACTGTGGTGCACTATGGTGCACTGTGATGCACTCTCGTACGCTCTGGTACACACTGGTACACTACGATACACTCTGGTACACTCTGGTACGCTCTGGTAAACACTGGTACACTACGATACACTCTGGTACACTCTTGTACGCTCTGGTACACACTGGTACACTACGATACACTCTGGTACACTGTGGTGCAATGTGGTACACTGTGATACACTCTGGTACACTCTGGTACACTGTGGTGCACTATGGTGCACTGTGATGCACTCTCGTACGCTCTGGTACACACTGGTACACTACGATACACTCTGGTACACTCTGGTACGATCTGGTACACACTGTTACACTACGATACACTCTGGTACACTCTGGTACGCTCTGGTACACACTGGTACACTACGATACACTCTGGTACACTGTGGTGCAATGTGGTACACTGTGATACACTCTGGTACACTGTGATACACTCTGGTACACTGTGGTGCACTATGGTGCACTGTGATGCACTCTCGTACGCTCTGGTACACTCTGGTGCACTGCGGTACACTGTGACGGTACTGCAAAGGCGCTTAAAAACACTGGTACAGCAGGTGTTCTACATGTGGATTTTGGTCAGGTGTTTGACAACTGTGATGTTGATTATGCATATATTAAGTCAGACAGGTGTAACAGCGATAGTAGGTAGACACTGTGCCCCAGTAGGTAGACACTGTGCCCCAGTAGGTAGACACTGTGCCCCAGTAGGTAGACACTGTGCCCCAGTAGGTAGACACTGTGCCTCAGTAGGTAGACACTGTGCCTCAGTAGGTAGACACTGTGCCTCAGTAGGTAGACACTGTGCCTCAGTAGGTAGATACTGTGCCTCAGTAGGTAGATACTGTGCCCAGTAGGTAGACACTGTGCCTCAGTAGGTAGACACTGTGCCCAGTAGGTAGACACTGTGCCCAGTAGGTAGACACTGTGCCTCAGTAGGTAGACACTGTGCCCAGTAGGTAGACACTGTGCCTCAGTAGGTAGACACTGTGCCTCAGTAGGTAGACACTGTGCCTCAGTAGGTAGACACTGTGCCTCAGTAGGTAGACACTGTGCCTCAGTAGGTAGACACTGTGCCTCAGTAGGTAGACACTGTGCCTCAGTAGGTAGACACTGTGCCTCAGTAGGTCAGACACTGTGCCTCAGTAGGCAGACACTGTGCCTCAGTAGGCAGACACTGTGCCTCAGTAGGCAGACACTGTGCCTCAGTAGGTAGACACTGTGCCTCAGTAGGCAGACACTGTGCCTCAGTAGGTAGACAATGTGCCTCAGTAGGTAGACACTGTGCCTCAGTAGGTAGACACTGTGCCTCAGTAGGTAGACACTGTGCCTCAGTAGGTAGACACTGTGCCTCAGTAGGTAGACACTGTGCTCAAGGTAGGTAGACACTGTGCCTCAGTAGGTAGACACTGTGCCTCAGTAGGCAGACACTGTGCCTCAGTAGGTAGACACTGTGCCTCAGTAGGTAGACACTGTGCCTCAGTAGGCAGACACTGTGCCTCAGTAGGTAGACACTGTGCCTCAGTAGGTAGACACTGTGCCTCAGTAGGTAGACACTGTGCCTCAGTAGGTAGACACTGTGCCTCAGTAGGCAGACACTGTGCCTCAGTAGGCAGACACTGTGCCTCAGTAGGTAGACACTGTGCCTCAGTAGGTAGACACTGTGCCTCAGTAGGTAGACACTGTGCCTCAGTAGGTAGACACTGTGCCTCAGTAGGTAGACACTGTGCCTCAGTAGGCAGACACTGTGCCTCAGTAGGTAGACACTGTGCCTCAGTAGGTAGACACTGTGCCTCAGTAGGTAGACACTGTGCCTCAGTAGGTAGACACTGTGCCTCAGTAGGTAGACACTGTGCCTCAGTAGGCAGACACTGTGCCTCAGTAGGTAGACACTGTGCCTCAGTAGGTAGACACTGTGCCTCAGTAGGTAGACACTGTGCCTCAGTAGGTAGACACTGTGCCTCAGTAGGTAGACACTGTGCCTCAGTAGGTAGACACTGTGCCTCAGTAGGTAGACACTGTGCCTCAGTAGGCAGACACTGTGCCTCAGTAGGTAGACACTGTGCCTCAGTAGGTAGACACTGTGCCTCAGTAGGCAGACACTGTGCCTCAGTAGGCAGACACTGTGCCTCAGTAGGTAGACACTGTGCCTCAGTAGGTAGACACTGTGCCTCAGTAGGCAGACACTGTGCCTCAGTAGGTAGACACTGTGCCTCAGTAGGTAGACACTGTGCCTCAGTAGGCAGACACTGTGCCTCAGTAGGCAGACACTGTGCCTCAGTAGGTAGACACTGTGCCTCAGTAGGCAGACACTGTGCCTCAGTAGGCTTAGACAACCTGTGCCTCAGTAGGTAGACACTGTGCCTCAGTAGGCAGACACTGTGCCTCAGTAGGCAGACACTGTGCCTCAGTAGGTAGACACTGTGCCTCAGTAGGCAGACACTGTGCCTCAGTAGGCAGACACTGTGCCTCAGTAGGTAGACACTGTGCCTCAGTAGGCAGACACTGTGCCTCAGTAGGCAGACACTGTGCCTCAGTAGGAGACACTGTGCCTCAGTAGGTAGACACTGTGCCTCAGTAGGCAGACACTGTGCCTCAGTAGGCAGACACTGTGCCTCAGTAGGCAGACACTGTGCCTCAGTAGGTAGACACTGTGCCTCAGTAGGTAGACACTGTGCCTCAGTAGGTAGACACTGTGCCTCAGTAGGTAGACACTGTGCCTCAGTAGGTAGACACTGTGCCTCAGTAGGTAGACACTGTGCCTCAGTAGGTAGACACTGTGCCTCAGTAGGTAGACACTGTGCCTCAGTAGGCAGACACTGTGCCTCAGTAGGCAGACACTGTGCCTCAGTAGGTAGACACTGTGGCCTCAGTAGGTAGACACTGTGCCTCAGTAGGCAGCCTAGGACACTGTGCCTCAGTAGGTAGACACTGTGCCTCAGTAGGTAGACACTGTGCCTCAGTAGGTAGACACTGTGCCTCAGTAGGTAGACACTGTGCCTCAGTAGGTAGACACTGTGCCTCAGTAGGTAGACACTGTGCCTCAGTAGGTAGACACTGTGCCTCAGTAGGTAGACACTGTGCCTCAGTAACTGGTCAGAACACTGTGCCTCAGTAGGTAGACACTGTGCCTCAGTAGGTAGACACTGTGCCTCAGTAGGTAGACACTGTGCCTCAGTAGGTAGACACCTGTGCCTCAGTAGGTAGACACTGTGCCTCAGTAGGTAGACACTGTGCCTCAGTAGTACAGTGCTAAGAACACTGTGCCTCAGTAGGTAGACACTGTGCCTCAGTAGGTAGACACTGTGCCTCAGTAGGTAGACACTGTGCCTCAGTAGGCAGACACTGTGCCTCAGTAGGTAGACACTGTGCCTCAGTAGGTAGACACTGTGCCTCAGTAGGTAGACACTGTGCCTCAGTAGGTAGACACTGTGCCTCAGTAGGTAGACACTGTGCCTCAGTAGGTAGACACTGTGCCTCAGTAGGTAGACACTGTGCCTCAGTAGGTAGACACTGTGCCTCAGTAGGTAGACACTGTGCCTCAGTAGGTAGACACTGTGCCTCAGTAGGTAGACACTGTGCCTCAGTAGGCAGACACTGTGCCTCAGTAGGTAGACACTGTGCCTCAGTAGGTAGACACTGTGCCTCAGTAGGTAGACACTGTGCCTCAGTAGGCAGACACTGTGCCTCAGTAGGTAGACACTGTGCCTCAGTAGGAGACACTGTGCCTCAGTAGGTAGCAACACTGTGCCTCAGTAGGCAGACACTGTGCCTCAGTAGGTAGACACTGTGCCTCAGTAGGTAGACACTGTGCCTCAGTAGGAGACACTGTGCCTCAGTAGGTAGACACTTAGCCTCAGTAGGAGACACTGTGCCTCAGTAGGTAGACACTGTGCCTCAGTAGGTAACACTGTGCCTCAGTGGCAGACCTGTGCTTCAGTATGAGACATGTAGTCAGTAATAGGACAGTAGCTCGAGTAGGAGACTAAAATGTTTAGTAGAATAGAGTAGTACACCTAGACCTGTCAATGGACCATGACTGTTAGCTTATCATAGCATAAAAACATCTGAGTAGATTAGAGAAGATAGTAAAGGCAGTAGACATAACCATGGACACTGTCCTGTGGACCATTGCTGTTCTTACATACAGTAATAATCAAAACTGCTGGAGAGAATATGACAGGAAGTGAAATCACCTAACCAGCTGGAAAGCAGTGACACCATGACACTGACCTGTATCAACTCGTGGACAAGTGTTCAACAGCTTACCAAATATCAAACAGCTGGAGAGAAGATAGTGCAACTGGTAACATCTTCAAGATCCTCCGATGGATATGTGGGTCAGTGACACGTGTACACTGTACAGTGTCCATCCACTGCTACCAATGTTCACTTCACAGAACAGCTAGAGGAAGATCACTGGTACAGTTTGGAGACTTCAACGATGCTGTGTACTTGTCAGCCTGATCGATATGCAGTCCTCCCACTCCCTCCCCCTCTCCCCTTCCCTTCCCACCAGGTCGAAGAAATAGGGTGACAGACACTGGTTATCTCTCTCCGAGAGGCAGTTTACCTGCCAGTGACTTCATCAATCCAGGACTGACGATAAAGTAGCAGTAGTACCACTACCACCACTGCTCCACTGTTCCTTCCACTGAGCAAGAAAGTGCCCCTGCAGTGGTAAAACTATATCGAATGCACTGCCTCTAAAGCTACTGACAGTTTGATACACGACGCCGGCGAAAAGGCGGAGCCAGGAGCTATGAATCGACCCCTGCAACCACAAATAGGTATGTATACACACACACACACAGGCGACCATTGAAGAGACGGGGCCAGCAACATGAATCGACCCCCAGAAACCACAATTAGGTGAGCACAATTAGGTGAGTACACACACACACAGTGACAGACCAGTGTCATTGACATGTATAGTATGCAAAGTCATAGAGAAGATTATCAGGAGAAGAGTGGTGGAACACCTAGAAAGGAATGAGCTTATCAACGACATGCAGCACGGTTGCAGGGATGGGAAATCCTGTGTCACAAACCTAATGGAGTTCTATGACAGGGTGACAGCAGTAAAACAGGAGAGAGATGGGTAGACTGCATTTTGTTGGACTGTCAGACAGCTTTCAACACACGAGACCTGTGACAAAAGCTAGAGGAACAAGCGGGAATAACGGAAAAGGCACTGCAATAGATCAGAGAATACCTGACAGGAAAGAAACAAGGAGCCATGGTACATGCCGAGGTGGGCGCCCGTGACGAGCGGGGTTCCACAGGGGTCAGTACTAGGGCCGGTGCGGTTTCTTGTATACGTGAAGGACATGACAGAAGGGATATATTCTGAGGTGTCCTTGTTTGCAGACGATGTGAATTTAATGCAGAGAATTCAGGTGAATGAGGGCCAGGCAGGACTACAAAGGGATCTGGACAGTCTGCAGACCTGGTCCAGAAACTGGCTCCTGGAGTTTAATTAACCCTACCAAGTGCAAAGTCATGAAAATTGGGGAAAATCAAAGAAGACTGCAGACAGAGTACAGCCTAGGGGGCCAGAGACTACAAACCTCACTCAAGGAAAAGGATCTTGGGGTGAGTATAACACCGAGCACATCTCCTGAGGCACACATCAACTAAATAACTGCTGCAGCATGTGGGCGCCTGGAAAACCTAAGAACAGCATTCCGACATCTCAGTAAGCAATCTTTCAGGACTCTGTACACTATATACGTCAGGCCGTATTGGAGTACGCAGCACCAATTTGGAACCCACACCTGGTCAAGCATGTTAAGAAATTAGAGAAAGTGCAAAGGTTTGCAACAAGAATAGTCCCGGAACTAAGGGGTATGTCCTACGAGGAGAGGTCAAGAACTCAACTTGATAACACTGGAGGACAGAAGGGATAGGGGGGGACATGATAGCAACATATAAAATACTTAGAAAAATTGACAAGGTGGACAGAGGCAGAATGTTTCAGGGATGGGACACAGCCGCAAGGGGACACAGCAACAAGGGGACACAGCAACAAGGGGACACAGCAACAAGGGGACACAGCAACAAGGGGACACAGCAACAAGGGGACACAGCAACAAGGGGACACAGCAACAAGGGACACAGCAACAAGGGGACACAGCAACAAGGGGACACAGCAACAAGGGGACACAGCAACAAGGGGACACAGCAACAAGGGGACACAGCAACAAGGGGACACAGCAACAAGGGGACACAGCAACAAGGGGACACAGCAACAAGGGGACACAGCAACAAGGGGACACAGCAACAAGGTGACACAACTGGAAGCTGAAAACTCAGATGAATCACAGAGATGTTAGGAAGTATTTCTTCAGTCACAGAGTTGTCAGGAAGTGGAACAACCTGGAGAGTGATGTAGTGGAGGCAGGATCCATACATAGCTTTAAGAAGAGATACGATAAAGCTCATGGAGCAAGGAGAGTGGACCTAGTAGCGACCACCAACCACAACTAGGTAAGTACACACATACACACACACACACACACACACACACACACACATACACACACACACACACACACACACACACACACTGTCACTAATTACTGATATAACCTGACACTGACTCGCCAGTCTGTGGTAAGTACCTACAAGTGTCAGTCACTGGCAGCGACAGTCTGCTGGATCATATATATGTGACCACATAAAATACTCACAGACATGATGCTCCTTAGAGATATCTCACTCTCTCTCTCTCTCTCTCTCTCCTCACTCACCTGTAAAGAAAAAGAAAAATTTATTATTATTATTATTATTATTATTATTAATATTATTATTAATTTTTCAGGCTGAGGGACTGACCCCCTCCTCTTCCTCCTTCGTTCCCATGAATGAATCTACCTGGATTTCCTATTCTCCGCAACATTGCAAGCTCCTGATGATGTATTGACTGCAAGACGAAAGGCCTCAAGCTATCATTTACCTCCCCTATAGTTATTTTGTGTGTGTCTATATACGATAGACCTATGGGTTTCCGTTATAGGCATGTGAAGGCGGTATGTGCACGGGCGTGCACTGTCTTAAGCAGGTCCACCGCCCACAGCCCGTCTCTCTCCAAGGACGCCCACAGGACTAGCGGTTCTAGCTGACCCCGTGCTGAACAAATGTCAACACTGTCTCGCTTGCTGGCTGACAACACATGCTGACACCACCACCAGTTGATACTGTCAGCCATCACAGCCTGGTTGATCTGGCGTTTGTTCCAGCGGTGTTTCTGATGTCTGCTGGTAGCAGGTTGATATCTTCTGGTAAGATGTTGAACAGTCTTGCTCCACGGATGTTGATACAGTGTTCTCTTATTGTGTTCATGGTGTCCCTGCTTTTCACTGGGTATATTTTATACTTCCTGTTATATCTCTCACTCCAGTATGTTGTTATGGCAGTAGCAGCAGCAGCAGCAGCAGTAGTAGTAGTGGTAGTAGTAGTAATAGCAATAGTAGTAGTAGTAATAGCAGTAGTAGTAGTAGTAGTAGTAGTAGTAGTAGTGGTGGTAGTAGTAGTAGTAGTGGTAGTAGTAGTAGTAGTGGTGGTAGTAGTAGTAGTAGTAGTAGTAATAGCAATAGTAGTAGTAGTAGCAATAGTAGTAGTAGTAGCAATAGTAGTAGTAGTAGCAATAGTAGTAGTAGTAATAGCAGCAGTAGTAGTAGTAATAGCAGTAGTAGTGGTAGTAGTAGCAGTAGTAGTAGTAGTAGTAGTAGTAGTAGTAGCAGCAGCAGTAGTAGTAGTAGTAGTGGTAGAAGCAGCAGTAGTAGTAGTAGTAGTAGTGGTAGTAGCAGCAGTAGTAGTAGTAGTAGTAGTAGTAGTGGTAGTAGCAGCAGTAGTAGTAGTAGTAGTAGTAGTAGTAGTGGCAGTAGCAGCAGTAGTAGTAGTAGTAGTAGTAGCAGTAGTAGTAGTAGTGGCAGTAGCAGTAGTAGTAGTAGTAGTAGTAGTAGCAGTAGTAGTAGTAGTGGCAGTAGCAGTAGTAGTAGTAGTAGTAGTAGTAGTAGTAGTAGCAGTAGTAGTAGTAGTGGCAGTAGCAGCAGTAGTAGTAGTAGTAGTAGTAGAGCAGTAGTAGTAGTAGTGGCAGTAGTGAGCAGTAGTAGTAGTAGTAGTAGTAGTAGCAGTAGTAGTAGTAGTGGCAGTAGCAGTAGTAGTAGCAGTAGTATGTAGCAGCAAGTAGTAGTAGTAGTGGTAGAAGCAGCATAGTTAGTGTAGTAGTAGTGGTAGCAGCAGAGTAGTAGTAGTAGTGGTAGTAGCAGCATAGTAGTAGTAGTAGTAGCAGTAGTGGCAGTTAGTAGTAGTTGTAGTAGATAGTAGTGTGAGTAGGCAGTAGTAGTAGTAGTAGTAGTAGTAGTAGTAGTAGTAGCAGCAGTAGTAGTAGTAGTAGTAGTGGTAGAAGCAGCAGTAGTAGTAGTAGTAGTGGGAGTAGCAGCAGTAGTAGTAGTAGTAGTAGTGGTAGGAGCAGCAGTAGTAGTAGTAGTGGCAGTAGCAGCAGTAGTAGTAGTAGTAGGGCTAGTAGTAGTAGTAGCAGCAGTAGTAGTAGTAGTAGTGGTAGTAGCAGTAGTAGTAGTGGTAGAAGCAGCAGTAGTAGTAGTAGTAGTGGTAGTAGCAGCAGTAGTAGTAGTAGTAGTGGTAGTAGCAGCAATAGTAGTAGTAGTGGTGGTAGTAGCAGCAGTAGTAGTAGCAGCAGTAGTAGTAGTAGTAGTGGTAGTAGCAGCAGTAGTAGTAGTAGTAGTGGTAGTAGCAGCAGTAGTAGTAGTAGTAGTGGTAGTAGCAGCAGTAGTAGTAGTAGTAGTAGTAGTAGCAGCAGTAGTAGTAGTAGTAGTGGTGGTAGTAGCAGCAGTAGCAGTAGTAGTAGTGGTAGCAGCAGCAGCAGTAGTAGTAGTAGTAGTAGCAGCAGTAGTAGCAGTAGTAATAGCAGTAGTAGTGGTAGTAGTAATAATAGTAGTAGTAGTAGTAGGAGCAGCAGTAGTAGTAGCAGTAGTAGTAGTAGTAGTAATAGTAGTAATAGTAGTAGTAGTAGTAATAATAGCAGTAGTAATATTGGTGGTACTATTAGTACTAGTAGTAGTACTAGTACTAGTACTATTATTAGTAGCAATAGTACTACTATTAGCAGTAGTTCTAGTACTGCTAGTACTAGTATTGCTAGTACTAGTACTGCTAGCATTGCTAGTACTGCTAGTACTAGTACTGCTAGTACTAGTATTGCTAGTACTAGTACTGCTAGTACTAGTATTGCTAGTACTAGTACTGCTAGTACTAGTACTAGCAATACTAGTACTAGTATTGCTAGTACTAGTACTGCTAGTACTAGTATTGCTAGTACTAGTACTGTTAGTACTAGTATTGCTAGTACTAGTACTAGCAATACTAGTATTGCTAGTACTAGTACTGTTAGTACTAGTACTGCTAGTACTAGTACTGTTAGTACTAGTTAGTACTAGTTAGTACTGTTAGTACTAGTACTGCTAGTACTGCTAGTATTGCTAGTACTGCTAGTACTAGTACTGTTAGTACTAGTATTGCTAGTACTAGTACTAGCAATACTAGTATTGCTAGTACTAGTACTGTTAGTACTAGTACTGCTAGTACTGCTAGTACTAGTACTGTTAGTACTAGTTAGTACTAGTTAGTACTGTTAGTACTAGTACTGCTAGTACTGCTAGTATTGCTAGTACTGCTAGTACTAGTACTCCTAGTACTAGTATTGCTAGTACTAGTACTGCTAGTACTAGTATTGCTAGTACTAGTAATGTAAGGTAATCAAGTCTTGTGAGAAGACAGCTCCAGTTCCTTGAATCAAGAACCCTCCACCACCTTCAAGGTCCACTACCACTCCAGAGTGCACACACAAGTGCACTGCTTCTTGTTCTGTGCACTCCTTCCCCCCAGCCACGGACTGCACGACGTGCCACGGACGTGCCACGGACGTGCCACGGACGTGCCGCGGACGTGCCACGGACGTGCCACGGACGTGCCACGGACGTGCCACGGACGTGCCGCGGACGTGCCACGGACGTGCCACGGACGTGCCGCGGACGTGCCACGGACGTGCCACGGACGTGCCACGGACGTGCCACGGACGTGCCACGGACGTGCCACGGACGTGCCGCGGACGTGCCACGGACGTGCCACGGACGTGCCACGGACGTGCCACGGACGTGCCACGGACGTGCCACGGACGTGCCACCGACGTGCCACGGACGTGCATAACTGAACGTACGCGGCAGCGTCCACCACTGCCAGACGTGTCCAGGACGATTTTCCGATTAAAACGTCTTACAAAGGGAGTAACTTAAGCTAAGCGAAAAATTACGTCGCAAAACTACGGTGAAACGATTTTGAGATTACATAAAACGACGTAAAACTACATAAAAAATACATAAAATCTACATTAAACTAAATAAAACTACATAAAAATAATATAAAACTGCATAAAACTACGTAAAACTATATAAAACTGCATAAAACTGCATAAAACTACGTAAAACTACGTAAAACTATATAAAACTACATAAAACTACATAAAACTACATAAAACTACATAAAACTACATAAAACTATATAAAACTGCATAAAACTATATAAAACTACATAAAACTTCATAAAACTATATAAAACTACATAAAACTACATAAAACTATATAAAACTACATAAAACTATATAAAACTACATAAAACTACATAAAACTATATAAAACTACATAAAACTACATAAAACTACATAAAACTATATAAAACTTCATAAAACTATATAAAACTATATAAAACTACATAAAACTACATAAAACTATATAAAACTATATAAAACTACATAAAACTACATAAAACTTCATAAAACTACATAAAACTACATAAAACTATATAAAACTACATAAAACTACATAAAACTATATAAAACTATATAAAACTACATAAAACTACATAAAACTACATAAAACTTCATAAAACTATATAAAACTACATAAAACTATATAAAACTACATAAAACTACATAAAACTACATAAAACTTCATAAAACTATATAAAACTATATAAAACTACATAAAACTACATAAAACTACATAAAACTATATAAAACTACATAAAACTACATAAAACTATATAAAACTACATAAAACTACATAAAACTATATAAAACTACATAAAACTACATAAAACTATATAAAACTGCATAAAACTATATAAAACTGCATAAAACTATATAAAACTGCATAAAACTACATAAAACTATATAAAACTACAAAAAATACATAAAAACATTAAACTACCTAAAACTACATAAAAACTACCAAAAACTACAAGACAATTGCTAAAAACTACACTAAAACCTACACATGACTACATAAAACTACACTAAAACCTACACAGGACTACATAAAACTACACTAAAACCTACACAGGACTACATAAAACTACACTAAAACCTACACAGGACTACATAAAACTACACTAAAACCTACACAGGACTACATAAAACTACACTAAAACCTACACAGGACTACATAAAACTACACTAAAACCTACACAGGACTACATAAAACTACACTAAAACCTACACAGGACTACATAAAACTACACTAAAACCTACACAGGACTACATAAAACTACACTAAAACCTACACAGGACTACATAAAACTACACTAAAACCTACACAGGACTACATAAAACTACACTAAAACCTACACAGGACTACATAAAACTACACTAAAACCTACACAGGACTACATAAAACTACACTAAAACCTACACAGGACTACATAAAACTACACTAAAACCTACACAGGACTACATAAAACTACACTAAAACCTACACAGGACTACATAAAACTACACTAAAACCTACACAGGACTACATAAAACTACACTAAAACCTACACAGGACTACATAAAACTACACTAAAACCTACACAGGACTACAAAAAACTACATAAAACTACATAAATTAATCTATATACTGCATTGCTAAATATATTTTATATTAATTAAGGCAGGTTGTATCGACACCTTATGAGGAACAGTGTGATGGAATGGATTGAAACTTTGTGGGTAATTTGCAAAATTTATATATCCCAGATGTCCTCATGGATATGAGGTACACAGTAAACTAGCCACTACCATCCACAGGATATGAGGTACACAGTAAACTAGCCACTACCATCCACAGGATATGAGGTACACAATAAACTAGCCACTACCATCCACAGGATGGATATGAGGTACACAATAAACTAGCCACTACCATCCACAGGATATGAGGTACACAGTAAACTAGCCACTACCATCCACAGGATATGAGGTACACAATAAACTAGCCACTACCATCCACAGGATGGATATGAGGTACACAATAAACTAGCCACTACCATCCACAGGATGGATATGAGGTACACAATAAACTAGCCACTACCATCCACAGGATGGATATGAGGTACACAATAAACTAGCCACTACCATCCACAGGATGGATATGAGGTACACAATAAACTAGCCACTACCATCCACAGGATGGATATGAGGTACACAATAAACTAGCCACTACCATCCACAGGATGGATATGAGGTACACAAAAAACTAACCACTACCATCCACAGGATGGATATGAGGTACACAATAAACTAGCCACTACCATCCACAGGATGGATATGAGGTACACAATAAACTAGCCACTACCATCCACAGGATGAATATGAGGTACACAATAAACTAGCCACTACCATCCACAGGATGGATATGAGGTACACAAAAAACTAGCCACTACCATCCACAGGATGGATATGAGGTACACAATAAACTAGCCACTACCATCCACAGGATGGATATGAGGTACACAATAATTCAGCCACTACCATCCACAAGATGGATATGTGGTACACAATAAACTAGCCACTACCATCCACAGGATGGATATGAGGTACACAATAAACTAGCCACTACCATCCACAGGACGGATATGAGGTACACAATAAACTAGCCACTACCATCCACAGGATGGATATGAGGTACACAATAAACTAGCCACTACTATCCACAGGATGGATATGAGGTACACAGTAAACTAACCACTACCATCCACAGGATGGATATGTGGTACACAATAAACTAGCCACTACCATCCACAGGATGGATATGAGGTACACAGTAAACTAGCCACTACCATCCACAGGATATGAGGTACACAATAAACTAGCCACTACCATCCACAGGATATGAGGTACACAATAAACTAGCCACTACCATCCACAGGATATGAGGTACACAATAAACTAGCCACTACCATCCACAGGATGGATATGAGGTACACAATGAACTAGCCACTACCATCCATAGGATGGATATGAGGTACACAGTAAACTAGCCACTTCCATCCAGAGGATGGATATGAGGTACACAGTAAACTAGCCACTACCATCCACTGGATATGAGGTACACAATAAACTAGCCACTACCATCCACAGGATGGATATGAGGTACACAATAAACTAGCCACTACCATCCACAGGATATGAGGTACACAATAAACTAGCCACTACCATCCACTGGATATGAGGTACACAATAAACTAGCCACTACCATCCACAGGATATGAGGTACACAAACTAGCCACTACCATCCACAGGATATGAGGTACACAATAAACTAGCCACTACCATCCACTGGATATGAGGTGCACAATAAACTAGCCACTACCATCCACAGGATGGATATGAGGTACACAATAAACTAGCCACTACCACCCACAGGTTGGATATGAGGTACACAATAAACTAGCCACTACCATCCACAGGGTGGATATGAGGTACACAATAAACTAGCCACTACCATCCACATGATGGATATGAGATACACAATAAACTAGCCACTACCATCCACAGGATGGATATGAGGTACACAATAAACTAGCCACTACCATCCACAGGGTGGATATGAGGTACACAATAAACTAGCCAATACCATCCACAGGATGGATATGAGGTACACAATAAACTAGCCACTACATCCACAGGATGGATATGAGGTACACAATAAACTAGCCACTACCATCCACAGGATATGAGGTACACAATAAACTAGCCACTACCATCCACAGGATGGATATGAGGTACACAATAAACTAGCCACTACCATCCACAGGATGGATATGAGGTACGCAATAAACTAGCCACTACCATCCACAGGATATGAGGTACACAATAAACTAGCCACTACCATCCACAGGATGGATATGAGGTACACAATAAACTAGCCACTACCATCCACAGGATGGATATGAGGTACACAATAAACTAGCCACTACCATCCACAGGATGGATATGAGGTACACAATAAACTAGCCACTACCATCCACAGGATGGATATGAGGTACACAATAAACTAGCCACTACCATCCACAGGATGGATATGAGGTAACACAATAAACTAGCCAATAACTACCATCCACAGGATGGATATGATGTACACAATAAACTAGCCACTACCATCCACAGGATGGATATGAGGTACACAAT
The DNA here is from genome assembly GCF_026875155.1 of Cherax quadricarinatus. Taxonomy (NCBI): domain Eukaryota; kingdom Metazoa; phylum Arthropoda; class Malacostraca; order Decapoda; family Parastacidae; genus Cherax; species Cherax quadricarinatus. The sequence continues at coordinate 17,249,962 of NC_069489.1, read as the reverse complement.
AAACTAGCTACTACCATCCACAGGATGGATATGAGGTACACAATAAACTAGCTACTACCATCCACAGGATGGATATGATGTACACAATAAACTAGCCACTACCATCCACAGGATGGATATGATGTTGGAACACCTGTCATGCAGGGCCATGATGCTCTCACCCACATGGTCAGGTGATAAATATGTAAGAGCACTGTGTATGTGGGTGTGCTGGCGTGTGCTCGACTAGTTGTTTGTGGTTCCAGAGGGTCGTGTCCTGGCTCCTAGACTGGCCTCTCTGCTTACCACTTGCCAGATTTATTCCTAGCCTAGTGGACACTATCGTACCTGCTCTTTAAACTGTGTATGGAGTCTGCCTCCACTGTTTTACTGAGATTATTCAACTTTTAGACAACTCTGAGGCTGAAGAAATGCTTCCTGCCATTCCTGTGACTCATCTGTGACTTAAACTTCCAGCTGTGCCCCTTTGCACCTGTTTCTTGCCTCTCAAACAGTCTGCCCTTCTCTATCTTATCAATTCCTCCGAGTATTTTGTATGTAGTTATCATGTCTCCCCTGGTTCCTTTGCCTCTTCTCGTAGCACATTTCTTGACCCAGGAACTAGTCTTATTGCAAACTTTTATACTTTCTCCAGTTCTTAATGTGCTTATTCAAGTGTGGGCTCCACACTGGTGCTGCGTATTCTAAGATAGTCCTGATGTGTGTTGTTATAAAGTGGCAGGAATGACTGTGTGTTAAGATTTCTGAAGGCTGTTAATAGATCTGCCAGACGAATATTGTATATAGAGGTTATTCGGTTGATGTGAGTTTCTGGTGATATACTAGTCGGTGTGTTCACCCCTAGGTCTCCCGGAGTGAGGTCTGCAACCTCAATAGATTGTACTCTATTCCTAGTCTTCTTGATACTTCCCCAATCTTCATGGTCTTGCATTTACTGGGGGTTGAATTCAAGCAGCGTGTGTGTGTGTGTGTGTGTGTGTGTGTGTGTGTGTGTGTGTGTGTGTGTGTGTGTGTGTGTGTGTGTACTCACCCTGAAGTATGTCCAGATCCATTTGGAACCTACTACCACCTCTACCACTACCACTACTACCACTACTACTACTACTACCACTACTACCACTACCACTACTACTACCACCACACTGCCTCTTCCACTTCTCCACGTCATTCTTCCTCTCTTTATCCTGTCCCCATCCACCTCTCTTATACACACTGACACCCTCACCTTCGTGTCTTAGTGTGACTAGTCAGTGAAAACTGACGTTTATGCAAAATCTGGAAATCCTTAATGAGGAAACGTTTCTCCAGCCAGTGGATTCTTCAGTCCAATACCGAGAAAAACGGTGGATGCTGAGAATAATGAAGCAATCAGTCCCTTAGCCTAGAGTCAGTGTTTAGCTCATGTGATAGGAAAAATATTTGTCAAGAAACATGACAAGTGTTTCCTGATCCGGGTAGCCATATGATGACCTACAGCTGGAGCTTTTGGACATCTGACAGAGGCCTTCCACTGGCTTACCACTCCACCACTTTAAAAATTAAGGCTGCAGATATAAAGTGGTTTCTATACTACAGCCAGGTCTCAGACAGGGCCGCAGGGGCGCTGACCTCCGAAACCCACTCCAGGTAAACTCCAGAGTCAGTGGTCCACACAGCAATGTTTATACAGCAGGTTAGGTTCTGGGCTACTGCTGTAAGAAGGACCCTGCTTATACAGCAGGTTAGGTTCTGGGCTACTGCTGTAAGAAGGACCCTGCTTATACAGCAGGTTAGGTTCTGAGCTACTGCTGTAAAGAAGGACCCTGCTTATACAGCAGGTTAGGTTCTGGGCTACTGCTGTAAAGAAGGTCCCTGCTTATACAGCAGGTTAGGTTCTGGGCTACTGTTGTAAAGAAGGACCCTGCTTATACAGCAGGTTAGGTCCTGGGCTACTGCTGTAAAGAAGGACCCTGCTTATACAGCAGGTTAGGTTCTGGGCTACTGCTGTAAAGAAGGTCCCTGCTTATACAGCAGGTTAGGTTCTGGGCTACTGCTGTAAAGAAGGACCCTGCTTATACAGCAGGTTAGGTCCTGGGCTACTGCTGTAAAGCGAATCAGAGTCTCTCTCTCTCTCTCTCTCTCTCTCTCTCTCTCTCTCTCTCTCTCTCTCTCTCTCTCCCACTTTCAAATGCATATAAGTCTCATATCATGTTTACACTATCATATATTAAGTGATCAATAGACTTAGGTCTAAAAAATGTATATACAATATACACATCTCATACCTATAACCAAACCATACCATGGGATGGGTTTGAACCCGCGGTCAGAGAGTCACAAAACTCCAGATCGTCGTGTTAACCACTGGGCCAGCTAGCCACAATAAGATTCATCCAAATAGGTATATTTCTACACCATAGGAAGGTTAGCATAGGCCACCACTGTAACCATAAATGCAAGTTTTTACAGAGGAATCTCCCGGTAGCATGACGAACTCTAGCTCAAGTCCCCTCAAAGCAGTCAACATGACTCACGAAACCGTAATGACACGATTGCAAACAGACCATACCACGGGTGGGGTTTGAACCCACGG
>NC_069489.1:17217390-17242390 GCF_026875155.1 Cherax quadricarinatus | reverse complement strand
GGATAACTTAGGTTAGGTTAAGTTAGGATAAGTTAGGCTAGGTTGAGTTAGGATAACTTAGGTTAGGTTAAGTTAGGATAAGTTAGGTTAGGTTAGTTTAGGATAAGTTAGGTTAGGTTAAGTTAGGTTCCTAAGTTAGGTGTGGTTCAAAAATGTCTATTTTAGCATCATTATCAGTGAAAACATATATCTATCAGTCTATTAGGCACTATATATATATATATATATATATATATATATATATATATATATATATATTATATATATATATATATATATATTATATCAACAGTGTCACACATTCCTTTACCTGACCAAGGCACAGTTTTCTCCCTCACTCTTCCCCCTCCCTTCCTATAACCCCCTCCCTCATCTCCCTAACTCCCTCGCCCCTGGCCTCCCACCCCCACTCTTCTCCTGTCTTCCTGTTCTCTCCCTCCCACTCTCACTCACTCACTCACCTCACTCACTCACCTCACTCACTCACCTCACTCACTCACCCTCACTCACCTCACTCACCTCACTCACCTCACTCACTCACTCACTCACTCACTCACCTCCTCACTCACTCATCACTCACTCCCTCCTCACTCACCTCACTCCTCACTCCCTCACTCACTCACCTCATCACTCACCTCACCTCACTCACCTCACTCACTCACTCCCTCACTCACTCACCTCCTCACTCACTCTCACTCACTCACTCACTCACTCACCTCACTCCACTCACCTCACTCACTCACCACTCACTCACCTCACTCACTCACCTCACTCACTCACCTCACTCACCTTTACTCACCTCACTCACTCACATCACTCACTCCCTCACCTCACTCACTCACCTCATCTCACCTCACTCACTCACCTCTCACTCACCCTCACTCCTCACCTCACTCACTCACCTCACTCACCTCACTCCTCACTCACCCCTCACTCACCACTCACCTCACTCCCTCACTCACTCACCTACTCACCTCACCCATCACTCACCCTCACTCACCTCACCTCACTCACCTCACTCACTCACCTCACTCCCTCACCTCACTCACTCACCCCCTCACCTCACTCCTCACCTCACTCCTCCCTCACCTCACTACTCACCTCACTCTCACCTCACTCACTCACCTCACTCACCTCACTCACTCACCTCACTCACTCCCACCACCCATCACCTCACTCACTCACCTCACTCTCACCCTCACTCACTCACCTCACTCACTCACTCCTCACTCACTCACCTCACCTCACTCACTCACCTCACTCACTCACCTCACTCACCTCACTCCCTCACCTCACTCCCTCACCCCCTCACTCACCTCACTCCTCACCTCACCCCACTCACCTCACCTCACCTCACTCACTCACCTCACTCCCTCACCTCACTCACTCACTCACTCCCTCACTCACTCACCTCACTCACTCACCTCACTCACTCCTCACCTCACTCACTCACCTCACTCCTCACTCACCCTCACCACCACTCACCTCACCTCATCCTCACTCACTCACCTCACTCACTCCTCACTCACTCACTCACCTCACTCACTCACCATCCCTCACCTCACCACTCACTCACACTCCCTCACTCACCTCACTCACCTCACCTCACTCACCTCACCCTCACTCACTCCTCACCTCCCTACTCCCTCACTCACCTCACTCCCTCACCTCACTCCCTCACCTCACTCCCTCACCTCACTCCCTCACCCACCCCTCACCAACTCCCTCACCTCATCCTCACCTCACTCATCACCTCCCTCACTCACTCACTCCCTCACCTCACTCCCTCACCTCACTCCCTCACCTCACTCTCACCTCACTCCCTCACCACACTCCCTCACTCACTCCCTCACACTCACTCCCCCTCACTCACTCACTCACCTCGACCTCACTCACCTCACTTCACTCTCACCTCACCCTCACCTCACTCCCTCACCTCATCTCACTCAACACTCACCTCCACTTCCCTCACTCACTCACCTCACTCACCTCACTCACCTCCCTCACTCACTCCCTCACACTCACTCCCTCACCACACTCCCTCACCTACACTCCCTCACCTCACTCCACTCACCTCACTCACTCACCTCACCTCACTCACCTCACTCAAACCTACACTCACTCCTCTCACTACCTTCACCTCAATGCTCCTCACTCTCACCCTCACGACACTCCCACACAGTCTCACTGACCTCACTCTCAGCCTCACTCACTACCACACTCCCTAGCCACTCTTCACATCACCCCTCACATTTAACATCCCTACTACTCCCTCAACCTCAGTTCTCACTGAGCAGTCCCTACTACTCCCTCACTGCCTCACCTATCACTCTCGACACTACTTCTCAGGTAACCCCATCACTACATTCACTCACCTCATCTCACTATCCCCCGAATCCCGCCCTATCTCACTTACACTACACTCAGTAATTCCTCATGTACTCACCTACACTCAACGTGTATCATTCAGTCCTCTCATCGGAAACTTAAATCTCAGTTAATACACTACAAGGTGGATATCTCAGGAGTCTACATACAAGGTGTATCACTCACTTAACACTCAGAGGCATACTCAGGTCATCCTACATGAATATATATACCCACAGGTGTAATATCTCATGTATATACACTGAGAGTTAATATCTCAGTGTATATACACTCAGAGGTGTATATCTCAGTATATATACACTGGTAGTATTTATCATATTGTAGTATAAACTGACTGGGTGACAGTGACTCAGTTAATGACCCTCGTGTATACACAGACTGTTAACACCCCAGTTATCATCCAGTTAATGACCTGACAGTGTATAGATATAATTATACATTGACAAGCGTGTAATATCTCAGTGTAGATAGCATAGAGTTTAACCCCAGTATAACCAACCTTATGATGTGTATAATAGCTTGTAAACACTACCACTGTAATACCTCGTTATACTTGCACGCGTATATTCAGTTAATAGTTACACAGTAGTATTCTACCCCACCTCACTGTATATACCACCAGAGTAGTATATCTCCCATATATTACACTGTCTCTTCCATTAATCCTGACCATATTTTATTTCCTACCCTAAGTATGACATACACATGCTGGTGGGAGATCTCAGCGTGAATCCTCAGCCATGCTAGACCCTGTAGAGTAGACGGAGTTTACCATTAATCAACTGTGTATGTGTGTGTAGATTGAGTGTATGACCTTGAACTGCAAGCCTTATGTCCCTCGTGTAGTAGATAGACTTTAAACCCCATTAACCAACCTTATGCCCTCGTGTATAAGATATACTTAACCCATTAACCAAACCTTTAAGACCCTGTGTTATCTTGGCACCCATAACATAATATTCCCATATATTCTCCCCCACCCTTACATACCTCTACTCCCCCACATATCCTGCTCTCCCCCATGTTCCTTCCTCTCCCCCACCCATTTACTGCCGCCACCCATATCCTCATTTCCAACCCATTACTGTTATGCACCCATACACACATGTCCTTGTGTATGGGAGAATTCTCAGGGCCCCTTGCGTGAAGGTCCCCAGCCCATGGCCCCTAGGGACCCTTGTAGGGAGGTCCCAGGATCCCGTGTGTGTGTGTGTGTGTGTGTGTGTGTGTGTGTGTGTGTGTGTGTGTTTGTGTGTGTGTGTGTGTGTGTGTGTGTGTGTGTGTGAACGTTCATCAGTTCTCATTGAGTTACGTCCGGTTCTCTCATTTTCACTCACAATTCCTCTACACCTCGTTCACTTTCCTAGAGAATGAGGAAGATGACCTCGTGACACCAAACACACACACACACACACACACACACACATACATACACACACACACACACACACACACACACACACACACACACTACATAGGGTTGAAGAACTTCCTGCAGGAGGTCCAGGGGACAGAGAACTGGCAGGAAAGCCAGTAAATGAAATGATGGAATATGTACAACAAAATGCAAGGAGGCAGTGGAAAAGGTTCATTCCCAAGGGCAACAGTAAACAACGGGAAGACCAGAACGAGCCCCTGGTTTACCCGACGGTGTAAGGAGGCAAAAACAAAGTGCAATAGAGAATGGAAAAAGTACAGAAGGTAGAGAACACATGAAAATAGGGAGATCAGTCGCAGAGCCAGGAATGAGTACGCACAGGTAAGGAGGGAGGCCCAGCGACAGTATGAAAATGACATAGCATCGAGAATCAAGACTGACCCGAAACTGTTGTATAGCCACATCAGGAGGAAGACAACAGTCAAAGACCAGTTGATCAGATTAAGGACAGAAGGTGGAGAACTCACAAGAAATGATCAGGAGGTATGTGAGGAGCTGAACAGGAGATTTAAGGAAGTTTTCACAGTAGAGACAGGAAGGGCTGTGGGAAGACAGAACAGAAGGGAACATCAAGAGGGAATATACCAACAAGTGTTGGATGACATACGAACAACTGAGGAGGAGGTGAAGAAGCTCCTAAGTGACCTTGATACCTCAAAGTCGATGGGACCGGACAACATCTCCCCATGGGTCCTTAGAGAAGGAGCAGAGATGCTGTGCGTGCCTCTAACCACAATCTTCAACACATCCCTTGAAACTGGGCAACTACCTGAGAAATGGAAGACAGCTAATTTTTTTTATTTTTTTATTATCACACTGGCCGATTCCCACCAAGGCAGGGTGGCCCGAAAAAGAAAAACTTTCACCATCATTCACTCCATCACTGTCTTGCCAGAAGGGTGCTTTACACTACAGTTTTTAAACTGCAACATTAACACCCCTCCTTCAGAGTGCAGGCACTGTATTTCCCATCTCCAGGACTCAAGTCCGGCCTGCCGGTTTCCCTGAACCCCTTCATAAATGTTACTTTGCTCACACTCCAACAGCACGTCAAGTATTAAAAACCATTTGTCTCCATTCACTCCTATCAAACACCTCACGCATGCCTGCTGGAAGTCCAAGCCCCTCGCACACAAAACCTCCTTTACGCCCTCCCTCCAACCTTCCCTAGGCCGACCCCTACCCCGCCTTCCTTCCACTACAGACTGATACACTCTTGAAGTCACTCTGTTTCGCTCCATTCTCTCCACATGTCCGAACCACCTCAACAACCCTTCCTCAGCCCTCTGGACAACAGTTTTGGTAATCCCGCACCTCCTCCTAACTTCTAAACTACGAATTCTCTGCATTATATTCACACCACACTTTGCCCTCAGACATGACATCTCCACTGCCTCCAGCCTTCTCCTCGCTGCAACATTCATCACCCATGCTTCACACCCATATAAGAGTGTTGGTAAAACTATACTCTCATACATTCCCCTCTTTGCCTCCAAGGACAAAGTTCTTTGTCTCCACAGACTCCTAAGTGAACCACTCACTCTTTTCCCCTCATCAATTCTATGATTCACCTCATCTTTCATAGACCCATCCGCTGATACGTCCACTCCCAAATATCTGAATACATTCACCTCCTCCATACTCTCTCCCTCCAATCTGATATCCAATCATTCATCACCTAATCTTTTTGTTATCCTCATAACCTTACTCTTTCCTGTATTCACTTTCAATTTTCTTCTTTTGCACACCCTACCAAATTCATCCACCAATCTCTGCAACTTCTCTTCAGAATCTCCCAAGAGCACAGTGTCATCAGCAAAGAGCAGCTGTGACAACTCCCACTTTGTGTGTGATTCTTTATCTTTTAACTCCACGCCTCTTGCCAAGACCCTCGCATTTACTTCTCTTACAACCCCATCTATAAATATATTAAACAACCACGGTGACATCACACATCCTTGTCTAAGGCCTACTTTTACTGGGAAATAATTTCCCTCTTTCCTACATACTCTAACTTGAGCCTCACTATCCTCGTAAAAACTCTTCACTGCTTTCAGTAACCTACCTCCTACACCATACACCTGCAACATCTGCCACATTGCCCCCCTATCCACCCTGTCATACGCCTTTTCCAAATCCATAAATGCCACAAAGACCTCTTTAGCCTTATCTAAATACTGTTTACTTATATGTTTCACTGTAAACACCTGGTCCACACACCCCCTCCCTTTCCTAAAGCCTCCTTGTTCATCTGGTTCACAATAAACACCTGGTCCACACACCCCCTACCTTTCCTAAAGCCTCCCTGTTCATCTGGTTCACAATAAACACCTGGCCCACACACCCCCTACCTTTCCTAAAGCCTCCCTGTTCATCTGGTTCACAATAAACACCTGGTCCACACACCCCCTACCTTTCCTAAAGCCTCCTTGTTCATCTGCTATCCTATTCTCCGTCTTACTCTTAATTCTTTCAATAATAACTCTACCATACACTTTGCCAGGTATACTCAACAGACTTATCCCCCTATAATGTAGTCCCCATATTTAAGAAAGGAAACAGAAACGAGGCGCTAAACTACAGACCTGTGTCTCTGACATGTATTGTGTGCAAAGTCATGGAGAAGATTATCAGGAGGAGAGTGGTCGAACACCTGGAAAGGAACAAGATTATAAATGAAAACCAGCATGGGTTCATGGAAGGCAAATCGTGTATCACAAACCTCCTGGAGTTTTATGACAAGGTAACAGAAGTAAGACACGAGAGAGAGGGGTGGGTGGATTGCATTTTCTTGGACTGCAAGAAGGCATTTGACACAGTTCCACACAAGAGATTAGTGCAAAAACTGGAGGACCAAGCAGGGATAAGAGGGAAGGCACTACAATGGATCAGGGAATACTTGTCAGGAAGACAGCAGCGAGTTATGGTACGTGGCGAGGTGTCAGAGTGGGCACCTGTGACCAGCGGGGTCCCACAGGGGTCAGTCCTAGGACCAGTGCTGTTTCTGGTATTTGTGAACGACATGACGGAAGGAATAGACTCCGAAGTGTCCCTGTTTGCAGATGACGTGAAGTTGATGAGAAGAATTCACTCGATCGAAGACCAGGCAGAACTACAAAGGGATCTGGACAGGCTGCAGACCTGGTCCAGCAATTGGCTCCTGGAGTTCAATCCCACCAAGTGCAAAGTCATGAAGATTGGGGAAGGGCAAAGAAGACCGCAGACGGAGTACAGTCTAGGGGGTCAGAGACTACAAACCTCACTCAAGGAAAAAGATCTTGGGGTGAGTATAACACCGAGCACATCTGAAGCGGTGGACAAAGACAGGATGTTCCAGAGATTGGACACAGTAACAAGGGGACACAGTTGGAAGCTGAAGACACAGATGAATCACAGGGATGTTAGGAAGTATTTCTTCAGCCACAGAGTAGTCAGTAAGTGGAATAGTTTGGGAAGCGATGTAGTGGAGGCAGGATCCATACATAGCTTTAAGCAGAGGTATGATAAAGCTCACGGCTCAGGGAGAGTGACCTAGTAGCGATCAGTGAAGAGGCGGGGCCAGGAGCTCGGACTCGACCCCCGCAACCTCAACTAGGTGAGTACAACTAGGTGAGTACATACATGATGGAAGGGTTAGACTCAGAAGTGTCCCTGTTTGCAGATTGTTATAATAAGGTCAGGTAAGTTTCCTAAGGTTCTTTTGGTACAAAATTATTAATTTTTACCTTAACATAAATGAAAAAATATATATTTAAACGCATAAGAGAAAACTGCTAATTGGCCAGTTTTATCTATTTGGCACGACATATTTACTACGTTCACATGTAGTAGATAGACTTTAAACTCCATTAACCAACCAACGTTAATGACCCACGTTTAGTAGATAGACTTAAAACCCGACTAAACTACCAAGGTGAAGGTACCAGCAGCAGCACCACCAGCAGCAGCACCACCAGCGCCAATACCACCACCAGCGCCAATAACAGCAGCATCACCACCACCAGCGCCAATACCAGCACTAGCACCACCAGCGCCAATACCAGCAGCATCACCACCACCAGCGCCAATACCAGCACTAGCACCACCAGCGCCAATACCAGCAGCAGCACCACCACCAGCGCCAATACCAGCAGCAGCACCACCACCAGCGCCAATACCAGCAGCAGCACCACCAGCACCAATACCAGCACTAGCACCACCAGCACCAATACCAGCAGCAGCACCACCAGCACCAATACCAGCACTAGCACCACCAGCACCAATACCAGCACTAGCACCACCAGCACCAATACCAGCACTAGCACCACCAGCACCAATACCAGCAGCAGCACCACCAGCACCAATACCAGCACTAGCACCACCAGCGCCAATACCAGCACTAGCACCTCCAGCACCAATACCAGCAGCATCACCACCACCAGCGCCAATACCAGCAGCAGCACCACCACCACCACCACCAGCACCACCAGCACCACCAGCAGCAGCACCACCACCAGCGCCAATACGACCACCAGCGCCAATAACAGCAGCATCACCACCACCAGCGCCAATACCAGCACTAGCACCACCAGCGCCAATACCAGCAGCAGCACCACCACCAGCGCCAATACCAGCACCAGCACCACCAGCGCCAATACCAGTAGCAGCACCACCACCAGTGCCAATACCAGCACTAGCACCACCAGCACCAATACCAGCAGCAGCACCACCACCAGCGCCAATACCAGCACTAGCACCACCAGCGCCAATACCAGCAGCAGCACCACCACCAGCGCCAATACCAGCACTAGCACCACCAGCACCAATACCAGCACTAGCACCACCAGCACCAATACCAGCACTAGCACCACCAGCACCAATACCAGCACTAGCACCACCAGCACCAATACCAGCACTAGCACCACCAGCACCAATACCAGCACTAGCACCACCAGCACCAATACCAGCACTAGCACCACCAGCACCAATACCAGCACTAGCACCACCACCACCAATACCAGCACTAGCACCACCAGCACCAATACCAGCACCAATACCAGCACTAGCACCACCAATACCAGCACTGACACCACCAGCACCAATACCAGCACTAGCACCACCAATACCAGCACTAGCACCACCAGCACCAATACCAGCACTAGCACCACCAATACCAGCACTAGCACCACCAATACCAGCACTAGCACCACCAATACCAGCACTAGCACCACCAATACCAGCACTAGCACCACCAATACCAGCACTAGCACCACCAGCACCAATACCAGCACTAGCACCACCAGCACCAATACCAGCACTAGCACACCACCAGCACCAATACCAGCACTAGAAACCCACCAGCACCAATACCAGCACTAGCACCACCAGCACCAATACCAGCACTAGCACCACCAGCACCAATACCAGCACTAGCACCACCAGCACCAATACCAGCACTAGCACCACCAGCACCAATACCAACACTAGCACCAATACCAACACTAGCACCAATACCAGCACCAATACCAACACTAGCACCAATACCAACACCAATACCAACACTAGCACCAATACCAACACTAGCACCAATACCAGCACCAATACCAACACTAGCACCAATACCAGCACCAATACCAGCACCAGCACCAATACCAGCACCAGCACCAATACCAGCACCAATACCAACACTAAGCACCAATACCAACACAGCACCAATACCAGCACCAATACCAACACTAGCACCAATACCAACACCAATACCAACACTAGCACCAATACCAACACTAGCACCAATACCAGCACCAATACCAACACTAGCACCAATACCAGCACCAATACCAGCACCAGCACCAATACCAACACTAGCACCAATACCAGCACCAATACCAGCACTAGCACCACCAATACCAGCACTAGAACCACCAGCACCAATACCAGCACTAGCACCACCAGCACCAATACCAGCACTAGCACCACCAGCACCAGCACTAGCACCACCAGCACCAATACCAGCACTAGCACCACCAGCACCAATACCAGCACTAGCACCAATACCATGCTAACCCGAGAAAGGCAGTGCGTCTGATTTCCTTTGGAATCCTCAATCTTGTCCCCCAGGATGCGACCCACACCAGTCGACTAACACCCAGGTACCTACTTGCTGCTAGATGAATAGGACAACAGGTGTAAGGAAACACGTCGAAATGTTTCCACTCTGCCGGGAATCGAACCCGGGCCCTCCGCGTGCGACGCGAGAGCTTTGCCAATCTGGCCACGGGGCCCTGTACATCCGTTGTGTAAGCAGATGGGTAAGCCCAGACACTACACTAAACCCGCACAACACACTCCCATACCCGCTGATGGTGAGCCATTTGTGGATCAAATCATCTACTGTGTGGGACCTTGGATCAAATCATCTACTGTGTGGGACCCTGGATCAAATCATCTACTGTGTGGGACCCTGGATCAAATCATCTACTGTGTGGGACCCTGGATCAAATCATCTACTGTGTGGGACCCTGGATCAAATCATCTACTGTGTGGGACCCTGGATCAAATCATTCTGTGTGGCCTGATCAAATCATCTACTGTGTGGGACCCTGGATCAAATCATCTACTGTGTGGGGCCCTGGATCAAATCATCTACTGTATGGGACCCTGGATCAAATCATCTACTGTGTGGGACCCTGGATCAAATCATCTACTGTGAGGGACCCTGGATCAAATCATCTACTGTGTGGAACCCTGGATCAAGTCATCTACTGTGAGGGACCCTGGATCAAATCATCTACTGTGAGGGACCCTGGATCAAATCATCTACTGTGTGGGACCCTGGATCAAATCATCTACTGTGAGGGACCCTGGATCAAATCATCTACTGTGTGGGACCCTGGATCAAATCATCTACTGTGTGGAACCCTGGATCAAGTCATCTACTGTGTGGGACCCCGGATCAAATCATCAACTGTATGGGACCCCGGATCAAATCATCTACTGTGTGGGACCCTGGATCAAATCATCTTCTGTGTGGGACCCTGGATCAAATCATCTACTGTGTGGGACTCTGGATCAAATCATCTACTGTGTGGAACCCTGGATCAAATCATCTACTGTGTGGAACCCTGGATCAAATCATCTACTGTGTGGGACCCTGGATCAAGTCATCTACTGTGTGGAACCCTGGATCAAATCATCTACTGTGTGGGACCCTGGATCAAATCATCTTCTGTGTGGAACCCTGGATCAAATCATCTACTGTGTGGGACCCTGGATCAAGTCATCTACTGTGTGGGACCCCGGATCAAATCATCAACTGTATGGGACCCCGGATCAAATCATCTACTGTGTGGGACCCTGGATCAAATCATCTTCTGTGTGGGACCCTGGATCAAATCATCTTCTGTGTGGAACCCTGGATCAAATCATCTACTGTGTGGGACCCTGGATCAAGTCATCTACTGTGTGGAACCCTGGATCAAATCATCTTCTGTGTGGAACCCTGGATCAAATCATCTACTGTGTGGGACCCTGGATCAAGTCATCTACTGTGTGGGACCCCGGATCAAATCATCAACTGTATGGGACCCTGGATCAAGTCATCTACTGTGTGGGACCCCGGATCAAATCATCAACTGTATGGGACCCCGGATCAAATCATCTACTGTATGGGACCCTGGATCAAATCATCTTCTGTGTGGGACCCTGGATCAAATCATCTACTGTATGGGACCCTGGATCAAATCATCTACTGTGTGGGACCCTGGATCAAATCATCTACTGTGTGGGACCCTGGATCAAATCATCTACTGTATGGGACCCTGGATCAAATCATCTACTGTATGGGACCCCGGATCAAATCATCTACTGTGTGGGACCCCGGATCAAATCATCTACTGTGTGGGACCCCGGATCAAATCATCTACTGTGTGGGACCCCGGATCAAATCATCTACTGTATGGGACCCCGGATCAAATCATCTACTGTATGGGACCCTGGATCAAATCATCTACTGTATGGGACCCCGGATCAAATCATCTTCTGTGTGGGACCCTGGATCAAATCATCTACTGTATGGGACCCTGGATCAAATCATCTACTGTGTGGGACCCTGGATCAAATCATCTACTGTGTGGGACCCTGGATCAAATCATCTACTGTATGGGACCCTGGATCAAATCATCTACTGTATGGGACCCCGGATCAAATCATCTACTGTATGGGACCCCGGATCAAATCATCTACTGTGTGGGACCCCGGATCAAATCATCTACTGTGTGGGACCCCGGATCAAATCATCTACTGTATGGGACCCCGGATCAAATCATCTACTGTATGGGACCCGGGATCAAATCATCTACTGTATGGGACCCCGGATCAAATCATCTTCTGTGTGGGACCCTGGATCAAATCATCTACTGTGTGGGACCCTGGATCAAATCATCTACTGTGTGGGACCCTGGATCAAATCATCTACTGTGTGGGACCCTGGATCAAATCATCTACTGTATGGGACCCCGGATCAAATCCTCTACTGTGTGGGACCCTGGATCAAATCATCTACTGTATGGGACCCCGGATCAAATCCTCTACTGTGTGGGACCCTGGATCAAATCATCTACTGTATGGGACCCCGGATCAAATCATCTACTGTATGGGACCCGGGATCAAATCATCTACTGTATGGGACCCCGGATCAAATCATCTTCTGTGTGGGACCCTGGATCAAATCATCTACTGTGTGGGACCCTGGATCAAATCATCTACTGTGTGGGACCCTGGATCAAATCATCTACTGTGTGGGACCCTGGATCAAATCATCTACTGTATGGGACCCCGGATCAAATCCTCTACTGTGTGGGACCCTGGATCAAATCATCTACTGTATGGGACCCCGGATCAAATCCTCTACTGTGTGGGACCCTGGATCAAATCATCTACTGTATGGGACCCCGGATCAAATCCTCTACTGTGTGGGACCCTGACTGAAGGCTAAGTCTGTTTACCATTCTCGACAAAACTACTGTGTACGTATTCTGAGACAGTACCTATGTCAACACTGACGCCATTTTTACAGCCTCCATTAAGCTCATTCCCCACTTTGGCATTCCACAATCTGTCCAGTGGCCCAGGCACTAATTTCACAGCAAAAGCATTGAGAGAAGTTTTAACTAAATTAGAAACTAATGGAAAGATACTCACAGCCTATCATCCTCAGTCCCAAGGCACCTTGGAAAGATTTCACCAAATCTTAAAAGCTATGATGCGTACGTATTACATGCTTTTTCCTACAGAATGGGATGAATCACTTCCACTGTTGCTGTTGGCAGTTCGAAAAACTATGCAGGAATCAACAGGGTACAGTCCTTTTAAGTTGATTTTTTGGGCATAATGTGAGAGGCTCTGGTGGCCTGGTGGTTAACGCTCTCGCTTCACACGGCGAGGGTCTGGGTTCGATTCCCAGCCAGAGTAGAAACATTGGACGTGTTTCTTTCCACCTGTTGTCTATGTTACCCATCATTAAAATGGGTACCTGGGTGTTAGTCGACTGGTGTGGGTCGCATCCTGGGACACTGATCTAATTTGCCCGAAATGCGGAGCATAATAAGGGACTTTCTATATAGTAGTATGTCATTGTTGTCAGCTAGGACTGTATACCTTGTACATGTACTTGTAGTAAATAAAGATATTATTATTATTACACGTAAGGGAATGACAGATGGGAGACGACGCCTACAAGACTGCAGGTGCCACGTCACCTGGCTAAGGCCAACCTAGAAGCCACTCAAAGCAACATGAAACAGAGGTACAACACAACCTCTAAATTCCAATATTTTAACCCAGGAGACAAGTTGTTGGCCCGGGAACCTGTGCTTGGGCCAACACCTTAAAAGCAAAGTTTGGGGGACCGATGCACGTGATCTAAAAATTTCTGGTTTAAAGTACATGGTAGCATTTCTTGATAAACCGGAAGCCATTATCAGACTTGCTTCCCAGTCTTATAACAGGTATACACTGTATATATTGTGCATACCTGGTTACTGCTTGGTGTAGGAAATATAAGAATTTACTCTGGTACCTGTCTGCTCGTACCTACTGTGGTTATGTTACAGCCAGGTGTGCAGGCCATTAGACTACACTTGGGTTCGTAATAAGCAGCACCAGCAACACCAGCAGCATAAGCAGCACCACCAGCAACACCACCAGCACCAGCAGCACCACCAACACTACCACAAGCACCACCACCACCACCAGCAGCAGCAGCACCAACAACAGCACCAGCAGCAGCAGCAGCAGCACCACCACCACCACCACCACCACCACCAGTACCACAACCACCACCACCACCATCAGCAGCAGCAGCACACCCACCACACACCAGCACACACCCATCAGCAGCAGCAGCACCACCCACCACCATCAGCAGCAGCAGCACCACCACCACCACCATCAGCAGCAGCCACACCACCACCGTACCACACACCACACCATCAGCACAGCAGCACCACCACCACCACCACCACACCACACCACCACCACCATCAGCAGCAGCACCACCACCACCACCATCAGCCAGCACCACCACCACCACAGCACCACCACCACCATCAGCAGCAGCACACACCACCACCACCATCAGCAGCAGCACCACCACCACCATCAGCAGCAGCAAGCACCACCACCACCATCAGCAGCAGCACCCAGCACCACCACCATCATCAGCAGCACACCACCACCACCATCAGCACACCACCACCACATGCAGCAGCACCACCACCACCATCAGCAGCGCAGCACCACACCACCACCACCATCAGCAGCAGCACACCACCACCACCATCCAGCAGCACACACCCCACACAGCACCCACCACCACATCAGCAGCAGCACACCACCACCACCATCAGCAGCAGCACCACCACCACCACACAGCACACACCACCACCACAGCAGCAGCACCACCACCACATCAGCAGCAGCACCACCACCACCATCAGCAGCAGCACCACCACCACCATCAGCAGCAGCACCACCACCACCACCATCAGCAGCAGCACCACCACCACCACCATCAGCAGCAGCACCACCACCATCAGCACAGCAGCATCACCACACCACCCACCACCACCACGCCCACCCACCACACCCACCACCATCATCATCAGCAGCAGCAGCACCACCACCATCATCAGCAGCAGCACCACCACCACCATCCATCAGCAGCAGCACCACCACCATCACCATCAGCAGCAGCAGCAGCACAACCACCACCACCACCACACCACCATCCACCACCACCACACCCACCACCACCACACAGCACCCACCACCACCACCACCACCACACACCACCACCACACACAGCACACACACCACCATCAGCAGCAGCAGCACCACCACCACCATCAGCAGCAGCACCACCACCACCATCATCAGCAGCAGCACCACACCACCATCACCACCACCTCAGCAGCAGCACCACCACCACCACCATCAGCACACCACCACCACCACCACGCAGCCACCACCACCACCACACAGCAGCACCACACCACATCAGCAGCAGCAGCACCACCACCACCACCACACCACCACCACCACCACCATCAGCAGCAGCACCACCACCATCAGCCACAGCAGCAGCACCACCACCACCACCATCCAGCAGCACACCACCACCACCATCAGCAGCAGCACCACACCACCACCATCAGCAGCACCACCACCATCAGCAGCAGCACCACACCACCACCATCAGCACACACCACCACCATCAGCAGCAGCACACCACCACCACCATCAGCAGCAGCACCACCACCACCATCAGCAGCAGCACACCACCACCACCACCATCAGCAGCAGCACCACCACCACCATCAGCAGCAGCAGCACCACCACCACCATCAGCAGCAGCAGCAGCACCACCACCACCACCATCAGCAGCAGCACCACCACCACCACCATCAGCAGCAGCACCACCACCACCACCACAGCAGCACACACCACCACCATCAGCAGCAGCACACCACCCCACCATCACAGCAGCACCACACCACCACCATCAGCACACACCACCACCACCCACAGCAGCAGCAGCACCACCATCAGCACACACCACCACCACCATCACACACCACCACCACCACCATCACACCAGCATACCACCACCACCACAGGGTAGTCAGTAAGCAGTGGCAGCCTCACTGACACGATCAGCGAGTCGAGCTTGTATACGAGAGATGGAAGTGAACCTTAAGCACAACCTATTGGGTCACCACCATAGTGGGACATCGTAAAAGTCAGCAGTCCTCTACACATACCACACCTCTTCCTGCATTCCTAACACCTAGACAGCACACACACCTGAGCCAACCACACTCTCTTCTGAGTTCACACCTAGAGAGCACACAGCACCAGGAGCACATACCACACTCTCCCGCATGTTCTACACTAGAAGCCACAAGCACCTAGAAGCACAACCATCTAGAGAGCACATACCACACTCTTCAGCATGGTTTCTAACATGGAGAGCAGGATACCACACTCTCTACCTGATGTTCTACACCTCATGAGCACATGTAAGCACAATGGGGCACATCGAACCTCCTGCAGTTCTAACACCTATGGAGAGAATCAGCCACTAGTGTGGATATCTGTAAGAAAGTCATGCTATGTTGCCTCTAGCACATACCACACTCTCTTCCTGCATGTTTCTAACACCTAGGAGAGCACACAGCACCTAGGAGAGCACATACCACACTCTCTTCCTGCATGTTTCTAACACCTAGGCAGAGCACACAGCACCTAGGAGAGCACATACCACACTCTCTTCCTGCATGTTTCTAACACCTAGGAGAGCACATAGCACCTAGGAGAGCACATACCACCTAGGAGAGCACATACCACACTCTTCCTGCATGTTTCTAACACCTAGGAGAGCACATAGCACCTAGGAGAGCACATACCACACTCTTCCTGCATGTTTCTAACACCTAGGAGAGCACATACCACACTCTTCCTGCATGTTTCTAACACCTAGCAGAGCACATAGCACCTAGGAGAGCACATACCACACTCTTCCTGCATGTTTCTAACACCTAGCAGAGCACATACCACCTAGGAGAGTACATACCACACTCTTCCTGCATGTTTCTAACACCTAGCAGAGCACATACCACCTAGGAGAGCACATACCACACTCTTCCTGCATGTTTATAACACCTAGCAGAGCACATAGCACCTAGGAGAGCACATACCACCTAGGAGAGCACATACCACCCTCTTCCTGCATGTTTATAACACCTAGGAGACCACATAGCACCTAGGAGAGCACATATCACACTCTCTTCCTGCATGTTTCTAACACCTAGGAGAGCACATAGCACCTAGGAGAGCACATACCACGTTCTCTCCCTGTATGTTTCTAACACCTAGGAGAGCACATACCACACTCTCTCCCTGTATGTTTCTAACACCTAGGAGAGCACATAGCACCTAGGAGAGCACATATCACACTCTCTTCCTGCATGTTTCTAAAACCTAGGAGAGCACATAACACCTAGCAAAGCACATAACATCTAGGAGGGCACATAGCCCCTAGGAGAGCACATACCACACTCTTCCTGTATGTTTCTAACACCTAGGAGAGCATATAACACCTAGGAGAGCACATAACACCTAAGAGAGCACATAACACCTTGCAGAGCACATAGCACCTAGGAGAGCACATACCACACTCTCTTCCTGTATGTTTCTAACACCTAGGGAGCATATAACACCTAGGAGAGCACATAGCACCTAAGATAGCACATAACACCTAGCAGAGCACATAGCACCTAGGAGAGCACATACCACTCTCTCTTCCTGCATGTTTCTAGCACCTAGGAGAACACATACCACACACTCTTCCTGCATGTTTCTGACACCTAGGAGAGCACATAACACCTAGGAGAACACATAACACCTATAATAGCACTTAACATCTAGGAGAACACATAACACCTAGGTGAACACATAACACACTATACCTGCATGTCTCTAACACCTAGGAGAGCATAAAACACTTAGAACACATAACACCTATAATAGCACATAACACCTAGGAGAACACATAACACCTAGGAGAACACATAACACCTAGGAGAGCACATAACACCTAGGAGAACACATAACACCTAGAACACATAACACCTAGGAGAGCACATAACACCTAGAACACATAACACCTAGAACACATAACACCTAGGAGAGCACATAACACCTAGGAGAACACATAACACCTAGGAGAACACATAACACCTACGAGAACACATACCACAGGTTTCTAACACCTAGGGTGATTCCTCTGCCGTATTCTATCATTCTGGACGATTTTCTCGTCATTCTGTATCATGCTGGGAATATCTAACCAGGTAACACCCAGAAATAACGGATTTAAATTAGATCAGTTTAGATTTAGAGACGGCGTAGGTAGTCCAGGCTAGGACCCTGGGCTACGTGGGATAGTCTTCTGAGTAGGGTAGTCCAGGCTAGGACCCTGGGTTACGTGGGATAGTCTTCTGAGTAGGGTAGTCCAGGCTAGGACCCTGGGCTACGTGGAATAGTCTCCTGAGTATAGGGTAGTCCAGGCTAGGACCCTGGGATGCTTGGAATAGTCTCCTGAGTATAGGGTAGTCCAGGCTAGGACCCTGGGATGCTTGGAATAGTCTCCTGAGTATAGGGTAGTCCAGGCTAGGACCCTGGGATGCTTGGAATAGTCTCCTGAGTATAGGGTAGTCCAGGCTAGGACCCTGGGCTGCGTGGGATAGTCTCCTGAGTAGGGTAGTCCAGACTTCGCTGGACACACATGTAAGTGGGAGGAGCTGGGTGTGATTGGTATCGTCGGTACGGGAGTCTTGGGTACCTTTGGGTATACCTGTAGAAGGTTTCGAAAGTCAAACCCCCTCCCCCCTGCGGCCCGGTCTGTTTTGGTAAGGACCTGCCCTGTATGGGCCAGTAGGCTTTCTGCAGTGTTCCTCCAGTCAGTCAGGCTACAAGAAAAGACAGGATAGTAGTATTTCACTTTTCACTTCTACTTGTCAGTAAAAAGTCACTACAACAAATGAAGTCAGTACGGTGCTCATTGTATCTTAATTCCGGGTTGTATCTCACATCTCTGACTTGCAACATTGCTCTATCTTCCTGCAACAGGCAGTACAGATCATCAACTTTCTTGGAAACAAAGCCTAGGGTCATTTCTTAATGGTAAACTTAGGTAATCTGAGGGATTTAATGGTAACCTTAGGTAATCTGAGGGATTTAATGGTAAACTTAGGTAATCTGAGGAGGAGGAGTAGATGTAAAATAGAAAGAGACAGGCGCTCCCTTTACAGGCGACGGAAAAGAATAACAGAGCGGCTAAAAGACGTCAATATATCTGAAATGCGTAGGGAGACACTGGTCAGAGAAATAGCAAACATCGAACTTAAGCTAAAGGAATCTTATAGGAGTCAGGAATCGCGGGAAGAACTAAAAGCCATAAATGAAATCGAAAGAAACCCAAAGTATTTCTTCTCCTATGCCAAATCAAAGTCGAGAACAACGTCCAGTATTGGGCCCCTACTTAAACAAGATGAGTCCTACACAGATGACAGCAAGGAAATGAGTGAGCTACTCAAGTCCCAATATGACTCAGTTTTTAGCAAGCCGCTAACCAGACTGAGAGTCGAAGATCAAAATTAATTTTTTATGAGAGAGCCACAGAATTTGGTTAACACAAGCCTATCCGATGTTATCCTGACGCCAAATGACTTCGAACAGGCGATAAATGACATGCCCATGCACTCTGCCCCAGGGCCAGACTCATGGAACTCCATGTTCATCAAGAACTGCAAGAAGCCCCTATCACGAGCCTTTTCCATCCTATGGAGAGGGAGCATGGACACGGGGGTCGTCCCACAGTTGCTAAAAACAACAGACATAGCCCCACTCCACAAAGGGGGCAGTAAAGCAACAGCAAAGAACTACAGACCAATAGCACTAACATCCCATATCATAAAAATCTTTGAAAGGGTCCTAAGAAGCAAGATCACCACCCATCTAGAAACCCATCAGTTACACAACCCAGGGCAACATGGGTTTAGAACAGGTCGCTCCTGTCTGTCTCAACTATTGGATTACTACGACAAGGTCCTAGATGCACTAGAAGACAAAAAGAATGCAGATGTAATATATACAGACTTTGCAAAAGCCTTCGACAAGTATGACCATGGCGTAATAGCGCACAAAATGCGTGCTAAAGGAATAACTGGAAAAGTCGGTCGATGGATCTATAATTTCCTCACTAACAGAACACAGAGTAGTAGTCAACAGAGTAAAGTCCGAGGCAGCTACGGTGAAAAGCTCTGTTCCACAAGACACAGTACTTGCTCCCATCTTGTTCCTCATCCTCATATCCGACACAGACAAGGATGTCAGCCACAGCACCGTGTCTACCTTTGCAGATGACACCCGAATCTGCATGACAGTGTCTTCCATTGCAGACACTGCAAGGCTCCAGGCGGACATCAACCGAATCTTTCAGTGGGCTGCAGAAAACAATATGAAGTTCAACGATGAGAAATTTCAATTACTCAGATATGGTAAACACGAGGAAATTAAATCTTCATCAGAGTACAAAACAAATTCTGGCCACAAAATAGAGAGAAACACCAACGTCAAAGACCTGGGAGTGATCATGTCGGAGGATCTCACCTTCAAGGACCAAAACATTGTATCAATCGCATCTGCTACAAAAATGACAGGATGGATAATGAGAACCTTCAAAACTAGGGATGCCAAGCCCATGATGACACTCTTCAGGTCACTTGTTCTATCTAGGCTGGAATATTGCTGCACACTAACAGCACCTTTCAAGGCAGGTGAAATTGCTGACCTAGAAAATGTACAGAGAACCTTCACGGCACGCATAACGGAGATAAAACACCTCAATTACTGGGAGCGCTTGAGGTTCCTGAACCTGTACTCCCTGGAACGCAGGCGGGAGAGATGCATGATTATATACACCTGGAAAATCCTAGAGGGACTAGTACCGAACTTGCACACGAAAATCGCTCACTACGAAAGCAAAAGACTTGGCAGACGATGCAACATCCCCCCAATGAAAAGCAGGGGTGTCACTAGCACGTTAAGAGACCATACAATAAGTGTCAGGGGCCCGAGACTGTTCAACTGCCTCCCAGCATACATAAGACCCCTGGCTGTCTTCAAGACCCCTAGTTGTCTTCAAGACCCCTGGCTGTCTTCAAGATCCCTGGTTGTCTTCAAGACCCCTGGCTGTCTTCAAGACTCCTGGTTGTCTTCAAGACCCCTGGTTGTCTTCAAGACTCCTGGTTGTCTTCAAGACCCCTGGCTGTCTTCAAGGCCCCTGGTTGTCTTCAAGACCCCTGGCTGTCTTCAAGACCCCTGGTTGTCTTCAAGACCCCTGGCTGTCTTCAAGACCCTTGGTTGTCTTCAAGACTCCTGGTTGTCTTCAAGACCCCTGGCTGTCTTCAAGACCCCTGGTTGTCTTCAAGGCCCCTGGTTGTCTTCAAGACCCCTGGTTGTCATCAAGACTCCTGGTTGTCTTCAAGACCCCTGGCTGTCTTCAAGACCCCTGGTTGTTTTCAAGACCCCTGGTTGTCTTCAAAACCCCTGGTTGTCTTCAAGACCCCTGGCTGTCTTCAAGACCCCTGGTTGTCTTCAAGACCCCTGGTTGTCTTCAAGACCCCTGGTTGTCTTCAAGACTCCTGGTTGTCTTCAAGACTCCTGGTTGTCTTCAAGACTCCTGGTTGTCTTCAAGACTCCTGAGTGTCTTCAAGACCCCTGGTTGTCTTCAAGACCCCTGGTTGTCTTCAAGGCCCCTGGTTGTCATCAAGACCCCTGGTTGTCATCAAGACTCCTGGTTGTCTTCAAGACCCCTGGCTGTCTTCAAGACCCCTGGTTGTTTTCAAGACCCCTGGTTGTCTTCAAAACCCCTGGTTGTCTTCAAGACCCCTGGCTGTCTTCAAGACCCCTGGTTGTCTTCAAGACCCCTGGTTGTCTTCAAGACCCCTGGTTGCCTTCAAGACTCCTGGTTGTCTTCAAGACTCCTGGTTGTCTTCAAGACTCCTGGTTGTCTTCAAGACTCCTGACTGTCTTCAAGACTCCTTGTTGTCTTCAAGACTCCTGGTTGTCTTCAAGACTCCTGGTTGTCTTCAAGACTCCTGGTTGTCTTCAAGACTCCTTGTTGTCTTCAAGACTCTTGGTTGTCTTCAAGACTCCTGGTTGTCTTCAAGACTCCTGGCTGTCTTCAAGACTCCTGGTTGTCTTCAAGACTCCTGGTTGTCTTCAAGACTCCTGGTTGTCTTCAAGACTCCTTGTTGTCTTCAAGACTCTTGGTTGTCTTCAAGACTCCTGGTTGTCTTCAAGACTCCTGGCTGTCTTCAAGACTCCTGGTTGTCTTCAAGACCCCTGGTTGTCTTCAAGACCCCTGGTTGTCTTCAAGACCCCTGGCTGTCTTCAAGACCCCTGGTTGTCTTCAAGACTCCTGGATGTCTTTAAGACCCCTGGTTGTCTTCAAGACCCCTGACTGTCTTCAAGACCCGTGGTTGTCTTCAAGACCCCTGGCTGTCTTCAAGACCCCTGGTTGTCTTCAAGACCCCTGGCTGTCTTCAAGACCCCTGGCTGTCTTCAAGACCCATGGCTGTCTTCAAGACCCCTGGTTGTCTTCAAGACCCCTGGCTATCTTCAAGACCCCTGGCTGTCTTCAAGACACCTGGTTGTCTTCAAGACCCCTGACTGTCTTCAAGACCCCTGACTGTCTTCAAGACCCCTGGTTGTCTTCAAGACTCCTGGTTGTCTTCAAGACCCCTGGTTGTCTTCAAGACCCCTGGTTGTCTTCAAGACCCCTGGTTGTCTTCAAGACCCCTGGTTGTCTTCAAGACCCCTGGCTGTCTTCAAGACCCCTGGTTGTCTTCAAGACCCCTGGTTGTCTTCAAGACCCCTGGTTGTCTTCAAGACCCCTGACTGTCTTCAAGACCCCTGGTTGTCTTCAAGACTCCTGGTTGTCTTCAAGACCCCTGGTTGTCTTCAAGACCCCTGACTGTCTTCAAGACCCCTGGTTGTCTTCAAGACTCCTGGTTGTCTTCAAGACCCCTGACTGTCTTCAAGACCCCTGGTTGTCTTCAAGACTCCTGGTTGTCTCTTCAAGACCCCTGGTTGTCTTCAAGACCCCTGGTTGTCTTCAAGACCCCTGGTTGTCTTCAAGACCCCTGACTGTCTTCAAGACCCCTGGTTGTCTTCAAGACTCCTGGTTGTCTTCAAGACCCCTGGTTGTCCTCAAGACCCCTGGTTGTCTTCAAGACTCCTGGTTGTCTTCAAGACCCCTGGTTGTCTTCAAGACCCCTGGCTGTCTTCAAGACCCCTGGTTGTCTTCAAGACCCCTGACTGTCTTCAAGACCCCTGGTTGTCTTCAAGACTCCTGGTTGTCTTCAAGACCCCTGGTTGTCTTCAAGACCCCTGGTTGTCTTCAAGACCCCTGGTTGTCTTCAAGACCCCTGGTTGTCTTCAAGAGGGAGCTGGACAGACACAAAGTCAGTACCTGACCAGCCAGGCTGTGGTTCCTACGTTGGTTTACGTGGGACCAGCAGTAACAGCCTGGTTGATCCACCACGAGGCCTGATCATGGACCAGGCCTCGGGGGCGTTGACCCCCGAGAAACCATCCAGGTAGATTCCAGGTACAGGTGGTGACGGTGTGTGTGGCAGCTGCAGCTTCCCCTACCCATCTGTTGTCTCTCTCTCTCTCTCTCTCTCTCTCTCTCTCTCTCTCTCTCTCTCTCTCTCTCTCTCTCTCGCTTTCTCACTCGACTCAGGAGCAGAAACTAACTGTAAATTTAGCAGTTACTTAACCGGAACAGAAATGTGCACTTCGCACATATAAGGGGACGGATGGAATGCCCTCTAACCAGAGCTCTAACCAGAGCTCTAACCAGAGCTCTAACCAGTTAGACCTCAACTGACTCTACATGAGGCCTGTCTTGTTCAGTCACTCCTCTTATAAGCCTCTTCTATATAGAGTCAGTTGGTTAATGGGGTTTAAAGTCTATCTACTCCACGAGGGTCATTAAGGTTGGTTAATGGGGTTTAAAGTCTATCTACTACACCAGGGTCATTAAGGTTGGTTAATGGGGTTTAAAGTCTATGTACTACACGAGGGTCATTAAGGTTGGTTAATGGGGTTTAAAGTCTATCTACTACACGAGGGTCATTAAGGCTGCAGGTCACCTGGTCACGACCAGTCAAGAATATAATCCCTCATATCAATTAAACCAACATTTCCAAGTAAATATATCTATAACCAAAAATTTTCAAATTTGAAATAGTCACAGATGGCCACTGGATAATTTACCTAACAGTCCGCAAATAAAAAACCTTACATATATGTGTACCATTGTCCAGTCTGGCGTCCGGGAAGCTGAAGGAACAGTTACCGTAGTTACCCCTCTCCTCTCTCTCTTTCTCTCTCTCTCCTCTCTCTCTCTCCCTCTCTCTCTCTCTCTCTCTCTCTCTCTCTCTCTCTCTCTCTCTCCTCTCCTCTCTCTCTCTCTCTCTCTCCTCTCTCTCCTACCCTCTCTCTCTCTCTCTCTCTTAGGTGGGGAGAGTGCTCTTGATCCCTGGAACTGGAGCTGCTTTTATACCTGGATCAGCCTGATCAACACCCCCAGCCCCCCAACATGTTGTTCTTTACCTCCTAAGGGTTTAGCGCGTCCTGGTTTATTTTCACGAATAATATTAAAGTTTACCCTAGAAAATTCACAAATTTATTAAATAATAATAATAATAATAATAATAATAATAATAATAATAATAATAGCGAGAGTGATGTAATATATTACCGGATATTATTATTGGGTGAGTGAAGGAAGGGTGAGTGAAGGAAGGGTGAGTGAAGGAAGGGTGAGTGAAGGAAGGGTGAGTGAAGGAAGGGTGAGTGAAGGAAGGGTGAGTGAAGGAAGGGTGAGTGAAGGAAGGGTGAGTGAAGGTAGGGTGAGTGAAGGAAGGGTGAGTGAAGGAAGGGTGAGTGAAGGAAGGGTGAGTGAAGGAAGGGTGAGTGAAGGAAGGGAGAGTGAAGGAAGGGTGAGTGAAGGAAGGGTGAGTGAAGGAAGGGTGAGTGAAGGAAGGGTGAGTGAAGGAAGGAGAG
>NC_069489.1:17140918-17216890 GCF_026875155.1 Cherax quadricarinatus | reverse complement strand
AGCAGCCTGGTTTAAATTTTTTCCCTGCTCTACCTTAATTACCAGGTACTGCCTCGCACACCTCACTAATTTACCACCTGTTTAATGTCATAACTGTTCTGTATTAGGTATCTCTCTCTCTCTCTCTCTCTCTCTCTCTCTCTCTTTCTCTCTCATCCTCTCCTCTCTCTCTCTCTCTTCTTTCTCCTCTCTCTCTCCTCTCTCTCTCTCTCTCTCTCTCTCTATTTCTTCTGAAGAGAGCGGGAAGGTTCTTTTGCTGTGGAGTGGAAACCAGAGGAAAGGGGGAGAAGGGGGAGGAGGAGGGGGAGAAGGAGGAGAAGGAGAAGGAGGAGAAGGAGGAGGAGGAGAAGGAGGAGGAGGAGAAGAGGAAGAAGGTCGTAACCACCCACAGTAAAGCAAGAATACCTTGTCCCTTCAGTATAGGGCAGCGACCTATAGCCAGAACACAGTAAGCCTTGACCCCTGGGGTGCAGCCTTTGATATACCCTTGAAGGGTGTCGAGGATTCTCCCTGACTAACCCCAGCCTCACCTAAACAGGGGTCCCGGGTTGTCCTTTCTGCTCATTATAACCTCATCCTCCAGCCTCGAGCAGCTTTGGGGTAGCAGCTGGACCGGCGCCACAAGGTGGGCGGGGGTCCCAACTAGTGGAAGTTCGTTATGTTAAACGCCCGGGTTTTAAATTTGTTAATTTAAAGGGTTTAAAGTTCACATTCTCATAATTTTGTAAGAAACCAGGGTCGTGACCCTTGTGTAAATGTATGTATATGTGGGGGTGTTGTGTGTGTGTTGGGGTGTGTGTGTGTGTGTGGGGTGTGTGTTGGTGTTGTGTGTGTGTGTGTGTGTGTGTGTGTGGGGTGTGTGTGTTGTGTGTGTGTGTGTGTGTGTGTGTGTGTGGGGGTTTTGTGTGTGGTGTGTGTGTGTGTGTGGGGTTGGTGTTTTGTTTTGTGTGTGGGGGTGTGTGTGTGTGTTGGGTGTGTTGGTTTTGTGTGTGTGTGTGTGTTGGTGTGTGTGTGGTGTGTGTGTGTGTTGTGTGTGTGTGTGTGTGTGGGGTGTTTGTGTGTGTGGGGGTGGGGTGGGGTGTGTGTGTGTGTGTGTGTGTGTGTGTGTTGTTTGTGTGTTTGTGTGTGTGTGTGTGTGTGTGTGTGTTGTGTGTTGTGTGTGTGTGTTTTGTGTGGGGTGTGTGTGTGTTGTGTGTGTTGTGGTGTGTGGGGTGTGGGGTTGTGGTGGTGTGTGTGTGTGTGTGTTGTGTGTGGTGTGTGTGTGGTGTGTGTTTTGGGGTGTGTGGGTGTGTGTGTGTGTGTGTGTGTGTTTTGTGTGTTGTGTGTGTGTGTGTGTGGTGTTGTGTGTGTGTGTGTGTTTTTGTGGTTTAGTTTTGTGTGTGGGGTTTTGTGGTGTGTGTGTGTGTGTGGTGTGTGTGTGTGTTGGTGTGTGTTGTGTGTTGTGGTGTGGTGTTGTTTGTGTGTGTGGGGTTGGTGTGTGTGGGGGTGTGTGTGTGGTGTGTGTGTGTGTTGGTGTGTGTTGTTGTGTGTGTGTGTTTTTGGTTTTGTGTGTGTGGTGTGGTGTGTGTGTTGTGTTTTGTGTGTGTGTGTGGTGTTGTGGTGTGTGTTGTGGGTGGGGGGGGTTGTGTGTGTGTTGTGTGTGGGGGTTGGTGTGGTGTGTGGGGTTGGTGTGTGTGGGTGTGTGTTACCCCCAAAATTGACCACCAAATTGTGGTTGCAGGGGTCGAGCTCAGCTCCGGGCCCCCCTTTTCACTGTTCCTACGGGATCCTCTCTCTCTTTTCCCTGAGTTTTTCATACCTCTTCTTAAAATTTTAAAAGGTTCCTGCCTCCACTACCCACTTCTACTTTTCCACTTGCGACAACTCTATGCGAAAAATACTTCCTAACGTCCCGTGACCGTCGAGTCTTCACTTCCATTGTGACCCCGTCCTTTCCCCTCTCTGGAACATCCTTCTCTGTCCACCTTTTCTATTTCCCCCATATCTTTTATTCGTTTATCATGCTCCCCTGACCCTCTGTCCTCCTGTCGTCAGTCCGATTTCCCTTAACCTTTTCCCCCGAATTCCCTTGACTCTGGGGCTACCTTGTTTTAAACCTTTGACTTTCTCTAACTTTCCCTTTACGTGCTTTACCAGGTGGTTTTCCAACGTGTGCATACCCAGTTGGGGCCCAACTACACATGTACTGTCTTGAACGATTCCTTATTTTTAAAGGGTGGTGTTGTGTGGTGTGTGTGTGTGTGTTGTGTGTTGGGTGTGTTTTGGGGTTGTGTGTGTGGGTGTGTGTGTGTGGTGTGGTGTGGTTGTGGTGTTGTGTGTGTGTGTGTGGTGTGGTGTGTGTTGGTGTGTGTGTGTTGTGTGTGTGGTTGTGTGTTGTGTTTGTTTGGGGTTTTTGTGTGTGTGTTTGTGTGTGGTGGGGTGTGGTGGTGTGTTGTGGTTGTGTGTGGGTGGTGTGTGTGGTGTGTTTGTGTGTGGGGGTGTGTGTGGGGTGGGGGTGTGTGTGGGTTGTGTTGTGTGTGTGTGTTGTGTGTGTGTTGTGTTGTGGGTTTTTGTGTGTGGTGTGTGGTGTGTTGTGTGTTGTGTGTTTTTGGTGTGTGTGTGGGTTGTGTGTGGTTGTGGTGTGTGTGTGTGTGTGTGTGTGTTTGGGGGTGGTGTGTGTGGGTGTGTGTTTTTGGGGGTGTGTGTGTGTGGTGTGTGTGTGTGGTGGTTTTTGTGTTGTGTGTGGTGTGTGTGTGGGGTGTGGGGGTTTTGTTGGGGGTGTTTGTGGGGGTGTGGTGTGTGGGGTGTTTTGGTGGTGGTGTGTGTTTTGTGGGGTGTGTTGTTGTGTTGTGTGTGTTTTGTGGTGGGTGTGTGTGGGGTTGGTGTTTGTGGTGTGGTGTGGGTGTTGGTGTGTGGTGGGTGGTGTGTGGGGGGTTGTGTGGTGTTGTTTGGGGGTGTTGTGTGGTGTGGGGTGGTTGTGTTGTGTGTTTGTGTGTGTGTGTGGTTTTGGGGGGGTGGTGTGGGTGGTGTGGGTGTTGTGGGTTTTGGGGTGGTTGTGTTGGGGGGGTGGTGGTTGGGGTGGTGTGGGGGGGGTGTGGTGTGGGTTTTTGGGGGGTGTTTGGGGGGTGGGTGGGGTTTGTGTGGTGGGGTGGGGTTTTGGGTGTGTGTGTGGTGGGGTGTGTGGGTGTGGTTTGTGGGGGGGTGGGGGTGGGGGGGGGTGGGTGTTGGGTGTGGGGTGGGTGGGTGGGGGGGGGGGGGGGGGTGTGTGGGGGGTGGGGGTGGGGGGTGGGGGGGGGGGGGGGGGGGGGGGGGGGGGGGGGGGGGGTGGGGTGGTGGTGTGTGGGTGGTTGTGTTTTTGGGTGTGGGTGGGTTTTTTGGGTGGGGGGGGGGGGGGGTGGGTGGGGGGGGGGTTTTGGGGGGGGGGGGGGGTGGGGGGGGGGTGGGGGTTTGGGGGGGGGGGGGGTGTGGGTGGGGGGGGGGGGTGGGTGGTGGGTGGTTTTGTTTGTTGGGGGGGTGGTGTGTGGTTTTTGTGTTTGTGTGGTTGTTGTTTGGTTTGGTTTGTTGTGTGGGGGGGTGGGTTGTTTTTGGGGGTTTGGTTGGTGTTTTTTTTTTTTTTCCTTTTTTCCTTTCCTCCCTCCCCCTTTTTTCCTTCCGTCCCCCCCTTCCTATTCCCCCGTCCTTCCTCCCCCCTTCCCTCCCCTTTTCCTTTCCCCCCCTGCCTTTTCCTTCCCTCCTCCTCCTTCCCCCCTCCTTCCTGCCTCCTCCCCCCCCGCCCCGCCTTCCTCCCCCCTGCCCCCTCCCTCCGCCCCCCTTCCCTTCCCTCCCCTCCTCCCCCTCCTCCTTTCCCTTCCCCCGCCTTCCTTCCCTCCTTTCCTTTTTTTCCCCTTTTTCCCCCTAATTTCCCCCCCTTTTCCCCCCCCTTTTTTTTCCCCCTTCCCCCCTTTTCCCCCCAAAAAAATTTTCCCCCCTTTTTTTTTCCCCCGAATAATTCCCGAAAAATTTCCCCCAAAATTTCCCCGAAAATTGTTTATCGTAGCCCGGTTTTTTTCCCATTTTGGGGGGGAAATTTGGCTAAGGGCCTTGGCAAGGGGGGTGGTTTTAATTTGGTGGGAGGGGGTTTTGGTGCCCACTCTGGGGGTTGTCCCCCTCGGGTGGGGGGGGTTTGGGGGCCCACCTGGTGGGGCTTGGGTGCCCACCTGGTGGTTTTGGGTGCCCAATCTGGGGGAGGGGGTTGGGGTTGAACCCATCTGGGGGAAAGGTGGTTGGTGCCCATCTGGGGGGGAGGGGTTGGTGCCCACCTGTGGGAGGGTGGTTGGTGCCCACCTGGTGGGTAGGGGGTTTTGTCCCCAAATCTGGGGGGAGGGGGTTGGTGCCCCACCTGGTGGGAGGGTGGTTGGCCCACTCGGGTGGGTGGGGTAGGTTGGTGCCCACTCTGGTGGGAAGGGGGGTTGTCCCCACTCTGGGGGGTAGGGGTTGGGCCCCCTTTGTGGGTAGGGTAGGTTGGCCCACTCGGGGGGTAAGGGGGTTGGTGCCTCTTGGGGGTAGGGTGGGTTGGGTGCCCACCGGGTGGAAAGGGGGGTTGGGCCCACTCTGGTGGAGGGGATTTGGGGTTTCCACTCTGGTGGGTGGGGTGGTTGGGTCCCACTCGGTGGGGGGTGGTTGGTGCCCCTCTGGGGGGTAGGGGATTGGTGCCACTCTGGTGGTAGGGGGGGTTGGCCCACTCTGGGGGGGGGTAGTGGTGCCCTTGGTGGTGGGTGGGTTGGTGCCCCCCTTTTGGGGGGTAGGGGGCCTACTCTGGGTGGGTTTGGGCCCACCTGGGGGTTGGTCCTTCCCCCGGGGGGTTTGGGTCCCACCCGGGGTTGGGGAGGGGGTTTTGTGCCCACTGTGGGGGGGTGGGGGGCCCCCTGGGGGGAGGGTGGGGGGTTCCAACCTCTGGGGGGTGGGGTGGTTGGTCCCACTCTGTGGGGGGTGCCCATTTGGGGGGTTTTGGGCCCCTCCGTGGGGGGGTCCCCAGGGGCGGGTTATGCCCACTTTTTGGGTAGGGGGGGTTGGTCCCCAAACTCTGGGGGGAGGGTGGGTTGGTGCCCACTCTGTGGGTAGGGCAGTTGGTGCCCATCTGGGGGGTTGGTCCCATCTGGTGTTGGGGCCCCCTCGGGCGAGTTGTGCCCACTCTGGGGTTGTGCCCACTCTGCTGTAGGGGGGTTTGGGTGCCCAATCGGGGGGGGGGTTGGTGCCCCTCGGGTGGGTAGGGTGTTGTGCCCACTCTGTGGGTAGGTAGGTTGGTGCCCACTCGGGGGGAAGGGGGGTTATGCCCACCTGGGGGTAGGTGAGGTCCCCCACCTGGGGGGAAAGGGTGGGTTGGGGGGGCCCCACTCTGGTGGGTATGGTAGGTTGTGCCCACTCTTGGGTAGGTGGGGGGGGGGCCCTCTTTGGTGGGTAGGGTAGGTTGGTCCCCACTCTGGTGGGTAAGGTGGTTGGGTGCCCACTCGGGTGGTAGGGTGAGTTGGTCCCCTCTGGGGGGTACGTAGGGGGTGCCCACTCGGTGCGTAGGGGTTGGGCCCCATTTGTGGGTGGGGTGGGATGGTCCCACTGGGGGGTTGGGTAGGTTGGGCCCACTCTGGGGGGGGTTTTTGGTCCTACCTGGGGGTTTGGTGCCCACTCTCGTGGTTGGTGCCCACTGGGGGGTTGATGCCCATTTTTGGGGGGGAGGGTGGGTTGGGCCCACTCTGGGGGGAGGGTGGGTTGGTGTCCACTCGGGTGGGTAGGTGGTTGGTGCCCACTCTGGGGTTGGTGCCCACTCTGGTGGTTGGGTGCCCCACCTCTGGGTTGGTGCCCCACTGGGGGGGTTTTGATCCCACTGTTGGGTAGGGGGGGTTTGGGTGCCCACTCGGGTGGGGAGGGGGGGTTTGGTGCCCACCGGGTGGGTAGGGCGAGTTGGGGCCCACCTGGGGGTTGGTGCCCCTCT
Source organism: Cherax quadricarinatus (assembly GCF_026875155.1). Taxonomy (NCBI): domain Eukaryota; kingdom Metazoa; phylum Arthropoda; class Malacostraca; order Decapoda; family Parastacidae; genus Cherax; species Cherax quadricarinatus. The sequence goes on along the minus strand of NC_069489.1, from coordinate 17,210,946 downwards.
GGTGGGTTGGGCCCCCCGGCGAGTTGGTGCCCACTCGGTGGGTTGATGCCCACTCTCGGGTAGGGGGTTTTTGGTCCCCAATCGGGGGGGAGGGTGGGTTGGTGCCCACTCTGGGGGGTAGGGATTGGTGCCCACTCGGGGGGTAGGGTAGGTTGGGCCCCTCTGGGGGAAGGGTGGGTTAGGCCCACCTGGGGGGGTAGGTGAGTTGTGCCCATCTGGGGGTAAGGGGGTTGTGCCACTCTGGGGGGTATGTGGGGGTGGTGCCCACTCGGGTGGGTAGGGGGGGTTTGGGTCCCTTTTTGGGTGGGTAGGGGGGTTTTGGTCCCACTCGGGGGTAAGGGGGGTTTGGGGCCCCTCTGGGGTGGGGTGATTTGGGTGCCCACCTGTGGGAGCGTGGGTTTGGTGCCCACCGGGGCGTAGGGGGGGTTGGTGCCCACTCGGTGGGTAGGGTGGATGGTGCCCCTGGGTAGGGGTGGTTGGTCCCCCACTCTGGGGTAGGGGTATTGGTGCCCACTCGGGGGGGGAGGGTGGTTGGTGCCACCTTGGGGGTTGGTCCCCACTCTGGGGGGTTAGCCCACTTTGGGGTGAGCCCACTTTGGGTTTTAGGGGGGGTTGTGCCCATTGGGTGGGGAGGGGGGGTTGTTGCCCATTCTGGTGGTAGGGGGGGGTTTGGGGTGCCCCCTGGGGGTTTGGTGCCCACTCTGCTGGGCAGGTGGGTTGGTGCCCAATCTGGGGGAGTGGGGGGGGTCCCACTCGGGTGGGTGGGTATTGGTGCCCATTCTGGGGGGTAGGGGGTTTTGGTGCCCACTCTGGGGAAGGGGTGTTTGGTGCCCACTCTGGGGGGTAGGTATTTTGTCCCACTTTTGGTGGTAGGTTGGTTTGGGCCCACTCGGGGGGGTAGAGTGGGTTTGGGTGCCCACTCGGGTGGGTAGGGGGGTTTTGGTGCCCCTTTGGGGGGTAGGTAATTTGTGCCCACTCTGGGGGGTAGGGGGGTTGGTGCCCACTCTGGGGGGTAGGGGGGGTTGGGTCCCACTCTTGTAGGTAGGGGTTGGTGCCCACTCTGGGGGTAGGGGGGTTTGGGGTCCCACTCTGGTGGGTAGGGGGGGTTGGTGCCCACTCGGGTTTGGGTAGGGGGGGTTGGTACCCACTCTGGGGGGGTAGGAGGGGGGTGCCCACTCTGGTGGTAGGGGGGGTTGGTGCCCACTCTGGGGGGTAGGAGGGTTGGGCCCACTCTGGTGGGTAGGGTGGGTTTTTGGTGCCCACTCGGGGGTAATATTTTTATTATTATTATTATTTTTATTATTATTATTATTATTATTATTATTATTTTTATTATTATTACTTTTATATTATTAATATTATTATTCCGTTTTTTTCAGGAAATAATTTGGGGAGGGTTTAAAAACTCCGGGGGATACCGGGGTTTAAGTATACCTCAAGATACCACCAAACCTTGGGGTTTTGTGGGTATTTGCATGTGGGGAAGAATTTTCCCATGCCCAGTCCCTCCAATACCCTTGTAAATTATTTTGATTTTTCTCCCCTACTTCCAGGGTACGGGTCGGGGGACTTCAAATGTTCCCAGTGATTTAGGGTTTGGGTGAGCTTTTTAGTGGGGGAAATTCTCTGTACATTCTCTAGGTGGTAAATTTACCTTTTGGGAAGGTGTTAGAACAAAATACCCCCGTCAAAGAGAGCAAGTGCATGAAGATGTCTCTTGGCTTTTCATCTCGGGGTTTTTTAAGGTTTTTTACCAGCCTGGCTAGGGTTTCCCTTTTTTTTGAAGGTTTTTTAGTTACCCCCTGGCTTGGAATCCTTTTTTTGAAGGTTCTATTTATCCAGTCTGGGGCATCCAATGTTTTTTAAAAAATTTTAGTTAACCACTCTGGGGTTGGCATCTCTTTTTTTGAAGGTTTTATTACCCCTGGCTTTTGGGACCCTGGTTTTTAAGGTTCATTTTTTCCACCCTGCTTGACACTCTTTTTTGAATCTAGTTATTCGCCTGGGTGGCATCCCCGGTTTGGAAGGGTTCTATTACCCCCCTGGGTTTTGGGATCCCGGTTTGAAAGGGTTTTAGTTTATCCACTCTGGCTTGGCATCCTTGTTTTTTAAGGTTCTAGTTATTCAGCTTACTTGGGTCCCTGTTTAAGTTTCCCCTTTCCAGTCTAAACCAATTTTTTTTTGTGGTTTTTAAATGTAACACCATTGTATCCTTCAGGTGAAGTCCTCTGACATTATCCTCCCCTCTCTCACATTAATCTACAAACCCAAAAAGAATCCCCTTTTCTCTTACAAAATCTAACACCATATTTAAACCGGGTTTATTTTTGTATTCCTTCCGCTGTTTCCTCAACTTATCCTAACTAGACTTCATCGAGAAGATTCAGTGGGGCACTGTAAACCCGGGGGCCGAATGTCCTCATGGCTGATAGTCTATAATGTCTCAAGGACATACATGAAAAAGTCTTAAACCCTCAACAAAACCCCAAAGTGCCACTATACCAGCACCACCACAAGCCCACCACCACCACCCCACCACCCACCACTATTTTAGTAGTTTCAACGGGCTTTGAGGTCTCTGGGAGACCCAATTAACCAATTATTGGTCCCCTTTCCTTGGCAAAATTCCAGCCACCCTTTTCGGGTTAAGTCTCACCCTTTGTTTTGTCACTGGGGTCAGATCTCGGTGTCAGGTGTAACACATATCTACCCTTACGGGGAAGGGGGTTAGAGGAAAAAAGCCGGGGCACTGAGAAAGGGTTTTCTGGAGACAGGTCCGAGGAGGGGAACTCTGAGACCGTTTGGGGTAGTGGACCACGCATTGGGGAAACCGGTCGCTGGCGGGGATTAAAGTGGTACTAATCCGTTTACTGATACACTAAAACCTTTTCCCCCCGGAATAATCTATAGGTCAATTTTTTAGCCAATTCCATCAGGATTGTCGTATTTTTTTTTTACCTTCATTTATTCCCCATTCTGTTTTAACACGGAAACACAGGAGACTGCTCACTTGCTGGATACCCGGGGAAGTAGGTAAAGGTCTCACGCCCCCACCACCGCCACACCCCCACCACACCACCACACCACCCCCAGCACCACCACCACACCACCAAGCACCCCCACCACACCCCCCCACCAGCCCCCCCACCGCAAAAAATTATGTTCCATCCCAATCCCACTCCAACTCTCCATAGAGTTTTAGGCCAGCTAAGGGCCAAAAACTTTTAAAGGCCTACCAAACCCCAAAATTTTTCCCTCCTCTTCCTCTTTTTTCTATCTTTTTCTCTTTCCCCCCCCTTCCTCTCCTCCAATTCTCCCGCCAGTAATTTTTCCCCCGCCCTTTAAATACGTTTAATTCCCCGCCTAGGGAAAAAAACCCGTGCCTGAAGATCACATTGGCTTGACGTCCTTTGTTTTGAAGGTTTTTAGTTATCCACCTGGCTGGCTCCCTTGTTTTTAAAGTTCTAGTTATCCACCAGCTTGGTATACCTTTTTTTGAAGGTTCTAGTTTCCAATTTTGACCAAACCCAAGCACCTCCGGGATATATTTTTCACGTACCCCTTTTCCCCCCACTCCATGATACCTTTCAAATATTAAGGATTCCCAGTAATTTTTAAATGTTCCTGCCCCCGCGGGCCCCATCCCACTAGGCCTCTTGATAATCAGGGCTGTCGACCAAATTTTACTGCTGGCTGCACATAAACGACCCTAGGAACCACAGCCCTGGGCAGTTACTGATTTTTGGTGTCTGTTTTTACCCCTCTTGAAATATCCATGGCTTACAGACAACCAGGGGGCTTGAAAACCCTCCCAGCTATTAAACATCTTGGGCCCCTAGATTTGGTTTCCTTATGTACTAATGGGCCCCCCACTTTCCACTGAGAGGGGTTTCATTTTGCCCCCCCCGGTCTTTTGCTTCCCTAGGGGGATTTCTTTTTCATATTAAGGGCCCCTTCCTCCAATGTAGATTTGATGACTCTCTCTCCTGCCTCCATAGTACAAGTCAAAAACTTCCGATGTTCCCAGAGTTCAGGGGCTTGATGGAACTTACTGTTCAGTAAAGGATCTCTGTCACTCTCTAAAACTCAATTTTCACCTGTCTGGAAAAGGGGAAAGTTAATGTACATAGTATTCCACCTAGAAAACAATGATTGAAAATGATCACACTGGCTTTGCATCTCTTTTCTTTAATGTTCTCATTACCATCCTATCAGTTTCCTGGCAGATTGAATCAATTTTGTATCCTTGAAGGGAATCCTCAACATTAGCAGTTAGTCACCTTTCAGATTCTTAAATTTTGCTAAAAACCCCAAGGGGCCCGGGAGCATATAGGGGCTACAATTTTATGGATTTGAACATAAAATAGAGCCCTGCAGCGGGCCCCTGCCCAGCTTGACGTCTTTTTCAAAGGGTGGGTACTACAAGAGAATTATGTTTTCAATATGTTTTGTAATATACCTTTCACGTTCACGTTATTTAGTGGGGTTTTATACCTACTCAGTCTTCTAATTGCATACCTATAACATTCGGTACCATTGGCCAGCAGTTAAGTACCGATCTTCTTGTAGGTTACTTGAAGGGGTAGCGTCGGTAGCAGAGATACAGCGGTAGACTAGACTTTTGGCTATATTATCAGGTGTAGTTACACGACGGGCAGAGTGACGGGAGGTGACCGAAAACCAGGCCGCGGAGGGCCATGCTCAACCCGTGAGGGTATCGCGTCTCACTGACCTAGACAGGCCTAGATGTAATAATAATAATAATAATAATAATAATAATAATAATAATAATAATACCTTTGTTTCCTACCTGTACATGGATATAACTACTACAGACAATAAGCTCGGTTCAGTAATATATACTATAAGAAAGGTCACTTGTTATCTGAGCATTTCCCGCAAATTAGGTCAGTTTTTGTCCCAGGATGGACCCCCACGCAGTCCACTAGCACCCAGGATGTGACCCAACACCATCCACTAGAACCCAGATGTGACCCACAACCAGTCCACTAACACCCCAGGATGTGACCCACACTATTCCCCATAACACCCAGGATGTGACCACCCACACCAGCCACCTAACACTCAGGATGTTGACACCAACCAGTCCACTAGCACCCAGGATGTGACCCACACCAGTCCACTAGCATCTACCGGATGTGACCCACACCATCCACAACACTCCCAGGATGTGTCCCACACCAGTCCACTAACCTCAGGATGTGACCCACAACCAGTCCACTAGCACCAATGAGACCCCACACCAGTCCACTAGCACCCCAGGATGTGACCCACAACACCAGTCACACTAACCCCTCAGGATGTGACCCAACACCATCCACTAGCAACCAGTATGTGACCCACACAGTCCCTATCACCCAGATGTGACCCACAATCCAGTCCCACTAACACCCAGGATGTGACCCCACACCAGTCCACTACACCCAGGAATAGTGACCCACACCAGTCCACTAGCACCCAGGATTGTGGACCCACACCAGTCCACTAACACCCAGGATGTGACCCACACCAGTCCACTAGCACCCAGGATGTACCCACACCAGTCCACTAACACCCAGGAAGTGACCCACCAACAAGTCCACCAACACCCAGATGTGACCCCACCACCAACCCAACACCCAGGATGGACACCACCAGTCCACTAATCACCCAGGATGTTGACCCCACAACCAGTCCACTAACACCCAATGTGACCCACAACCAGTCCCCTAGCACCCAGGATGTGACCCACTACGCCAGTCACTAACACCCAGGATGTGACCCACACCAGTCCACTAACACTCAGAGAATGTGACCCACACCAGTCCACTAGCACCCAGATGTGACCCACACCAGTCCCACTAGCACCCAGGATGTGACCCACACCAGTCCACTAACACCCAGGATGTGACACACACCAGTCCACTAGCACCCAGGATGTGACGCCACAGACCATTCCACTAGCACCCAGGATGTCTGACCCAACACCATCCACTTATCGTAAGGGTTTTCTTAAATGGAGATACGTAGGTTGAAAGTAGACCAAACACTTGTAGGATGGTAAATATTATTGTCAGACCTGAGATGAGAGATGAGGTGCCCGGTGGCCCAAGCCTGTCCACGTTTTTTGTAGGTCTGCCGCCGAGTGAGTCCGGGACAGAGGGATCACTGTCCCAATGTGTATCCCTATGACGTCACACAAAGCAAAAGGCCTACGAGGGATCTTCGTGTCTAAAGCACAGGGATGATACTATAGCTATGCTATATTAATACCTGGGAATACAGGGATTCAGCAACTATGCTGACAGCTCGGGTCACGTTTACGTATGTCGTCCCGACATACACACTACTATACTATAGGCTGAACAGGCAGGCGTATCTGGCTGATGTCTATACGAATAGCAAATTCATATATAACTAATAGAACTAATGGATGGTACAACATGAATTTGACGTAATGGGTGTTAACGTAATCAATTACAAACTATCAAGAACAATTCACAATACAAATGGATGAATTGATCGACTCGATCTGTATTCATGCAACTCTACTGACTCTGAGGAAGAATAATTAAATACAAAGAAGTGTTTAACAGAAAGGCAGATCGGGTTGCACTCATATCAAGACTGTTTAATTCTCAGAATACGGAGGGAACGTGAACCCGAAAAATTCAGACAAACTTGATCAGCTAATAATATACACACAGTTTGACAATTTCATTCATCTCGGACATCTAATACATCGCAGGCTGTTTACACTTAAACCCAATACTGCGAGGGAGAGGTATTACGTATGCAGAATGGTTATCATCTCTGAGGGAGGATCGAATTCCTCTGCAATGGCTAACACATGCTTTACTTGAGAGAGAGCTGAACGAGGTATTTACAAAAGATACAACTACAATCACTAGTGACTGGCTGGAATTAACAATTCATCATCTAGGAGTACGCACTCGACTATTCGATACAGTAATACTTAGGCTCATTACAAAGTCATACAATGGGATGCTGGTGGCCTTCACAGTAAGAAAAGATCTTCCTGGAGCAGGAATCCGCGAATCACACCAGAACACAACGGGATCTATCATTGTGCAGTTTTGACATCCTCGACAGTAAATGAAGGATCTGCAGTAACTACCACTAACGCGTCGCATAAAAGCATCTGCGACTACAATTGACTTGCCAGGTAAATTTTCAAAGGGTATTGAACTCTTGGTAGTCAAGGTCCATCTGTCTAACCTTCCACAGTAAGGCTGTTTGTTTCTGGAATCTAAAGGCGTAACAGTTTCTTCCTTACGGGAGGAAAGAACAAACCTCGGTGGAGTGGATGACTCCCCCCGGTTGAAAAAATTAACGCTAAAACACGCAATATGACAAGGAGAATCGAATCTACTATCTCTAAACTGCAAAACCAAGGAGAAAAGAAATGAACACGGTGAACAATGCTGATATTCAATCTGAGTCGCAACACAGTGACACGAGGTTTCAGTCACTTATAAACTACACTTACAACGTATAACATGTGAAAGTTAACTTCGAGAAATAACTTCTTAAATGCACTGATTACTGTCAACTAGATGGGATCACCATCTGGAACTTAGGAAAGCAAACAACATACACTCTAGTGAGAACACTACTGTAACAGAGAATCTTTCAGCCAGACAGCATGTCACATCAACAAGAGATGGCATTACTATTGCAAGTAATCGTTTTCTCTGACAAGGTCATCCCCCTGTGGAGAAACTATTACTCCGAACTAGCAGTCATTGCAGGGGATAAGGCATTGCACTCAAGTCAGTCTGAGTGTCCCCGGACACTTGAGGCAACGGAACACTATCCGCAAGTCATGAAGGTATAGTTGAACACAGATGGAGTGGACATAATTACTATGGCCGACCTCTCGGCTACGTTAATAAGTAATCGTGGATCTATAGGAAACTTACTCTGAACTTCACATTTAGCAGCACTTTTAACCTATCTCAGATACAAGCTGTGAGAACAAACACATTCTCCAAGGGCTAGATATTGTCCTTTCAGTCAGTAAGGGAATGTTGGACTGTCGGACTGATTCATATTGACTTTGACTGGAATGATACACAAGTGAAACGTTCCAAAAGTGACTGGGACATCTCCTCCAGAATGAAATACTGAAGGGCAATAAAGTCGAAGAAAAATGAGAGAATGACCACAATAAGCCATAAATAAAAAAATGCCTTAACTATTCTGCATAAGTAATTAAAAATTGACAAGATTACACAGTAAGCAAAAGAACTCATCACAAGAATAAAATGCAACTAACAAACACTGAAAAATCAAGAGAAACTTTATACTTCGCTCAATCAATATTCTCAAACTTTTCACTTTAAATTGAACTAAATGGCACAGTGAGTTGTCTTTACTGTTCAATGCCACAAGGAAAATACACAATAAAATAGTATAAAATGGACTCAATAAACTTGTGCAAAAATTAAACAAACACACAACTTCACTGAAAAAAAAATAAGAATTAAAGATGACAGACAGAATAAATACTATGCACAGAACAGAGCATAAGAAACTGCACTGTAAGAAACTGTATTGCACAACAATGCATAAAATTTTCTGCAAAAAAACTTTAATAGCAACACACAATATTTGCACAAGATTACTTGCAAAATGAGTCTATGTGCAAAATATAAAAATATAACACACAAGAAAAAGAAATATATCAAGGAATGAACACTTTAACTCTTAACGCACTTAAACACAACAAGCAAAAGAACAATTAACTTTTAAAAGGAGAACTTAAAAATTGCACAAGAGTGAAATTTGTTTGTCAATAAAATATGAAAAAAAATAATAGGTGCAAAAAAAAAAAAAAAAAAAAAAAAAACACACAACCAAAAAGAATCCAACACTACAAATGCAGGACACAAATCAACATATACACAGTAACAGAATTTTCTTGCAATGAAACTTGATGTTGGTTAAAAATTCAGTAAAAATTTTATTTTCTCTTGCTTGGGTCTTTTAAAAATGGCACAAATTGTCCTGATGGAAAATAAGACCTCAATTATGACACTGGCTAAATGGAAAAGAATATGAACACAAGAATTGTTCAACACACAGGGAAACAAAACAAAAATACACAATGCAGGAAGAAAAAATAAAACAGAACAATCACTGAATGTGATTGCAGAATATGAGGTGAACAAATATTACTGAAATACTCACATGGAATACTGAAACACAAAGGTATTCTGAAGGTTAAACACAAGTTCTATAATGCTCATATGGTTGCATACACACAACAAAGGAAAAAATACTCAGTACTTTACTTCAAGTGCGATAAAAAGATACACAACACAACAGATATAAAAAATGCAACGAAAATTAACCACTGAATTAAGGAGATAAAAAGAAAATGAATGCAATCAGTACAATGATAAACAAACTGAGTCTGATCAAGAGTCACTGAAATGTCTCTAAGAGAAAAAATTCACGTGGGAACACAAAAGAAATGTCTCAAACACTCGCAAATGTCTCTAAATAAAAAAATATTATAGCTGTTAAAAACTGTGAAAAAAATGAGATTGATGGATTGTTCTTATATCGTCTTGCTGAGCAGTCCTCTGGCACAGATATCGTAGAATTGCGCTTAATCGGCCGAGAGACCCAACACACAAGGAGGCTATAATAAAGAATGATGGCGCAACACACTCTAGCTCTTGACCCCCTAATGTGGTCCTTTAAAATATGGTGCTACAACCCTTAGCAATAGCACCAAAACACTGATGAGGTAGGTGAGTTGTAATGGCCTACTGTAAGTTGGGTTTGTGGGTAATGGCGTGAGCGAGGCCGTCAGAGAACCGCATGAGGTGCGACACACGTGAGCGTGAGTGGCTGGGCTATGGGTTGAACGTCGTAAGCCTCACGAGAAAACCCACTACTGCCGCGAAGAATAATTCTAAGAGCCGGCTGGAGCTTAGGAAACCAACGAAATACTACAAACACCACACAGGATGACAAGGAGCACTCAGAATGCTTGGAACTTGAATCACAGCGATGAAGGCTACCATGTGGCTTGCTTGAGTACGGGGTTAAGACACACTGGGTTTAGTTGTCTAGCTGGCTTATCTTACCATTCACACAGAAATAGCTTGATAACTTCACACGATGAAGCACAGCAGGGGTGGAAGCTGCTTGGCAGGCAAAATAATTGGATGGAGTAGGCTAGCTGGACTGACTGGGTGTTCTGACTCCCCCACCACAGACAGAAGCTGGCTTATTTTGGCAAACTCGGGTCACACCCCTCGGGAGTGACAAGTCAAAAAAAGCACGGAAACACTAAATACAAAGAGACTGACCACGAATAATGTAGAAGCTGGTAGAGTAGCTGGGCTTGAGGTAGCTGGCTGGTGAATCTCGGTTATCGGCTAGGTCATACGACACACGAAAATGGCCGTCTTGCTGGTCGACAACTTTATCTCCAGAAACGCCTGTAATCGTCAGAATTACAGGCTCACCCTGCAACCATTTATCGTAAGGGTTCATAAATGGAGATAACCGTAGTTGAAATTAGACTCACTTTAGGATGGTAAATTATTGTCAGACTGAGATGAGAGATGGAGCCCGGTGCAAGCCTGTTCACGTTTTTATGTAGGTCCCTGCCGCCGAGTGAGACCGGGACAGAGGGACACTGCCCATGTGTATCCTAAGACGTCACACAAAGCCAAAGGCACGAGGGATCTCGGTGGTCTAAGCACAGGGCATGATACTAATATGGCTAATGCTATATAAATACTGGGAATAAAGCTATCAGCAACTATGCTGACACACTAACACCCAGGATGTGACCCACACCAGTCCACTAGCACCCAGGATGTGACCCACACCAGTCCCACAAGCACCCAGGATGTGACCCACACGCAGTCCCACTAACAACCCAGGATGAACCCCACACCAGTCCACTAGCACCCAGGATGTGACCCCACCAAGTCCACTAACACCCAGGATGTGACCCCACAACCAGTCCACAACACCCAGATGTGACCCACACCAGTCCACTTATACACACCTCAGGATGTGACTCACACCAGTCCACTAACACCCAGGATGTGACCCACCACCAGTCCACTACCACCCTAGGATTGAACCCACACCAGTCCCACTAGCACCCCAGGATGGAACCCGACACCAAGTCCCACAAACACCCAGGATGTGACCCACACAGTCCACTAACACCCTAGGAATGTGACCCACACCAAGCCACTAGCACCCAGGATGTGACCCACAACAGTCCACTAACCAACCCAGATGTGACCCACACCAATCCACTAGCACCCAGAGATGTGACCCACACCATCCACTAACACCCAGATGTCTGACCCACACCAGTCCACTAACACCCAGGATGTTGACCCACACCAGTCCCACTAACACTCGGATGTGACTCCACACCATCCACTAGCACGCCGGCTGTGAACCCACCACCAGTCCACTGCCAGCACCCAGGATGTGGACCCACACCATCCACTAACACCCAGGATGTGACCCAAAACACCATCCCACTAGCACCCAGATGTGACCCACACCAAATCCACTAGCAACCTGGCAAGTGACCCACACCAGTCCACTACACCCAGGATGTGACCCACACCATCCACTAACACTCTCTATATCTCTCCTCTAGCGATGTGACCCACACCATCCACAAGCACCCAGGATTACCCACACCAGTCCACTAGCACCCGGATGTGGAAACCCACAACCATCCACTAACAACCCAGGATTGACCCCACACCATCCACTAGCACCCAGGAAATGTGACCCACACCAGTTCCTCTAACACCCAGATGTGACCCACACCAGTCCCACTAACACCCAAGATGTACCCACACCGGTCCACTAATGCCCCAGGATGTGACCCACACCAGTCACTAACACCCAGGATGTGACCCCACACCAGTCCACTAACACCCAGGATGTGAGACCCACCACCTCCACTAACACCCGAGGATGTGAACAACACCAGTTCCACTAACACCCAGGATGCGACCCACACCATCCACTCTAGCACCCAGGATGGACCCCCACCAGTCCACTAGCACCCAGAATTGACCCACACCAGTCCACTAACATCCCAGATGTTAACCCACAACCAGTCCACTAAACACCCAAGATTGTGACCCAACCATTCCACTAACACCCAGGATGTGACCCACACCAGTCCACTAACACCCAGGATGTGACCCACACCAGTCCACTAACACCCAGGATGTGACCCACACCAGTCCACTAACACCCCGGATGTGACCCCACACCAGTCCACTAACACCAGGATGCGACCCACACAGTCCACTAAAAACCAGGATGCGACCCCACCAGTTCCCCTAAACCCAGGATGCGACCCACACCAGTCCACTAACACCCAGGTGCCCATTACACTGATGGGTGAACATGGACAACCGGTGTAGGGAAACACGTCCGATGTTTCCATCCCTTCGCTTGGAATCGAACCCGAACCCTCACCGTGTGAAGCGAGAGCTTTAGCCACCAGGCCACCGTTTACTTGTGTGCCAGTAACTCCTGTATCTGACCCGTCACCAGACGAGACTGTCACCAGACGAGACTGACCCGTCACCAGACGAGACTGACCCGTCACCAGACGAGACTGACCCGTCACCAGACGAGACTGACCGTCACCAGACGAGACTGGCCCGTCAGCAGACGAGACTATCACCAGACGAGGCTGACCGTCACCAGACGAGGCTGACCGTCACCAGACGAGACTGACCGTCACCAGACGAGACTACCCGTCACCAGACGAGGCTGACCCGTCAACAGACGAGACTGACCGTCACCAGACGAGACTGACCGTCACCAGACGAGGCTGACCATCACCAGACGAGGCTGACCGTCACCAGACGAGGCTGACCGTCACCAGACGAGGCTGACCGTCACCAGACGAGACTGACCCGTCACCAGGCGAGGCTGACCATCACCAGACGAGGCTGACCGTCACAAGACGAGGCTGACCGTCACCAGACGAGGCTGACCGTCACCAGACGAGGCTGACCGTCACTAGACGGGAGATGAGGGAAGTGTTGGGGTGGGGAGATGTGTGTAGGGGAGGATTTATGGGATGTGGGAGATGGGAGGAGTGTTGAGGTGGGGAGATGGGAGGAGTGTTGAGGTGGGAGATGTGAGGAGTGTGAGGTGGGAGATGGGAGGAGTGTTGAGGTGGGAGATGGGAGGAGTGTTGAGGTGGGAGATGGGAGGAGTGTTGAGGTGGGAGATGGGAGGAGTGTTGAGGTGGGAGATGGGAGGAGTGTTGAGGTGGGAGATGGGAGGAGTGTTGACGGTGGGAGATGGAAAGAGTGGTTGAGGTGGGAGATGGGAGGAGTGTTGAGGTGGGAGATGGGAGGAGTGTTGAGGTGGGAGATGGGAGGAGTGTTGAGGTGGGAGATGGGAGGAGTGTTGAGGTGGGGAGATGGGAGGATCGTGTTGAGGTGGGAGATGGAGGAGTGTTGAGGGTGGGAGATGGAGGAGGAGTGTTGAGGTGGGAGATGGGAGGAGTGTTGAGGTGGGAGATGGGAGGAGTGTTGAGGTGGGAGATGGGAGGAGTGTTGAGGTGGGAGATGGGAGGAGTGTTTGAGGTGGGGAGATGGGAGGAGTGTTGAGGTGGGGAGATGGGAGGAGTGTTGAGGTGGGGAGACGGGAGGAGTGTTGAGGTGGGAGATGGGAGGAGTGTTGAGGTGGGAGATGGGAGGAGTGTTCAGGTGGGGAGATGGGAGGAGTGTTCAGGTGGGGAGATGGGAGGAGTGTTGAGGGGGGAGATGGGAGGAGTGTTCAGGTGGGGAGATGGGAGGAGTGTTGAGGTGGGAATGATGGGAGGAGTGTTCAGGTGGGGAGATGGGAGGAGTGTTGAGGTGGGAGATGGGAGGAGTGTTGAGGTGGGAGATGGGAGGAGTGTTGAGGTGGGAGATGGGAGGAGTGTTGAGGTGGGAGATGGGAGGAGTGTTGAGGTGGGAGATGGGAGGAGTGTTGAGGTGGGAGATGGGAGAGAGTGTTCAGGTGGGGAGATGGGAGGAGTGTTTCAGGTGGGGAGATGGAGGAGTGTTGGGGGGGGGGGGGGGAGGGGGGGTTTTTTTGGGGGGGGGGGGGTTGGGAGGGGGAAGGGGGGGGTGTTTGGGGGGGGGGGGGGTTTTTTTTTTGGGGGGTGGGGGTTTTTGGGGGGGGGGGAAGGGGGGGGGGTTTGGGGGGAGGGGAGGGGGGGTTGGGGGGGGGGGGGGGGTGGGGGGGGGGGGGGAGGGGGGGGTGGGGAGGGGGGGGGGGAAGTGGTAGTGGTGGGAGTGATGGTGGTAAGTGGTAGTGGTGGTTATTGGGTGGGTGATGGTTTAGGGGGGTGGTATGGTGAAGGGTGATGGTGGGTGGGGTGGGAGTGATGTTGGTAAGTGGTAGTGGTGGGGTTTTTGGGTGGGTGATGGTTGAGGTGGGTGGTAGTGGTGAAGGGTTGGTGGGGGTGGTGGTGGTGGTGTGGTGGTAAGTGGTAGTGGTGGTTTTTTGGGGGGGGTGTGGTTGTAGGGGGTGGTAGTGGTGAAGGATGGTGGGGGTGGTGGGGGTGAGTGATGGGGGGTAAGTGGTAGGGTGGTTATTGGGTGGGTGTGGTTGTAGGTGGGTGGTAGTGGTGAAGGATGTGGTGGGTGGGTTTTTGGTGAGTGATGGTGGTAAGTGGTGTGGTGGGTTTTTGGGTGGGTGGGTTGCAGGGTGGGTGGGAGTGGGGGAAGGATGGTGGTGGGTGGTGGTGGTGAGTGATGGGGGTAGGGTAGTGGTGGTTATTGGGTGGGTGTTGGTTGTAGGTGTGGTTTGTGGTGAAAGATGGGAGTGGTAGGGTGGTTATTTGGGGGGGTGATGGTTGTAGGGGGTGGGAGGGTGAAGGATGGGGGTGGGGGGTGGGTGGGGTGGTGGTATGGGGGTTTTTGGGGGGGTGTTGGGGTTTTTTGGTGGGTGGTAGTGGTTAAAAAAATGGTGGTGGTTTTGGTGGTTATTGGGTGGGGGTTGGTTGTAGGTGGGGGGTAGTGGTGAAAGTGGTGTTGGGTGGTGGTGGTGGGGTGTGGTAGGGTGATACTGCAGGTAGTGGGTTTAAACATGGAGGGTTTCTGAGGCTAAAAAGTGGTTGTAGTGTGAATGGTGGGAGATGGCGAGTTAAATTTTGGTTTGGGTGACTGTTAAGGGAGGGATTACAATAGACCCTGGCTGTTTCAAGACCCCTGGGTTTTTAAGACCCCCGGGTGTTTCAAGACCCCCGGCTGTTTCAAGACCCCCGGGTGTCTTTTTAAGGGCCCCTGGTGTCTTCAAGACCCCGGGGTGTCTTCAGACCCCCGGCTGTTTCAAGACCCCTGGGTGTCTTCAAGACCCGGCTTCTTCAAGACCCCTGGCTGTCTTTTAAGACCCCTGGGGGTCTTCAAGCCCTGGCTGTCTTCAAGACCCCCGGCTGTCTTCAAGACCCCTGGCTGTCTTCAAGACCCCCGGGTGTCTTCAAGACTCCTGGTTGTCTTCAAGACCCTGGTTGTCTTCAAGACCCTGGTTGTCTTCAAGACCCTGGCTGTCTTCAAGACCCCTGGCTGTCTTCAAGACCCCTGGCTGTCTTCAAGACCCCTGGCTGTCTTCAAGACCCTGGTTTTTCTTCAAGACCCCTGGCTGTCTTCAAGACCCTGGCTGTCTTCAAGACCCCTGGCTGTCTTCAAGGGCTCCTGGTTGTCTTCAAGACCCCTGGTTGTCTTCAAACCCTGGTTGTCTTCAAGACCCCTGGTTTCTTCAAGGGTCCTGGTTGTCTTCAAGACCCCCGGTTGTCTTCAAAGACCCCTGGTTGTCTTCAAGACCTGGTTGTCTTCAAGACCCCTGGTTGTCTTCCAAAGACTCCCGGTTGTCTTCAAGACCCCTGGTTGTCTTCAAGAAACCCCCGGTTGGGCTTCAAGACCCCTGGTTGTCTCAAGACCCATGGGTTGTCTTCAAGACCCTGGTTTTTCTTCAAGACCCTGGTTGTCTTTAAGACTCCCGGTTGTCTTCAAAAACCCCTGGTTGTCTTCAAGACCCTGGTTGTCTTCCAAAGACCCTGGTTGTCTTCAAAAACCCTGGTTGTCTTCAAGACCCCTGGCTGTCTTCAAGACCCTGGGGTGTCTTCAAGACCCCTGGCTGTCTTCAAGACCCTGGCTGTCTTCAAGACTCCTGGTTGTCTTCAAGACCCTGGTTGTCTTTTAAGACCCCTGGGTGTCTTCAAGACCCTGGCTGTCTTCAAGACCCCTGGCTGTCTTCAAGACTCCTGGCTGTCTTCAACGACCCCTGGTTGTCTTCAAGACCCCTGGTTGTCTTCAAGACCCCTGGTTGTCTTCAAGACCCCTGGGTGTCTTCAAGACCCCTGGGTGTCTTCAAGACCCCTGGCTGTCTTCAAGGGGCTCCTGGCTGTCTTCAAGATCCTGGTTGTCTTCAAGACCCCCGGTTGTCATCAAGACCCCTGGCTGTCTTCAAGACCCCCGGGTGTCTTCAAGACCCTGGCTGTCTTCAAGACCCCTGGGTGTCTTCAAGACCCCTGGTTTTCTTCAAGACCCCCGGTTGTCTTCAAGACCCCTGGCTGTCTTCAAGACCCTGGTGTCTTCAAGGACCCCCCGGTTGTCTTCAAGACCCCTGGTTGTCTTCAAGATCCCTGGCTGTCTTCAAGACCCTGGCTGTCTTCAAAACCCTGGCTTCTTCAAGACCCCCGGCTGTCTTCAAACCCTGGCTGTCTTCAATACCCCTGGCTGTCTTCAAGACCCCCGGGTTGTCTTCAAGACCCCCGGTTGTCTTCAAACACCCTGGCTGTCTTCAAGCCCTGGCTGCCTTCAAGACCCCTGGTTTTCTTCAAGACCCTGGTGTCTTCAAGACCCCTGGTTGTCTTCAAGACCCCTGGTTGTCTTCAAGATCCCTGGCTGTCTTTCAAGACCCTGGCCTGTCTTCAAACCCCTGGCTGTCTTCAAGACCCTGGCTTTCAAACCCCTGGCTGTCTTCAAGACCCCTGGATTTTCTTCAAGACCCCTGGATTTTCTTCAAGGACCCCTGGTTTTCTTCAAACCCTGGTTTTCTTCAAGGCCCTGGCTGTCTTCAAACCCTGGTGTCTTCAAGACCCTGGTTGTCTTCAAGACCCCTGGTGTCTTCAAGACCCCTGGTTGTCTTCAAGACCCCTGGTTTTCTTCAAGACCCTGGTTGTCTTCAAGACCCTGGCTGTCTTCAAGACCCCTGGTTTCTTCAAGGGCCCCGGCTGTCTTTTAAGGGCCCCTGGCTGTTTCAAAAACCCCTTTGGGGTCTTCAAGCCCCCTGGTTGTTTCAAGACCCCCGGTTTTTCTTCAAGACCTGGCTGTCTTCAAGACCCCTGGTTGTCTTCAAGAAACCCCGGGCTGTCTTCAAAAAACCCCCGGGTTTTCTTTTAAGATCCCCGGCTGCTTAAGACCCCCGGTTGTCTTCAAGGGTCCCTGGGGTTTTTTCAAGGGCCCCTTGGGGTGTCCTTTCAAGACCCCCCGGGTGCTTCAAGACCCCCGGCTGTCTTCAAAGGCCCCCCGGCTGGCTTCAAGACCCCCGGCTGTCTTCAAGACCCCCCGGTTGTCTTCAAGACCCCTGGTTTTCTTAAAAAACCCCCGGTGTCTTAAGTCCCCCCGGCTGTCTTCAAGGGGCCCCGGGCTGTTCTTCAAGACCCCTGGCTGTCTTCAAGAGGGAACTGGTCAGTACCTGACCAGCCAGGTTATGGTTCCCACGTTTGTTTACGTGTGGCCAGCAGTAACAGCCTCTTTGATCAGTCCCTGATCCATTACGACTCCTGGTCATGGGCCAGGCCGGGGGGCGTTGACCCCCGGAACACCCTCCAGGTACGTAGGTAGAGGGACCTGGACAAGTATCTTCACCAGGTGCCAGATCAACCAGGCTGTGTTGGATATGTAGGTCAGTGGATCGCCAGTAGTAGTGGTACTGATAGTAGTACCAGTGCTAGTGGTACTGGTAGTATTAGTGGTACTAGTTGTACTGGTAGCAGTAGCAGTACTAGTGGTACTGGTAGTAGTGGTGGTACTAGTGGTACTGGTAGCAGTAGCAGTGCTAATGGTACTGGTAGTATTAGTGGTACTAGTTGTACTGGTAGCACTATCAGTACCAGTGGTACTGGTAGTAGTGGGGGTACTAGTGGTACTGGTAGTAATGGTGGTACTAGTGGTACTGGTAGTACTAGTACTGGTAGCATTGGTACTGGTAGCAGTAGCAGTACTAGTGGTACTGGAGGCACTAGTACTGGCACTGGTAGTGGTGGTACTAGTGTTACTGGTAGTACTAGCACTGGTACTGGTGGTACTGGTAGTGGTGGTAGTGTTACTGGTAGTACTGGCACTGGTAGTGGTAGTATTAGTACTGGTACTGGTAGTACTAGTACTGGTAGTGGTGGTACTGGTACTAGTAGTACTAGTGCTGGTACCGGTGGTACTGGTAGTGGTGGTACTAGTGGGACTGGTAGTACCAGCACTGTTACTGGAAGTACTAGTACTGGTACTAGTAGTACTGGTACCGGTGGTACTGGTACCAGTGGTACTGGTACCAGTGGTGGAACACAAACAACGGGAAAGGTTAGGTTACTGGTAGTACCAGCACTGGTACTGGTAGTACTAGTACTGGTACCGGTGGTACTGGTACCGGTGGTACTGGTACCGGTGGTACTGATACCAGTGGTACTGGTACCCGTGGTACTGGTACCAGTGGTACTGGTACCAGTGGTGGAACACAAACAACGGGAAAGGTTAGATTACTGGTAGTACCAGCACTGGTACTGGTAGTACTAATACTGGTACCGGTGGTACTGGTACCGGTGGTACTGGTACCCGTGGTACTGGTACCAGTGGTACTGGTACCAGTGGTACTGGTACCGTGGTACTGGTACCAGTGGTACTGGTACCAGTGGTACTTGTACCAGTGGTACTGGTACCAGTGGTACTGGTACCAGTGGTACTTGTACCAGTGGTACTGGTACCCGTGGTACTGGTACCAGTGGTACTGGTACCAGTGGTACTGGTACCCGTGGTACTGGTACCAGTGGTACTGGTACCAGTGGTACTTGTACCAGTGGTACTGGTACCAGTGGTACTGGTACCCGTGGTACTGGTACCAGTGGTACTGGTACCGGTGGGTACTGGTACCCGTGGTACTGGTACCAGTGGTGGAGCACACGAGGAAAGGTGTGCTGGCAATTTACAGCATCATTCTGCGACCAATTACTCTCATCTGCGCTTCTTCTCCCTCGCCTTGATGATGCTGAGATTATGTTGGGGAGGGGAGGGGGTGGTGTTGGTCTTGGACTTTAGGGGGTAGGGGACAGCTGGTAGTGGGGGTGGGTAGGGGGTGGGGGAAAGCTTTTAGTGGGGGTGGGTAGGGGTGGGTAGGGGTAGGGGACAGCTGGTAGTGGGGTGGGTAGGGGTGTGGGGGACAGCTGGTAGTGGGGGTGGGGGACAGCTGGTAGTGGGGGTGGGGGACAGCTTGTAGTGGGGGTGGGTAGGGGGCGGGGGACAGCGTAGTGGGGGTGGGTAAGGGGGTGGGGGACAGCTGTAGTGGGGGTGGGGGACAACTGGTAGTGGGGGTGGGTAGGGGGTGGGGGACAGCTGGTAGTGGGGGTGGGGGACAGCTTGTAGTGGGGGTGGGTAGGGGAAAAGGGGTGGGGGACAGCTGGTAGTGGGGATGGGTAGGGGAAAGGGGTGGGGGACTGCTGGCAGTGGGGGTGGGTAGGGGAAGGGGGTGTGTTAGTATACCTGTGGTATACCTGTAGAATTCCACATAGAACCCTGAGAAATCTTGTATGTTAGTTTGCGTCACATAGAACCGTCAGGTTGCGTCACATACAACCGTCAGGTTGCGTCACATAGAACCGTCAGATTGCGTCACATAGAACCGTCAGGTTGCGTCACATAGAACCGTCAGGTTGCGTCACATAGAACCGTCGGGTTGCGTCACATAGAACAGTCGGGTTGCGTCACATAGAACCGTCAGGTTGCGTCACATAGAACCGTCAGGTTGCGTCACATAGAACCGTCAGGTTGCGTCACATAGAACCGTCAGGTTACGTCACATAGAACCATCAGGTTGCGTCACAGAACCGTCAGGTTGCGTCACATAGAACCGTCAGGTTGCGTCACATAGAACCGTCAGGTTGCGTCACATAGAACCGTCAGGTTGCGTCACATAGAACCGTCGGGTTGCGTCACATAGAACCGTCAGGTTGCGTCACATAGAACCGTCAGGTTGCGTCACATAGAACCATCAGGTTGCGTCACATAGAACCGTCAGGTTGCGTCACATAGAACCGTCAGGTTACGTCACATAGAACCATCAGGTTGCGTCACAGAACCGTCAGGTTGCGTCACATAGAACCGTCAGGTTGCGTCAAATAGAACCGTCAGGTTGCGTCACATAGAACCGTCAGGTTGCGTCACATAGAACCGTCGGGTTGCGTCACATAGAACCGTCAGGTTGCGTCACATAGAACCGTCAGGTTGCGTCACATAGAACCGTCGGGTTGCATCACATACAAGAACACAGTAACATAGATAAGAACATAAGAACGAAGGAACACTGCAGCAGGCCTACTGGCCCATGTGAGGCAGGTCCAAGTCTCCTACCGGTTAAGCCAATGCCCCAACCTAGTCAGGGCAGGTCACATTCACTTAAGGAAGGAGCACAGTATCTGGCCTGGTAGCACATGCTAGTCAGGTCCAACTCACACCCACTCACACCCACTCATGTATTTATCTAAGCTATTTTTAAAGTTACAGAAGGTTTAAGCTTCTATAACGGTACTTGGGAGTTTGTTCCACTCATCCACAACTCTATTACCAAACCAGTACTTTCCTACATCCTTCCTGAATCTGAATTTTTCCAACTTAAAACCATTGCTGCGAGTCCTGTCTTGGCTAGATATTTTCACCACGTTATTTACATCCCCTATATTTGTGCAAGAATGGTATATAATACCGACAAGATGAAATTAAGACACGTGTGCAGCATCTGGGTGTCTTTATTGTAGACGTTTCGCCCTCCAGTGGCTTTATCAATGTTGTTAGGTAAGACACATATGTAACAGTTAGGTATCTTTATTTCGAAACGTTTCGCCTACACAGTAGGCTTCTTCAGTCGAGTACAGAAAAGTTGATAGAAGCAGAAGATACTTGAAGACGATGTAATCAGTCCATCACCCTTGAAGTTTTGAGGTGGTCAGTCCCTCAGTCTGGAGAAGAGCATTGTTCCATGGTATAAAATACCGACAGGTTGTTAGGTAAGACACATAAGCATCACCCAGGTCAGGTGATTCCCGGACTCGTTTATATTTATAGGTTAATGAAGGGAGTTAGCATGCGCACTCACGTACTCTGTAAGATTACCTTACACTCTGGCCAAACTATGGGATGAACAATAAAATGGTACAAGGGTATCCTGGTACAGACTTGGAATCAACTTCGACGACCTCTACTAGTGAGAATGGCTGGATTTGAGAGGGACCTGACCTCCCAACGTCTACATTCTTACCTCTGCTAGTGACCTACGTCTCACCTCCTGACGCTATATAAGGCTCCATCCTGTCACTTCAACTCCATATTGTTCCAGAATCAACTTCGACAACCTCTACTAGTAAGAATGGCTGGATTTGAGAGGGACCTGACCTCCCAAAGTGACCTACGTCTCACCTCCTGACGCTATATAAGGCTCCATCCTGTCACTTCAACTCCATATTATTCCAGAATCAACTTCGACAACCTCTACTAGTAAGAATGGCTGGATTTGAGAGGGACCTGACCTCCCAACGTCTACATTCTTACCTCTGCTAGTGACCTACGTCTCACCTCCTGACGCTATATAAGGCTCCATCCTGTCACTTCAACTCCATATTGTTCCAGAATCAACTTCGACAACCTCTACTAGTAAGAATGGCTGGATTTGAGAGGGACCTGACCTCCCAAAGTGACCTACGTCTCACCTCCTGACGCTATATAAGGCTCCATCCTGTCACTTCAACTCCATATTATTCCAGAATCAACTTCGACAACCTCTACTAGTGAGAATGGCTGGGTTTGAGAGGGACCTGACCTCCCAAAGTGACCTACGTCTCACCTCCTGACGCTATATAAGGCTCCATCCTGTCACTTCAACTCCATATTATTCCAGAATCAACTTCGACAACCTCTACTAGTAAGAATGGCTGGGTTTGAGAGGGACCTGACCTCCCAACGTCTATATTCTTACCTCTGCTAGTGACCTACGTCTCACCTCCTGACGCTATATAAGGCTCCATCCTGTCACTTCAACTCCATATTGTTCCAGACTATGGAACAATACTCTTCTCCAGACTGAGGGACTGACCACCTCAAAACTTTAAGGGTGATGGACTGATTACATCGTCTTCAAGTATCTTCTGCTTCTATCAACTTTTCTGTACTCGACTGAAGAATGAAAGTTAAGACACATGTGCAACATCTGGATATCTTTATTGTAGTAGACGTTTCGCCATCCAGTGGCTTTATCAATACAGATTCTAGGACATAATAGGAAGACAGTAGAACTATATACAAAAGATGAGGTAATCAGTCCCTCGGCCTTGGAGTTAGTGTTCACAGCATCGTGGTGGAGGAGAATCTGGAGCAAAGACAAGAAGACTGGCGGTTATATAGGCGTCAGTGGATAGGGACGGGCAGCAGACGAGGGCAAAGTCACTGGTAGGTGGGATTCCCCAGTGGAAGTAGGTCCTTCCCAAAGAGATGGGTTAGTTGCAGCAGCCGTGAAGAAGGTCTCGTAGATGTCCTCTGAACCAAGATTCCATGATACTCGACTAAAGAAGCCTACTGTGTAGGCGAAACGTTTCGAAATAAAGATACCTAACTGCTGCATATGTGTCTTACCTAACAACATTGATAAAGCCACTGGATGGCGAAACGTCTACAATAAAGATACCCAGATGTTTCACACGTGTCTTAATTTCATCTTGTCGGTATTATATACCATTCTTGCACATCTTCCCCTTTCAACAAACTGCTTCATATTACTACAAAATGTAATCCTAGACTGACACTGGAAAAAAAACAGAAGTGCAGTATTAGAAGATTCTTGGCAAGTGTTTCAGCTATGTTATAGAAGCCACTGTTCTGGTTGAAATTGTTAGATATACAGATAAATGATAATCCTAGGATTCTGCAGTATTGAGAATTTTCCTTTCTGGCAATATGTCTTGTGTTTCTGTAGTTGATTAGGGGGTCGTGGAGATTTTTGTGAAGATTTTGGCGTTCCATAAATCGTCCACTCCGCCTGTGTTCAACACCAGAATTTCCAGAACCATTTGATCAACTACAGAAACAAGACTTATTGCCAGAGATAGCTTTCTTCTGAAACGTTTCGCCTGCACAGTAAGCTTCTTTAGTCGAGTACAGAAGAGTTAGCAGAAACAGTAGAGATGTGAAGACGATGTAATCAGTCCATCCCCTTTGAAAACATATTTTTGAGGTGGTCAGTCCCTCAGCCTGGAGAAGAGTTTTATTCCAAAATCTGGAACAATGTGAAGTTGAATCAGCAGTATGCAGACATTTACTGAGAGGGTAAATCTCTCTCAAATCCATCCCTTTTCACTTGAAAAAGTTGTCAACGATGTTTTCTGTGTTGCAGTCTCTGGCAGAGTGAATCTGAAAACGGTATACAATACTGACAGGTTGATATCAACCTGTCAGTATTGAATATCATTTTTCAGATTTATATACAAGGTTTGATGTAATGTGACAATAAATAGAAGGGGCCGTTTTTTATAAGAACTTTTCCGGTATACATGGAATAAGCAGGAGTCATCCTGCAAGTTATCACTCACTTCAGTTTCTAGAGTGAGCTGAATTGACGGTTCAACGCTGTTGAACCATCAACAAAGAAGATAAAAATAAGGGCCTGAGGATATCCCTCCAAGAGAGAGCCTGCAATAATGGATTCAAATTAGATAAGTTTATGCAAGAATGGTATATAATACTGACAAGATGAAATTAAGACACATGTGCAATATCTGGGTATCTTTATTGTAGACGTTTCGCCCTCCAGTGGCTTTATCAATACAAATTCCAGGACATAACTAGAAGACAGTAGGACTATATACAGAAGATGAGGTAATCAGTCCCTCAACCTTGGAGTTGATGCGAAGATCACCGTAGTCGTGGAGATTCTGTGAATGGTAGAAGTGAATGGTACATCTTCTACGGGAGTAGTAATGTATATGCCAGGGATGGGGGGGTGTTCAGTTATCTAGGGCTGGGGTGAAGGCACTGGCTAGTTCAGTGGGAGGAACTATTAGAGCTCTAAACTAGATATTGTTTAAGGTATGGGTTTTTTTGTGGGTAAAGAGTGAAATATGGGAAAATATAATTAAACAGTGAGAACTATCAGGGTTGTGATATTGTAAGTTTTGGGGGATACAAGTTGTAGGCAAAATGAGGCAGGATTGTTGGTTAATACTGAAAATTCAGTGGCAATGGGTGATAAAGGAAGAAGAAGGAAGAGATAGTGGTGGAGTGGAGATTAACAGGGAGAGGTAACCGAAGAGTGGGTTTCTCAATTTGTTTTATGCAAATAGTCGTAGTACTAAAAACAAGTGCGGGTAACATTGATGTATTTGAAATAATTGAGACTTGGTTTAATTTAAAGAGTCGGGATATGCCTATTAAATGTACCATTCAGGGCTTCGAGTTGTTCCACATTGAGGAAAATAATGAGAAGGGAGGTGGGTGGCACTATTTGTCAGAGAACATTTAAATTGCTGTATAAAAATGGATAGAAAGGTGAGGAACACACGCTCAGTTTGGGTAGAATTTCGGAGGGACGTAGAAAATAATTTTGGGTATGTTATACCGTCCTCCAAGCTTAGCTAAGGTCCGAAGGAGAAACCATACCACGGGTGGGGTTTGAACCCGCGACCAGAGTGTCACAAAGCTCCAGACCGTCGTGTTAGCCACTGGACCAGCTAGCCACAATAAGATTCGTCCAACTAGGTATATTTCTACACTATAGGAAGGTTAGCATAGGCCACCACTGTGACCACAAATGCAAGTTTTTACAGACGAATCTCCCGCCAGCGTGACGAACTCTAGCTCAAGTCCCTTCACTGCCGTCAACATGAATCATGTTGACGGCAGTGAAGGGACTTGAGCTAGAGTTTGTCACGGCCACGCTAGCTGGAGATTCGTCTGTAAAAACTTGCATTTGTGGTCACAGTGGTGGCCTATGCTAACCTTCCTATAGTGTAGAAATATACCTAGTTGGATGAATCTTATTGTGGCTAGCTGGTCCAGTGGCTAACGCGACGGTCTGGAGTTTTGTGACACTCTGGTCGCGGGTTCAAACCCCACCCGTGGTATGGTTTGTTTGCAATCGTGTCATTACGATTTCGTGAGTCGAGTCGAGTCCGAAGGAGACTTCTTCGGGAAGAAACTGCTGAGGTTTCAAGGCACGATAATGTAGTAATTCTAGGGAACTTCAACTTGAGTTAAATTGATTGGAATTTCTTGACTGGAAATCTAGAATCAGACGACTTACCAGAGGTGATTTTCAAGATAGTTTTTTAAAGTAGTCTATGATAGAACCAACGAGGAGAAATAACCTGCTTCATATGATTCTGGCAGACAAGGCTACCTTGGTATACAATACCGACAGGTTGGTAGGTAAGACGCATAAGCAACAGTTAGGCAACTTTTTTCCGAAACGTTTCGCCTACACAGTAGGCCTACTTTCTGTATTCGACTGATGAAGCCTACTGTGTAGGCGAAACGTTTCGGAATAAAGTTGCCTAACTGTTGCCTATGTGTCTTACCTACCAACCTGTCGGTATTGTATACCATTTTGATGTTCATCTTGTCAGACACTGCAACACATGGCCTCTTGGTACAGAAAACACCTTGGACAAACTTTTCAAGTGAGAAGTGTTGGATCTGAGAAGGACCTGACCTCTCAGTGGCTACATTCTCACTACTACTACTACTCTGCACCTCTCCTTCCGACAGTATTTAAGTCTCCGCACTGTCGCTTGATCTTCAGATAGTTCCTGACTATGGAACTGAACTTCTCCAGGCTGAGGGACTGACAACCTCAAATTCTACGACTTCAAGGGCGATGGACTGATTACATCGTCTTCACATCTCTACTGTTCCTACTTACTTTCTGTATTCGACTGATGAAGCCTACTGTGTAGGCGAAACGTTTCGGAATAAAGTTGCCTAACTGTTGCTTATGTGTCTTACCTACCAAGGCTACCTTATTGGTCAAACTCGCCCTTGCTTGCTCCACCACTTTAACCTCCTTATTAATCCCCTAAAGTGGTAGGTGCGAGAGAAAAAGTGGTAGAGAGCACTGGGCTCAGTGCTCAGTCCATGGGAAAGAAGACAGAAGAAGAAGAAGAAGAAGAGGAGGAGGAAAAAGAAGAGGAAACTACTAAACTGGTAAATGTACAGAGAACCTCCACAGCTCGTATAAACTCAGGCAATCCCCTAAACAAATTACAAGAAATGCTTGAAGTCCTAGAGTTTCACCCTTTAGAATGGAGGTGAAAAAGATACATCATAATGGATAAGTGTAAGGTACTTGCCCTTGGTAATGAAAATAACCCTCGAAGCTATAATCTAGGTGAAGTAGAGCTTGGTCATACAGAATGTGAAAAAGACTTGGGAGTCATGGTGAGCAGAAATCTAAAGCCAAGACAGCAGTGCCTTAGTGTGCGCAACAAGGCCAACAGATTACTTGGATTTATCTCAAGAAGTATAAGTAACAGAAGTCCAAAAGTTATTTTACAGCTCTATACATCACTAGTGAGGCCTCATTTAGATTATGCTGCTCAGTTTTGGTCTCCTTACTACAGGATGGACATAGACTCATTAGAGAACATACAGAGAAGAATGACTAAAATGATTTACTGTGTAAGGAACCTCCCGTATGATGATAGACTTAAAGCCTTAAATCTCCACTCTCTGGAGAGGCGTAGAATGAGGGGAGATATCATTGAAGTGTATAAGTGGATGACGGGCATAAACAAGGGAGACATTAATAAAGTACTGAGGGTGTCGAACCAGGTAAGAACCAGGAATAATGGATTTAAGTTGGATAAATTTAGATTTAGAAAGGACATAGGTAAGTACTGGTTTTCTAACAGAGTTGTAGATGTGGAAAAAGGCACTTATGTACAGTTCAGGACATTTATTAAAAGAACCGTTTCGCCACGAGTGGCTTCTTCAGTCCTAATACAGAGAAAACTAAGAAAACATTTATATATATAGTGGCAGGAGTCAGGTGAGGTGATGCGTGGGTAGAGGTGGTAGTAGTAGTAGTAGTAGTAGTAGTAGTAGTAGTAGTAGTAGTAGTAGTAGTAGTAATGGAACTAAGGAGGTGAGGTTAGAGAGGGACCTGCTGGCATCAAGTAACACCAGTTCCCAGGATGGGTAATATCCTCTTGCTTAGTAATTTTGAAATACTGTAACTACCGGATTTTTGCTTTATAGTGTTACTGACAGAAATTAGTGCAGCTTCAATGCATTTTCTCCGTCTTAAGTCGTCTTCTTTAATAACTAATTTAGCTTCATTGAATTTCATGAGGTGTCCAACATCGTCTCTATGTTGAACACATGCGTTTTTGCGGTCATCATTTCTGCAAGCATTTTTGTGTTCTGCTATTCTAATGTCCAGAGTTCTGGCTGTTTCCCCTACATATACTTTGTCACACCCCCCACATGGTATAGTGTAGATTCCTGCACTTGTGCCAGAATCATGCTTGGGTTTTTGTATCAGGTTCCTAATAGTAGTTGAAGAGCTGGTAGATATTTTAGCCAGTTTTCTGTCAAACATTTTTGAAACATTAGTGGCAACGTTGCTGACCGGTAAAACGATGTAACTTGGAGGCTTTTCTTCAATTTGATAGGTGTTGGTCTTGCTGAGGATACGTGTTGCACGTTTCCTGCAGTCACGTATGAAGTGTAGGGGAAAGTGTAGTGAACTAAAAGAGTTGGTGATGTATGTACATTCTTCTTCGAGGAACTGTGGACTGGAAATTCTGTAGGCTCTCAGAAAGAAGCAAATAACTACCCCTCTTTTAGTTCTTGTGTCATGGTGAGAGAAGAAATGTAGAAGATCATTCTTGTAGGTAGGCTTCCGGTAGACTTTAAAAGAAAGTTTATTTTCCCCTGTGCGTAAGAGAACGTCGAGAAAAGGTAATTGGTTGTCCTTCTCCTCCTCTAGTGTAAATTTAATAGTAGGTTCCAGAGTGTTGATGGTGTTGAGGATGCCCCGTACGTCAAGATTTTTGGGTACCATGACCAAAATATCATCTACGTACCGCATCCATGTAACTGAGCGAGGGATGTTACTGAGGATCCTTTTTGATTCCAGGTCCTCCATATATAAATTGGCAAGAACTGCACTAAGGGGGGATCCCATGGCTAGTCCGAAGAGTTGTTTGTACTTCTTGTCCTCAAACCTAAAACAATTATAACGAACACAAAGTTCGACAAGGCTCACAAAATCTTGGCGGGGTACAGGTAACTATCATCTTTAATCACCCTGCGAAGAAGATCAATGGCTTGATCAACTGGGACATTGGTGAATAAGGCAGTCACGTCAAAACTTGCAAGCTTCTTATCACTCATGTCGAGATCCCTGATACGGTTAAGGAGGTCACCCGAATGCTTTAGATGAGCCTGACTGATTGTACCCAGGAGCTTTGACAAATATTTCGCCAAAACTCCTGCTAGACTGTGAGGGGCGCTGCCGATACCAGTTGTAATGGGTCTCATAGGCACATTTGGTTTGTGGGTCTTTGGTAAACCATAAAGTCTAGCTGACTTGGGGTTGGTAGGGATGAGGCGCAAGAGCTTTTTACCTTCTTCTGATTTCCTGAGTATACTGCGGGTCTTACTGAGAAAAGAATCTGTTTCTTTCTTCCATGCATGTTCGGGGATGGAAACGTATGTGTTGGCGTCGTTCAATAAATCTTGCATCTTACTAACGTAGTCTGTACTGTTGAGGATGACCACTCCTCCTCCTTTGTCCACTGTGGTGATGAGGATATCATTATTAGTAGCTAATTTTTTGAGTGCCTGGATGTAGCGACGAGGAATGACTGGACGACTAGTTCAGAAACTGCAGCTGCAATAAGTCCTTGTATGAAACCTTTGTTAAACTCAGAGTCACCGAAGAAATGGTTTTTGATCACTGTGTCTAACTCGCATTTAGGCTTCCGTATGCCAGTAGCAAACTTGAGACCTAAGCTGAGTGCTTCGGATTCTGTATCACTGAGAGCATAAGAAGAAAGGTTATTGATGATGTCAGCTCTACCAATATCTTTCCATTTGCTGTGTTGACAGAGAGAGGAAAGTTTTCTTGAGAGCCGTAGTTTCTGCTGTAGGTTGGCGGTGGTAACTTTGCTTAGGATGTGTTCGGCGGTGCGTCTGTCAGGAGCGGGAAGGGAAGTGAGAGCTAGGTGAGCACTAATGGTAATAATCTTTGGAGCAAGCTGATAGATCTTCCTTGCACTCTCGTAGGTAGTGGTAAGTAGCAGGAGAGAAGGGATGTTTAGAATCCGTGAGATGGTGTGGAGTGGATCTAGGTGCGACCATTTCTTCAATGCAGTCTTGCAGAAAGGAGGAACGGTTCTTGAAGCTGTGTGCCTTCAGAAGGAGAACCGTTCCTCCTTTCTGCAAGACTGCATTGAAGAAATGGTCGCACCTAGATCCACTCCACACCATCTCACGGATTCTAAACATCCCTTCTCTCCTGCTACTTACCACTACCTACGAGAGTGCAAGGAAGATCTATCAGCTTGCTCCAAAGATTATTACCATAGTGCTCACCTAGCTCTCACTTCCCTTCCCGCTCCTGACAGACGCACCGCCGAACACATCCTAAGCAAAGTTACCACCGCCAACCTACAACAGAAACTACGGCTCTCAAGAAAACTTTCCTCTCTCTGTCAACACAGCAAATGGAAAGATATTGGTAGAGCTGACATCATCAATAACCTTTCTTCTTATGCTCTCAGTGATACAGAATCCGAAGCACTCAGCTTAGGTCTCAAGTTTGCTACTGGCATACGGAAGCCTAAATGCGAGTTAGACACAGTGATCAAAAACCATTTCTTCGGTGACTCTGAGTTTAACAAAGGTTTCATACAAGGACTTATTGCAGCTGCAGTTTCTGAACCTAGTCGTCCAGTCATTCCTCGTCGCTACATCCAGGCACTCAAAAACTTAGCTACTAATAATGATATCCTCATCACCACAGTGGACAAAGAAGGAGGAGTGGTCATCCTCAACAGTACAGACTACGTTAGTAAGATGCAAGATTTATTGAACGACGCCAACACATACGTTTCCATCCCCGAACATGCATGGAGGAAAGAAACAGATTCTTTTCTCAGTAAGACCCGCAGTATACTCAGGAAATCAGAAGAAGGTAAAAAGCTCTTGCGCCTCATCCCTACCAACCCCAAGTCAGCTAGACTTTATGGTTTACCAAAGACCCACAAACCAAATGTGCCTATGAGACCCATTACATCTGGAATCGGCAGCGCCCCTCACAGTCTAGCAGGAGTTTTGGCGAAATATTTGTCAAAGCTCCTGGGTACAATCAGTCAGGCTCATCTAAAGCATTCGGGTGACCTCCTTAACCGTATCAGGGATCTCGACATGAGTGATAAGAAGCTTGCAAGTTTTGACGTGACTGCCTTATTCACCAATGTCCCAGTTGATCAAGCCATTGATCTTCTTCGCAGGGTGATTAAAGATGATAGTTACCTGTACCCCGCCAAGATTTTGTGAGCCTTGTCGAACTTTATGTTCGTTATAATTGTTTTAGGTTTGAGGACAAGAAGTACAAACAACTCTTCGGACTAGCCATGGGATCCCCCCTTAGTGCAGTTCTTGCCAATTTATATATGGAGGACCTGGAATCAAGAAGGATCCTCAGTAACATCCCTCGCTCAGTTACATGGATGCGGTACGTAGATGATATTTTGGTCATTGTACCCAAAAATCTTGACGTACGGGGCATCCTCAACACCATCAACACTCTGGAACCTACTATTAAATTTACACTAGAGGAGGAGAAGGACAACCAATTACCTTTTCTCGACGTTCTCTTACGCACAGGGGAAAATAAACTTTCTTTTAAAGTCTACCGGAAGCCTACCTACAAGAATGATCTTCTACATTTCTTCTCTCACCATGACACAAGAACTAAAAGAGGGGTAGTTATTGGCTTCTTTCTGAGAGCCTACAGAATTTCTTAGTTTTCTCTGTATTAGGACTGAAGAAGCCACTCGTGGCGAAACGTTTCCTTTAATAAATGTCCTGAACTGTACATAAGTGTCTTTTTCCACATCTTGTCGGTATCACCATACCATTTCCTCAGAGTTGTAGATGCGTGGAACAGTCTTCCCAGTGGGGTGATAGAGGCTAGGACCTTGGGTAGCTTTAAGAAGAGACTGGACAAATATATGAGTGGGAGGGGCTGGGTTTGATTATTATTATTATTATTTATTATTAAAGATTAGCCAGTATTCTCCCGGCCCGGGCCTTTTCCAAGTGGTGGCCCGGCCTTGGCTCCCTCTTTAGGGAGTGTCTGAGACCTAAGTCTCCCATGGGAGGAGGCACAAGTACCTCCTCATCTTTGGGACCAACTGTCCCCATGCCTAGCCACAAGCTAGGCCTCTCTGGTCTGCCATCCCCGCCCCAAGGGGGCTAATGGGAATGACAGTCTCATGAGCTAAATGCTCGGGCTCAGGCACCTACCCTACCCTAGAATGGTTAGGCATGGTGTCGATGTGGGTTTGATTGGTATCAAGGGGTACGGGAGTTATTTCTTGAGTAGCTTTAGGTAGCTGTCGTTTTGTGCAAGAAAGGTATAAAATACCGACAATATGAAAGTTAAGATACATGTGCAACATCTAGGTATCTTTATTGTAGACGTTTCGCCATCCAGTGGCTTTATCAATACAGATTCTAGGACATAATAGTTCTACTGTCTTCCTATTATGTGATGAATGGTTTGAAAAACCGACAAGTTGAAGATTGAGACACTTATGCAGCACATGGGAATCTTTATTCAGGAAACGTTTCGCCACACAGTGGCTTCATCAGTCCAATACAAAGAGGAAGGCGTAAGGAGAGGAGGAGAATGAGGTAATCAGTCCCTCAACCTGGAGTCGATGTGTTCAGTCCAGGTACATTCTACAAGATTGATGGACTGAACACATCGACTCCAGGTTGAGGGACTGATTACCTCATTCTCCTCCTCTCCTTACACCTTCCTCTTTATATTGGACTGATGAAGCCACTGTGTGGCGAAACGTTTCCTAAATAAAGATTTCCATGTGCTGCATAAGTGTCTCAATCTTCAATTCATCATATTCATTACCGTGATCTACCTCCTCAAATACCTTAGTGAAAAAAGTTAATAAATTCGTAAGGCAGGAACAACCCTTTGTAAAACCATGCTGAGATTTGTTGATTAATTTATGCACAGAGCACTGCAGGAGGCCTACTGGCCCATGCCAAGCAGGTCGAAGTCACACCCCCCACTGAATTTGCGTCACATACAGGCGTGAGGCTTGCGTCACAACCCACTGAGGTTTGCGTCACCTGGCGAGGTTTGACACCCGCCCCGGCAGGTAGAAATGCCGCCGCCGTGTCCAGTCGAGAAGCTTTGTACCTCTTAACACGCACCATTCTCGCCCTTAAATACTCCTGACACATCTCCCCCGGTGCCACAGTGAGGCTTACGCCCGTTTTACGTCGATTTGTGGATAACACATGCAGGTGATGGCCCAGGTATTACTCCAGCCTCCCCAGTAATTAACCTGGTACAGGTAACGGTGCATAGGCCTATCTCTGCCTTCAGGTCATGGAGGTACAGCAGGCCTACCTGCTCAAAGTTGTGCAGTGAAGCGCTTGCTTCATACGCTGGGTGTCATTGGTTCGATACCTGGCACGGGGTTACTTAGCAGTAAGTCAGTACCTGGGTGTTAGTCACCTTACACCTGCTGCCAGTGTTCACCTAGCAGTAAGTAGGTACCTTGGGTGTTAGTCACCTTATACACCTGCTGTCAGTTGTATCACCTAGCAGTAAGTAGTAACCTGGTGTTAGTCACCTTACACCTGCTGTCAGTGTTCACCTAGCAGTAAGTAGGTACCTGGGTGTTAGTTACCTTACACCTGCTGTCAGTGTTCACCTAGCAGTAAGTAGGTACCTGGGTGTTAGTCACCTTACACCTGCTGTCAGTGTTCACCTAGCAGTAAGTCAGTACCTGGGTGTTAGTCACCTTACACTCTGTCAGATGTTCACCTAGCAGTAAGTAGGTACCTGGGTGTTAGTTACACCTGCTGTCAGTGTTCACCTAGCAGTAAGTAGGTACCTGGGTGTTAGTTACACCTGCTGTCAGTGTTCACCTAGCAGTAAGTAGAATACAAGGATGGTGATGTGGGGAGAATACAGGGATGGTGGTGTTGGGAGAATACTGGGATGGGGGTGTGGGGAGAATACAGGGATAGGGGTGTGGGGAGAATACAGGGATGGTGGTGTGGGGAGAATACTGGAATGGTGGTGGGGGGAGGGAGAGAGAGAGAGAGAGAGAGAGAGAGAGAGAGAGAGAGAGGAGAGAGAGAGAGAGAGAGAGAGAGAGAGAGGATAGCGTCATGACCTCTCCTGCCCACATTCCATCTTGGCTCAACCTGCCACTTAAGTTGCTATCTTCAAGTGTTATCTTGCTTGCTGTGTGGTAGTGACTCCAGTCTCCAGCCATTACTACACTTACCTTCCCCTTGTACTTCCAACAACCTCTTCTCTACAACACCACTTGGTGTAACAACCTTGTGTTGCTACACAATGATAGTTACATTGTGGGAACACCAGCAGTGTTGCTACACTATTCTGTATGATAGTTACATTGGGAACACCAGCATGTTTGTTTACACTATTCTATATTTATAGTTACATTGTGGGAACACCAGCAGTGTTGCTACACTATTCTATATGATAGTTACATTGTGGGAACACCAGCAGTGTTGCTACACTATTCTATATGATAGTTACATTGTGGGAACACCAGCAGTGTTGCTACACTATTCTATATGATAGTTACATTGTGGGAACACCAGCAGTGTTGCTACACTATTCTATATGATAGTTACATTGTGGGAACACCAGCAGTGTTGCTACACTATTCTATATGATAGTTACATTGTGGGAACACCAGCAGTGTTGCTACACTATTCTATATGATAGTTACATTGTGGGAACACCAGCAGTGTTGCTACACTATTCTATATGATAGTTACATTGTGGGAACACCAGCAGTGTTGCTACACTATTCTATATGATAGTTACATTGTGGGAACACCAGCAGTGTTGCTACACTATTCTATATGATAGTTACATTATGGGAACACCAGCAGTGATGCTACACTATTCTATATGATAGTTACATTGTGGGAACGCCAGCAGTGTTGCTACACTATTCTATATGATAGTTACATTGTGGGAACACCAGCAGTGTTGCTACACTATTCTATATGATAGTTACATTGTGGGAACACCAGCAGTGTTGCTACACTATTCTATATGATAGTTACATTGTGGGAACACCAGCAGTGTTGCTACACTATTCTATATGATAGTTACATTGTGGGAACACCAGCAGTGTTGCTACACTATTCTATATGATAGTTACATTGTGGGAACACCAGCAGTGTTGCTACACTATTCTATATGATAGTTACATTGTGGGAACACCGGCAGTTTGCACAGAACTGCTAAATGCCTCAAATGATGTAGTAGAAGTTTTAGCAGTAAAGGTCGAGAACCAAAACCTAGGCATTGTGGTAGTCTACAAGCCTCCGGATGCAACATCCCAGCAATTCCAGGAACAGCTGTTAAAAATTGACCACTGTCTGGAAAACCTTCCAGCTCCTGCACCCAACATCTTGCTCCTGGGGGATTTCAACTTAAGGCACCTAAAATGGAGGAATATAGCAAATAATATTGTTGCAGTAATAACACCAGAGGCAGCTCTGATGAAAACTCACACTCACGCGAGCTTTTAAATCTCTGCACAAAATTCAATTTAAACCAGCAAATAATAGAGCCTACTAGACTGGAGAATACACTAGACCTCATCTTCACTAACAATGATGATCTGATAAGAAATATCACCATATCAAAACAATATACTCAGATCACAACATAATTGAGGTTTCAGTCATGTATGCGAGGAGCCCCAGACCGACATAATGAGATTAGTCACGAGGGAGCATTCACCAAATTCAACTTCAATAACAAAAACATAAAGTGGACAAGTAAACCAAGTCCTAACCGATAAAGCTGGGAAGATAAAACTAAAACAACAAAAGACCCAAACTTATGCCTAGAACAGATTAACTCGGGGGCCACTCGATGTATGCACAAGGCTATTCCTCTAAGAAAAAGGAGGAGTAGATGTAAAACAGAAAGAGACAGGCGCTCCCTTTACAGGCGACGGAAAAAATAACAAGCGGCTAAAAGGGTCAATATATCTGAAATGCGTAGGGAGACACTGGTCAGAGAAATAGCAACACGAACTTAAGCTAAAAGAAATCCTTTAGGAGTCAGGAATCGCGGGAAGAACTAAAAGCCATAAAGAAATCGAAAGAAACCCAAAGATTTCTTCTCCTATGCCAAATAAAAATCGAGAACAACGTCCAGTATTGGGCCCCTACTTAAACAAGATGGTCCTACACAGATGACAGAAAGGGAAAAAATGATGAGCTACTCAATCCCAATATGACTCAGTTTTTAGCAAGCCGCTAACCGACTGAGAGTCGAAGATCAAAATGAATTTTTTTATGGGGAGAGCCACAAAATTTGATTAACACAAGCCTATCCGATGTTATCCGGGACGCCAAATGACTTCAAAACAGGCGATAAATGACATGCCCATGCACTCTGCCCCAGGCCAGACTCATGGAACTCTGTGTTCATAAAGAACGAAAAGAAGCCCCTATCACGAGCCTTTTTCCATCCTATGGAGAGAGAGCATGAAAACGGGGGTCGTCCCACAGTTACTAAAAACAACAGACATAGCCCCACTCCAAAAAGGGGGCAGTTAAAGCACAGCAAAGAACTACAGACCAATAGCACTAACATCCCATATCATAAAAATTTTTGAAAGGGTCCTAAGAAGCAATATCACCACGCATCTAGAAACCCTTCAGTTACACAACCCAGGGCAACATGGTTTAGAACAGGTCACTCCTGTCTGTCTCAACTATTGGACCACTACGACAAGGTCCTAAATGCACTAGAAGACAAAAAGAATGCAGATGTAATAATACAGACTTTGCAAAAGCCTTCGACAAGTGTGCCATGGCGTAATAGCGCACAAAATGCGTGCTAAAGGAATAACGGGAAAAGTCGGTCGATGGATCTAAAATTTTCCCTCACTAACAGAACACAGAGAGTAATCGTCAACAGAGTAAAAATCCGAGCAGCACGGTGAAAAGCTCTGTTCCACAAGGCACAGTACTCGCTCCCATCTGTTCCTCATCCTTTATATCGACATAGACAAGGATGTCAGCCACAGCACCGTGTCTTCCTTTGCAGATGACACCCGAAATCTGCATGACATGTCTTCCATTGCAGACACACGCAAAAACTCCAGGCAGACATCAACCAAATCTTTTTAGTGGGCTGCAGAAAAACAATATAAGTTCAACGATGAAAATTTCAATTACTCGATATGGTAAACATGAGGAAATTTTAAAACTTCATCAGAGTAACAAAACAAATTCTGGCCCCAAAATAGAGCGAAAAAACCAACGTCAAAGACCTGGGAGTGATCATGTCGGAGATCTCACCTTCAAGGACCATAACATTGTATCAATCGCATCTGCTAGAAAAATGACAGGATGGATAATTAGAACCTTCAAAACTAGGGAGCCAAGCCCATGATGACACTCTTCAGTCACTTTTTTCTATCTAGGCTGGAATATTGCTGCAAAACTAACAGCACCTTTCAAGGCAGGTGAAATTGCCGACCTAGAAAATGTACAGAGAACTTTCACGGCGCGCATAAAAGGAGATAAAACACCTCAATTATTGGGAGCGCTTGAGGTTCCTGAACCTGTATTCCCTGGAACGCAGGAGGGAGAGATACATGATTATATACACCTGGAAAATCCTAGAGGGACTAGTACCGAAATTGCACACGAAAATCACTCATTTCGAAAGCAAAAGACTTGGCAGACGATGCACCATCCCCCCAATGAAAAGCAGGGGTGTCACTAGCACGTTAAGAGACCATACAATAAGTGTCAGGGGCCCGAGACTGTTCAACTGCCTCCCAGCACACATAAGGGGGATTACCAACAGACCCCTGGCAGTCTTCAAGCTGGCACTGGACAAGCACCTAAAGTCAGTTCCGGATCAGCCGGGCTGTGGCTCGTATGTTGGTTTGCGTGCAGCCAGCAGCAACAGCCTGGTTGATCAGGCTCTGATCCACCAGGAGGCCTGGTCTCAGACCGGGCCGCGGGGGCGTTGACCCCCGGAACTCTCTCCAGGTAAACTCCAGGTAAACACTATTCTATATGATAGTTACATTGTGGGAACACCAGCAGTGTTCCTACACTATTCTATATGATAGTTACATTGTGGGAACACCAGCAGTGTTGCTACACTATTCTATATGATAGTTACATTTGTGGGGAAAACCAGCAGTGTTGCTACACTATTCTATATGATAGTTACATTGTGGGAACACCAGCAGTGTTCCTACACTATTCTATATGATAGTTACATTGTGGGAACACCAGCAGTGTTGCTACACTATTCTATATGATAGTTACATTGTGGGAACACCAGCAGTGTTGCTACACTATTCTATATGATAGTTTACATTTGGGAACACCAGCAGTGTTGCTACACTATTCTATATGATAGTTACATTGTGGGAACACCAGCAGTGTTGCTACACTATTCTATATGATAGTTACATTGTGGGAACACCGGCAATATGTGTAGACAAGCGCCAGACAAGCCTGGCCCAGTACCACCAGCAGCAACAACCTGTTTGACCAGGCTGGCACCGGGACTAGGCTTCGGCCTTAGGAAAACTCTGTGATCCATTATGTACGTCAGATAATGTGTCATCTCAGTGTAAGGAGACCAAGATTCATCAACACCCTCGCTTCCTACGCCGGGGAGATCACCAGCACACTCCTACCCATCTTGGACTCGGTTCCTGATCAGCCGGTCTGTGGTGCGTGCGTTGATCTACGTGGTATTTAACCGGGCCTCGGGGGCGCTGCCCCCCTCTGTAGTCTACAAGAATGTAGTTATCTTTAATTACTTCCTCTTAATTGATAATTAGTGAGGCGAGTTGGTAAGAAGGGGGAAGGGGGTGAATGTGGTGGTGTGGGGAGGGGAGGAGGGGTAGGGGTGATTGATGCTGATGGAGGGGGACTTCTGGGGAGGATTGAACAGTCTCCCGAGACGAAATTGTTCCGTCAGGTGTTCTGCTGGAGTGTATGTTACTGAGGGACTGATCTCCTTATATCAGGGTTGAGGGACTGATCTCCTAATATCAGGGTGGAGGGACTGATCTCCTAATATCAGGGTGGAGGAACTGTTTCCCCTTTATATCAGGGTTGAGGGACTGATCTCCTAATATCAGGGTGGAGGGACTGATCTCCTTATATCAGGGTTGAGGGACTGATCTCCTAATATCAGGGTGGAGGGACTGATCTCCTAATATCAGGGTGGAGGAACTGATCTCCTTATATCAGGGTTGAGGGACTGATCTCCTATTATCAGGGTGGAGGGACTGATCTCCTTATATCAGGGTGGAGGGACTGATCTCCTAATATCAGAGTGGAGGGACCGATCTCCTTATATCAAGGTGGAGGGACTGATCTCCTTATATCAGGGTGGAGGGACTGATCTCCTTATATCAGGGTGGAGGGACTGATCTCCTTACATCAGGGTTGAGGGACTGTTCTCTTTATATCAGGGTGGAGGGACTGATATCCTTATATCAGGGTGGAGGGACTGATCTCCTAATATCAGGGTGGAGGGACCGATCTCCTTATATCAAGGTGGAGGGACTGATCTCCTTATATCAGGGTTGAGGGACTTATCTCCTTATATCAGGGTGGAGGGACTGATCTCCTTATATTAGGGTGGAGGGGCTGATCTCCTTATATCAGGGTGGAGGGACTGATCTCCTAATATCAGGGTGGAGGGACTGATCTCCTAATATCAGGGTGGAGGGACTGATCTCCTTATATCAGGGTGGAGGGACTGATCTCCTTATATCAGGGTGGAGGGACTGATCTCCTTATATCAGGGTGGAGGGACTGGTCTCCTTATATCAGGGTGGAGGGACTGATCTCCTTTTATCAGGGTGGAGGGACTGATCTCCTTATATCAGGGTGGAGGGACTGATCTCCTTATATCAGGGTGGAGGGACTGACCACCAACAGGTTGAGGTTACTGTGTGTGTTTACTCACCTAATTCTCACCTAGTCGTGGGTTCAGAGATCGGGTCACAGTTCCTGGCCCCGCCTCTTCACTGGTCGCTACTAAGTCACTTTCCCTGAACCGTGAGCTTTATCATACCTCGTCTTAAAGCTATGTAGGGTTCCTGCCTCCACTACATCACTTGCCAGACTATTCCACTTCCTGACTACTCTGTGACTGAAGAAATACTTCCTAACATCCCTGTGATTCATCTGAGTCTTCAACTTCCAGCTGTGTCCCCTTGTTGCTGTGTCCCCTTGTTGCTGTGTCCCCTTGTTGCTGTGTCCCCTTGTTGCTGTGTCCCCTTGTTGCTGTGTCCCCTTGTTGCTGTGTCCCCTTGTTGCTGTGACCCCTTGTTGCTCTGTCCCCTTGTTGTTGTGTCCCCTTGTTGCTGTGTCCCCTTGTTGCTGTGTCCCCTTGTTGTTGCGTCCCCTTGTTGCTGTGTCCCCTTGTTGCTGTGTCCCCTTGTTGCTGTGTCCCCTTGTTGCTGTGACCCCTTGTTGCTGTGTCCCCTTGTTGCTGTGACCCCTTGTTGTTGTGTCCCCTTCTTGCTGTGTCCCCTTCTTGCTGTGTCCCCTTCTTGCTGTGTCCCCTTCTTGCTGTGACCCCTTGTTGCTGTGTCCCTTGTTACTGTGTCCCCTCGTTGCTGTGTCCCCTTGTTACTGTCTCCCCATGTTGCTGTGCCCCCTCGTTGCTGTGTCCCCTTGTTTCTGTCCCCTTGTTGCTGTGTCCTCTCGTTGCTGTGTCCCCTTGTTGCTCTGTGTCCCCTTGTTATTTTGCCCCCCTCGTTGCTGTGTCCCCTTGTTACTGTGTCCCCTCGTTGCTGTGTCCCCCTTGTTACTGTGTCCCCTCGTTGCTGTGTCCCCTTGTTTCTGTCTCCCCTTGTTGCTGTGTCCCCTCGTTGCTGTCTCCCCTTGTTGCTGTGTCCCCTCGTTGCTGTGCCCCCTTGTTACTGTGTCCCCTCGTTGCTGTGTCCCCTTGTTGCTGTGCCCCCTTGTTACTGTGTCCCCTCGTTTCTGTGTCCCCTTGTTTCTGTCTCCCCTTGTTTCTGTCTCCCCTTGTTGCTGTGTCCCCTTGTTTCTGTCTCCCCTTGTTGCCGTGTCCCCTTGTTACTGTGTCCCCTTGTTGCTGTGTCCCCTTGTTACTGTGTCACCTTGTTGCTGTTTCCCCTTGTTGCTGTGTCCCCTTGTTACTGTGTCCCCTTGTTACTGTGTCCCCTTGTTGCTGTGTCCCATTGTTGCTGTCTCCCCATGTTGCTGTGTCCCCTTGTTGCTGTGTCCCCTTGTTGCTGTGTCCCCTTGTTGTTGTGTCCCATCTCTGGAACATCCTGTCTTTGTCCACCTTGTCAATTCCTCTCAGTATTTTGTATGTCTTTATTATGTCCCCCCTATCTCTCCTGCCCTCCAGTGTCGTCAGGTTGATTTCCCTTAACCTCTCCTCGTAGGACATACCTCTTAGCTCTGGGACTAGTCTTGTTGCAAACCTTGCACTTTCTCTAGTTTCTTTACGTGCTTGGCTAGGTGTGGGTTCCAAACTGGTGCCGCATACTCCAATATGGGCCTAACATACACGGTGTACAGGGTCCTGAATGATTCCTTATTAAGATGTCGGAATGCTGTTCTGAGGTTTGCTAGGCGCCCCATATGCTGCAGCAGTTATTTGGTTGATGTGCGCTTCAGGAGATGTGCCTGGTGTTTACTCACCCCAAGATCTTTTTCCTTGAGTGAGGTTGTAGTCTCTGGCCCCCTAGACTGTACTCCGTCTGCGGCCTTCTTTGCCCTTCCCCAATCTTCATGACTTTGCACTTGGTGGGATTGAACTCCAGGAGCCATTGCTGGACCAGGTCTGCAGCCTGTCCAGATCCCTTTGTAGTTCTGCCTGGTCTTCGATCGAGTGAATTCTTCTCATCAACTTCACGTCATCTGCAAACAGGGACACCTCAGAGTCTATTCCTTCCGTCATGTCGTTCACAAATACCAGAAACAGCACTGGTCCTAGGACTGACCCCTGTGGGACCCCGCTGGTCACAGGTGCCCACTCTGACACCTCGCCACGTACCATGACTCGCTGCTGTCTTCCTGACAAGTATTCCCTGATCCATTGTAGTCCCTTCCCTGTTATCCCTACTTGGTCCTCCAGTTTTTGCACCAATCTCTTGTGTGGAACTGTGTCAAACGCCTTCTT
Organism: Cherax quadricarinatus; assembly: GCF_026875155.1. Lineage (NCBI taxonomy): Eukaryota > Metazoa > Arthropoda > Malacostraca > Decapoda > Parastacidae > Cherax > Cherax quadricarinatus. The sequence continues at coordinate 17,169,180 of NC_069489.1, read as the reverse complement.
GCAGTCCAAGAAAATACGTGTGTGTGTGTGTGTGTGTGTGTGTGTGTGTGTGTGTTTTGTGTGTGTGTGTGTGTGTGTGTGTATGTGTGTGTGTTGTGTGTGTGTGTGTGTGTGTGTGTGTGTGTGTGTGTGTGTGTGTGTGTGTGATAATGTCACGTCGTGGTAGTGACAACACTTGCCTCTTCTCTGATAATGTCAGATCCTTCACTCAGCTGACATCTCTGTTTCTCTGTCAGTCAACTGACTTCTCCCCTCCTCTCTCTCTCTCTCTCTCTCTCTCTCTCTCTCTCTCTCTCTCTCTCTCTCTCTCTCTCTCTCTCTCTCTCTCTCTCTCTCTCTCTCTCTCTCTCGCTCTCTCTCTCTCTCTCTCTCTCTCTCTCTCTCTCTCTCTCTCTCTTCTACCATCCTTGTCTGTCTCACTCGCTAGAGCTGTCTGTACTACCATGTACTCTGCTGTCTGTAGCATGTACTCTGTTGTCTGTATCATGTACTCTGCTGTACGGGAATGTACGTATGTACTTGGCGTGCGTGGAAATGTGGGTGTGTGCGTGGCGTGCGTGGGAATGTGGGTGTGTGCGTGGCGTGCGTGGGAATGTGGGTGTGTGCGTGGCGTGCATGTGAATATGGGTTTGTGCGTGGTGTGCGTGGGAATGTGGGTGTGTGCGTGGCGTGCGTGGGAATGTGGGTGTGTGCGTGGCGTGCGTGGGAATGTGGGTGTGTGCATGGCGTGCGTGGGAATGTGTGTGCGTGGCGTGCGTGGGAATGCTCGTGTGTGCGTGGCGTGTGTGGGAATGTGTGTGCGTGGCATGTGCGGGAATGTACGTGTGTGCGTGGCCTGGCAGGACCTGTGTTCTACCTGTGCTAACACACCTGGTCTGGCAGAACCTGTGTCCCGCCTGTGTTAACACACCTGGTCTGGCAGAACCTGTGTCCTACCTGTGCTCACACACCTGGTCTGGCAGGACCTGTGTCCTCCCTGTGTTTACACACCTGGTCTGGCAGGACCTGTGTCCTACCTGTGCTAACACACCTGGTCTGGCAGGACCTGTGTCCTCCCTGTGTTTACACACCTGGCCTGGCAGGACCTGTGTCCTCCCTGTGTTTACACACCTGGTCTGGCAGGACCTGTGTCCTCCCTGTGCTTACACACCTGGTCTGGCAGGACCTGTGTCCTACCTGTGCTAACACACCTGGTCTGGCAGGACCTGTGTCCTACCTGTGCTAACACACCTGGTCTGGCAGGACCTGTGTCCTACCTGTGCTAACACACCTGGTCTGGCAGGACCTGTGTCCTACCTGTGCTAACACACCTGCACATGTGTCTAATTCAATAACACACCTCGTCTGGCAGGACCTGTGTCCTACCTGTGGTCACACACCTCGTCTGGCAGGACCTGTGTCCTACCTGTGCTCACACACCTGGTCTGGCAGGACCTGTGTCCTGCCAGACTCAATACATTAATTACCACTCCCGGAAGACGGTCGTGACCGCTGTGGAAGCGCCGACACCGTATTCGGCCTCTCCTCTGGCCGTACATTAACGAGCGTGTGATTTCCAACGAATTATGCCACTCTGGTGTCTACCAGAGTGCCAGACACTGACCCATATAAGACGCACTGTCATATAAGACGCACGATCGTATAAGACGCACGTCGTAGAGGTTCTGGGCCCTGTTGGTGGTCCAGGATCTCCAGCAGCAACAATCTGGTTGACCAGGCTAGCATCAGACAGGCCTGGTCCAGGACCACCAGGAAAAACAACCTGGTTGACCAGGCTAGCACCAGACAAGCCTGGTCCAGGACCACCAGCACCAGACAAGCCTGGTCCAGGACCACCAGCACCAGACAAGCCTGGTCCAGGACCACCAGCACCAGACAAGCCTGGTCCAGGACCACTAGCAGCAGACAAGCCTTGTCCAGGACCACCCGCACCAGACAGCCTGGTCCAGGACCACCAGCACCAGACAAGCCTGGTCCAGGACCATCAGCACCAGGCAAGCCTGGTCCAGGACCACCAGCACCAGACAAGCCTGGTCCAGGACCACCAGCAGCAGACAAGCCTTGTCCAGGACCACCCGCACCAGACAAGCCTGGTCCAGGACCACCAGCACCAGACAAGCCTGGTCCAGGACCACCCGCGCCAGACAAGCCTGGTCTAGGACCACCAGCACCAGACAAGCCTGGTCCAGGACCACCAGCACCAGACAAGCCTGGTCCAGGACCACCAGCACCAGACAAGTCTGGTCCAGGACCACCAGCACCAGACAAGCCTGGTCCAGGACCAGCAGCAACAACAACCTTGTTGACCAGGCTAGCACCAGACAAGCCTGGTCCAGGACCACCAGCAACAACAACCTGGCAGTCGACTCACAAGAGGCAGCAGGGAAGATGTCTCAACAGGGAGACGAGTGAGGGAGGTGGGGGAGTGTTGGAGTGAGGGAGATAGGGAGGGAGGGACGGCTTCCTCAACACTACCATATGCAGTAAACTAAGCGGGAGATGTGGCTGTTAGAGTGGACCGGTCCAGTAGAACAGTGAACCGGTCCTCTTGAAAGGCAGCTACCAGCCAGGCAACAAGTGACCCTAAACCAGGAGGACATAAGTGTCAAGTTGGCACCTCTAGCCTCGACACCTGACCGATCAGCCGATAGTTTAACCTCTCAATTTCTAAGCTTGAATATCAATTTGTTTGTGACCGTAGCCCCTCGCTTCTGATTGGCCAGGGCAGTCAGGAGGTGACCCGTGATTGGCCCAAGATAGGGTTTATGACCGTGGTATCTGAGGGTAGATAACTAGCCTGGATTGTCTGGTCGTAACCCCGGCCATTGGTGGGTTGTGTAGAGTGGGTTTAGTGCTTGTTATCGTGGGTTGGTTGGATATCATGGGTTACTAACATGTTTTCGGAGGTCAACACCCCTGGTGGATCAGGGCCTGATCAGTCAGGCTGCTGCAGTTGGTTGCATGCAGTCCAAGGTAGGAACCACAGCCCGGCTGGTCAGGTGCTGACTTTGTGTCTGTTCAGTTCATTCTTGAAGACAGCCAGGGGTCTTGAAGACAGCCAGGGGTCTTGCAGATAGCCAGGGGTCTTGAAGATAGTCAAAGATCTTGAAGATAGCCAGGGGTCTTGAAGACAGGCAGGGGTCTTGAAGACAGGCAGGGGTCTTGAAGATAGCCAGGGGTCTTGAAGATAGCCAGGGGTCTTGAAGACAGCCAGGGGTCTTGAAGACAGCCAGGGTTCTTGAAGACAACCAGGGGTCTTGAAGATAGCCAGGGGTCTTGAAGATAACCAGGGGTCTTGAAGACAGCCAGGGGTCTTGAAGATAACCAGGGGTCTTGAAGATAGCCAGGGGTCTTGAAGATAACCAGGGGTCTTGAAGACAGCCAGGGGTCTTGAAGACAGCCAGGGGTCTTGAAGACAACCAGGGGTCTTGAAGACAACCAGGGGTCTTGAAGATAGCCAGGGGTCTTGAAGACAGCCAGGGGTCTTGAAGACAGCCAGGGGTTTTGAAGACAGACAGGGGTCTTGATGATAGCCAGGGGTCTTGAAGACAACCAGTAGTTCAGGTGCTTGATGGAACTTACATGTGCAGTAAAGGTTCTCTGGACACTCTCTGGATCTGCAATTTCACCTGTCTTGAATGGAGATGTTAATGTACAGCAGTATTCCAGCCTAGAGAGAACAAGTGATGTGAAAATAATCATCATTGGCTTAGCATCTCTTGTCTTGAATGTTCTCATTATCCATCCTATCAGTTTCCTGGCAGATGTGATAGTGACAATGTTTTAAGAACATAAGAACATAAGAACGAAGGAACACTGCAGAAGGCCTACTGGCCATGCGAGGCAGGTCCAAGTCTCCTACCGGCTTAAGCCAAAGCACCCAACCTAGACAGGTCAGGTCACATTGACTTGAGGGAGGAACACGGCAACCGACCTGTTAGCACAAGCTATCAGGTCTAACTCACACCCACCCACATCTACTCATGTATTTATCCAACCTATTTTTAAAGCTACACAACGTTCTGGCCTCTATAACGGTACTTGGGAGTTTGTTCCACTCATCCACAACTCTATTACCAAACCAGTATCTTTCCTATATCCTTCCTGAATCTGAATTTTTCCAACTTAAAAACCATTGCTGCGAGTCCTGTCTAGGCTAGATATTTTCAGCACACTATTTACATCCCCTTTATTTATTCCTGTCTTCCACTTATACACCTCAATCATATCCCCCCTAATTCTACGTCTTTCTAGAGAGTGCAGTTTCAGGGCCCTTAGTCTATCCTCATAGGGAAGGTTTCTGATACATGGGATCATCTTTGTCATCCTCCTTTGTACATTTTCCAGAGAATTTATATCCATTCTGTAATACGGTGACCAAAACTGTGCAGCATAATCTAAATGAGGCCTAACCAAGGATGTATAGAGTTGAAGAACAACCTGAGGACTCCTATTATTTATGCTTCTTGATATGAAGCCAAGGATTCTATTAGCTTTATTGCGAACACTTATGCACTGTTGTCTTGGTTTCAGATTACTGCTAACCAGAACTCCTAAATCTTTTTCGCAATCCGTAATATTAAGATCTACATTATTTAGTTTATATGTGGCATGGTTATTGTCCTGTCCAACATTTAGAACTTTGCATTTGTCTATATTAAACTGCATCTGCCACTTCTCCGACCACTGCATCAGTCTTTCAAATCTTCCTGGAGTGCTCGAATGTCCTCGTCAGAATGAATTCGACGGCCTATTTTGGTGTCATCGGCAAACTTGCCGATGTCGCTCTTTATGCCCTCATCTATGTCGTTTATGTAGATTGTGAACAGCAGGGGGCCCAACACTGCCCCCTGTGGAACACCGCTCGTGACGCTTCCCCACTCTGATTTCTCCCCATTTATGCAAACTCTCTGCTGCCTATTTGTCAACCATGCCTCTATCCAGGAAAAATTTCTCCTCCTATTCCATGTGCTTTAATTTTCCTCAATAGCCCTCTGATGTGGGACCCTGTCAAAAGCCTTACTGAAGTCCATATACACAATATCATATTCATTACCATGATCTACCTCCTCAAATACCTTAGTGAAAAAAGTTAATAAATTCGTAAGGCAGGAACGCCCCTTTGTAAAACCATGCTGAGATTCGTTGATTAATTTATGCTTTTCAAGGTGGCTACGAACTGCCTCGGCAATTATTGATTCCATAAATTTTCCCACTATGGAGGTTAGGCTTATTGGTCTATAGTTCGAAGCTAAGGACCTGTCACCTGTTTTGAAAATAGGTATCACATTTGCCATTTTCCACTTATCTGGCACCATGCCAGTTTGTAGTGATATGTTGAAAAGATTAGCCAAAGGTGTGCTAAGCTCTCTTTACATTCCTTTAGAACCCTTGCATACAATTCATCAGGGCCTGGGGATTTGTTAGGTTTTAATTTATCTATTTGCCTAAGGACCATGTCACTTGTGACCCTAATAGTGCACAGTTTTATTATCGTCCTGTTCTACATAATTTATCATTACTGGAATATCGTGGTATCCTCCTGTGTAAAAACTGAGAGGAAGTATGTGTTAAAAATTCTACACATTTCCTTTATCACTGTCAGTGAGCTGACCCGAGGAACTTTTGAGTGGGCCTATCTTGTCCCTGTCTTACTTCTGTATACCTGAAAGAATCCTTTTGGGTTAGTCTTCGATTCTCTTGCAAACTTTAACCTCATAATCTCTTTTTGCTTTTCTAATTCCCTTTTTTATTTCTCTCTTTACTGAATATATCGATTTCTTAATTGCCCCTCTCCTCTTTTGATTTGCCTATATATGCCTCTCTTTTGACCAATCAGATATTTTAATCTATTGTTCATCCATTTAGGATCATTTTTGTTTGATCTGATTTCCCTATTTGGAACATAATTTGACTGAGCAGCTAGAACTATGCCTGGAAAGCATCATATCGGCAACCATCACCACCCACCTGACCCTTAGTCAGGTCATTCCAGTTCAGCCCACCTAAGTAATTTTTCAGTCCTATGAAATCAGCCAAGCGAAAGTCAGGGACGGAGACTAGATTGCCATTATTAGGGGAATTCCATGATATGTTAAAACTGAGTGATTTGTGATCACTCTCCCCAAGCTCATCATTAACCTCAAGATTATTAATTAGTGTTTCCCTACTGCAAGAACCAAGTCAAGGAGGTTATTTCCCTAGTTGGCTCTGTCACAAACTGTTTTAAAAAGCAATCCTGGATCGTATCAAGAAAGTCACCCGACTCTAAATTTCCTGTCAAATTGCTCCAGTCAATCTGTCTATAGTTGAAATCTCCCATTAGCACAACATTTTCGTATGTAGATGCCTTACGAATTTCGTCCCATAGAAGTTTACTGCACTCCCTATCAAGATTTGGGGCCCTGTAAATCACACCCAAAATTAGTTTTTCTCGGCCCTCGAGAAGCTGTAACCAAACAGATTCAGTGGCTGACGCTTCTAATTTAATATCTTGTCTAACACAACAATTTAAATTGTCTCTGACATACATCGCTACTCCACCACCTTTCCTGTTGACCCTGTCAGTAATTTAAATTACTGGGAACGTCTCAGAGTACTAAATATGTACTCCCTGGAGCGGAGGAGATAGAGATACCTGATAATATATACCTGGAAGGTGCTTGAGGGTCTGGTCACAAATCTACACACTGCCATAACAACATACTGGAGTGAGAGATATGACAGGAAGTATAAAATATACCCAGTGAAAAGCAGGGACACCATGAACACAATAAGAGAACACTGTTAATATCGTGGCCCAGATGTTGGTTTAGAAAGACAGAAGAAACACTTGCATTTTTTTAAAAGGCCCCAGGCCCCGAAACGTTTTCTAAAAAATATGTCATGTGTTTGTTTTACGTGTCTTTCTAACCAAAATTGCGGTATTTATTCCCAAGGTTTATACCCCCAAGACTGTACTACGGGAGCGGAGGGATATAGAGATACATGAAAATATTACTGGAAAGGTGGTTGGGGTTTGTCAAAAATCTACACACTCCCATAAAAAAATATGGAGGGGAAATTTTAAAAACACATATGCGTATAATGGATCCTTTTTTGACAACGTTTCGCCCCACAGGGGGCTTTTTCAAGTCACAAACGATCTCCTGGGGTGGAAAGGTACGGGAGATTTTTAGTCAGGTTCAGAATGTGAGGTCGGGGGGAAAAATGTGCACTGAGTTGTACCGAGGGGGGTTATGTTAAATTTTTGGGTGTTTGGGAAGGAGATTGGATAAGTTTGTGGTGCTTTGCAGTGTTTTTCCACCTGTGTTTTTGTGGGATAGGATGGAAAAGTTTCTTGGAAAGGGGTTTCAGCTATGTTATGAGCCACTATTCTGGTTAAAGTTGTCGGATATAAAAATAAGTGATTTTCCCCGGTTTTCTTCGGTATTGAGTGTTTCTTCTGGGCGATAAGTCTTGAGTTTCTGAAGTTTATAAGGGGTTTGTTGAATTAGGGTGTTGTAACAGGATTCCTTGTATCGTCACCCCTGCTTGGTTTGGTTTTGAAATCGTGTTTGGGGGCCCCTTGATGTTTCCCCCACGTTTAATTTGTTGCAGTCTTTAAAAGGGGATTATGTATCCCCCTGCGGGGGGGAAGCTTGTCCGTTCTATCAGGGAAATGCCCCTTGATGGCGTGGTGTGGGGGTAGTACCGGGAAATGATGTAGGAAAAGTGTTGGAAACTTTTTTGGGGCAAGGATTGGTGGGGGGATATGTATCTCTTCTCGGCGTGTCTTCTTGGGTGTTTGAAGTTTTTTAATGCCCCCCGTCTGCGTCTCGTGAATGACGAGGATAGTGGAGTTTGAAAATACTTGTTCAATTGCTGCGATTTGGTGGGGCGCAGGAAAAAGCCTTAAAACACCTGTTTATTTTGGGTTTTGGGGAGGTGAAGGGAGAAGTCTTTTGGGTTTGGTGGGTTTTCGATAGATTTAAACAAATTTCATGGTCGTTGCAGGAAGAACATAAGGAAACAAAGAGTGTTGTCGATTTTTCTTCAATGTGAACTGGGTTAAAGGGTGACCTGGTTGAGCTTGTCTTGGAGAGCTGAACGTTGGCGTTTTGGATTTGAGGGAAGTCGTCAAAATAAGGAGCCAGGTGACAAAAAGAAGGTAAAGGGGAAAAAAAGTTCGGCTCTAGATGTTCCATGTATAGGGTTTGCCAGGGGCTGCACGAGTGGGAACCCCCTGGGTGTCCAAAGTCTGCTGAAAAGGGTGATTTTCGAAAGAGAAAACCGTAAAGCCAACAATAGTTCAAAAGCGATGAAATCGTAGATGGAATGGGGAAAATCAAGTGTCGCAATTTTCCTGCGCAAAAGATGAGGCTTGTGTAGTAGGTACTTTGGTGAAAAGGGAAATTACGTCAAGGCTGGAAAAATTTCTTGTTCCTGTTTTTAATGTTGCGAAAGTGATTTAGAAGATCACCCGGTGTTGAGAGTGCTGGACTGATGGGGCCCCAAAAGTTTGAGGGTGTTTTTGGGGAGAATTCCTGAGAGTTTGGGGGGGAGTACTGCTTTCCCCAGGAAAGGGCCTCAGTGGGATACCAGGGTTGAGTTTTTGGCAGGCCCCTAATTTGGCAGGGGTTGGGGTTGCTGGGCATGGTGGCAGAAGTTTTTCCCTTGTTCTGAGCCCCCCAGATGCGGCGAGTCCCTTTGAAGAATGTCGACCTCCAAAAAACACAAAACCTGGTATCCCACTGAGGCCCTTTTCCCCGGGAATAGGCGTCTCCCCCCCAAAATCTCGGAATTTGCCAAACCCTTTAAAATCTTGGGCACCTCAGTCCGACATCCAGACACTGGGTGTCTTTAATCACATTCGCAACATTAACATCAGGAAAAAAGAAATTTCCGCCTTTCGTAACTTCCCTATTCACCAAGTACCTCTCCAAGCCATCGATCTCTTGCGCAGGAAAATTTCGATTACTTGATTTCCCCTTTCCCTTAGCGATTTCTCGCCTTGTGAACTTTGTGTTGGTTTTTTCGTGTTTCTCTTTCGAAAAAACCTCTTTCAGCAGACTTTTGGCTACCCATGGGTTTCCCCCTCAGTGCGTCCTGGCAAACCTATACATGGAACATCTAGAAACCAAAACGTTTTTCCCCCAATTATCCCCCCTTTTTTGTCCCCCTGGCTCGTTATTTTGACGACATTTCCTATAACCCCCAGACGCTTCAAGTCAATCTCCAAGACAAGCTAAAACCGGTCGAGCCTTAAACCCCAGTTCACACTTAAAGAAGAAGTCGACAAACTCTTCTTTTCCCTTGATTTTCTTCTTGCAAAGCTGACCCGAATTCGTTTAAAGTCTTCGAAAACCCACCAACCAAAACGATCTTCCCCATTTTTATCTCCCCACGAACCAAAAACTAACGGGGTTTGAAATTTTGGGTTTTCCTGCGTGCATCAGAATCTGCGAAGAGTTTCTGAAGAAAATGCACTATTTTTGAACAAGTATTTTTAACTCCACTATCCTCGTCACTTCATCAGAGACTGCAGACGGCGGGTTTAAAACCTTCAACCCCCCCAGGAAGAACTGCGAGAGAGATAATAACCCTCCCCCCAACTCCATTACAAAATGTTTCCAACATCTTTTCCGTACAACATTCCAAGTACTCCTCCAAAACCAGCCTCAAGGACATTCCGTAATGACGGACGCTTCCACCCCTGCAGGGGTATACAAAATTTGTAATGATGAAAAAATTTTACGTGGGGAAACATAAGGGACCTCAACCGATTTCAAAACCCAAATCGCAAGCAGGTCTGTCGTTAAAAGGGAAATGCCTGTTTTAAACCCCGTAATTCACAAAACCCCATTTGAAAAACTACAGAAACTAAAGCTTATCGCCACGAAAAAAACCTCAATACGAAATCCGGGAAATATCATTATTTCTAATCCCCAATTCAACCAGAATAGTGGTTCTTAAACATAGCTGAACCACTTTCAAAAAATTCTCCATCGCTATCCCACATAAAAAACATGGAAGGAAGAAAATCAGAAAGGGTTTTCAAAATTATCCAATCTCTCTTCCAAGCTCCAAATTTTGGGGCTTAACCCACTCGGGGACTCATCGATGCAACATTCTCACTGACCTCAGCATTTTGACCTGACTATAAATACTCGCGTACCCTTCCCCCCCGGTGATCTGTTTGGATTGAAAAAGCCCACTGTGTGGGCGAAACGTTGTCAAAAAAGGATCACATTATACTGTATGTGTTTTTATTTCATTGGTCGGTTTTTATCCATTTTTTTCCCACATACTGGGTGAGAGTATGAAAAGGAAGTTTAAAAAATACCAGTGAAAAGCAGGGACACCATGAACACATAGAGAACCGTATAACATCCCTGGACCAAGACTGTCTCACTGGAGCGGGGGAGATAGAGATCATGATAATATTACCTGGAAGGGGGGTGAGGGTTGGTACAAATCTACACACTGCCATAACAAAATACGGGTGAGAGATATGAAGGAAGATAAAATATACCAGTGAAAAGCAGGGACACCTGAACACAATAAGAAACACGTATCAACATCCGGGCCAGACTTTTTTTCATGGGCGGGGAGATAGGTTCTATAATATATCTGGAAGGTGGTTTAGGTCTGGTCAAAATCTTCACCTGATAAAACATATGGAGTGGAGATAGACAGGAAGTATAAAATACCCTTTAGAAGCAGGGACACCAGAACACAATAAGAGAACCTGTATCAAATCCCTGGACCAAGTTTTTCAAAAATCTTACCAAAAAATAATCAGAAACACTGCTGGAACAAGGTTTTGAAGTCTTCCAGAGGAAATGGGGCAAGTATCTTTCCCGATCAAAACCCGGCTGTGTGGATTGTGGGTCAGTGGTACCCGTAGCAACAACTAGTTGACCAGGCTAGCACCGACGGCCCGGCCCCTGGCCGGGTCCCCGAGTAAAAAACTCTCAAATTTATGAAAATTAAAGGTTATCCCGTTCCTCCCCGCCACTCCCCCCCTGTCACTTCTCCCTGCCCCTCCCCCCTGCCACTTCTCCCTCCCAAACTACTTCCTGCCACTTCTCCCTGCCATCCTCCCTGCCACTCCTCCCTCCCACTTCTCCCTCCCAAATCCTCCTGCCACTCCTCCCTACCACTCCTTCCTGCCACTTCTCCTGCCACTCCTCCTTGCCACTTCTCCCTGCCACTCCTTCCTGCCACTCCTCCCTGACACTTCTCCCTGCCACTCCTCCCTGCCACTCCTCCCTGCCACCCCTCCCTGCCACTTCTTCCTGCCATCCTCCCTGCCACTCCTCCCTGCCACTTCTCCTGCTACTTCTCCCTGCCACTTCTCCCTGCCACTCCTTCCTGCCACTTCTCCTGCCACCCCTTTCCCTGCCACTTCTCCCTGCCACTTCTCCCTGCCACTTCTCCCTGCCACTCCTTACTGTCACTTCTCCCTGCCACTCCTTCCTGCCACTTCTCCCTGCCACTCCTTCCTGCCACTTCTCCCTGCCACTCCTCCCTGCCACTTCTCCCTGCCACTTCTCCTTGCCACTCCTTCCTGCCACTTCTCCCTGCCACTTCTCCTGCCACTTCTCCCTGCCACTTCTCCCTGCACTTCTCCCTGCCATTCTCCTTGCCTCCTTCCTGCCACTTCTCCCTGCCACTCCTTCCTGCCACTTCTCCCTGCCACTCCTTCCTGCCACTTCTCCCTGCCACTCTTTCCTGCCACTTCTCCCTGCCACTCCTTCCTGTCACTTCTCCCTGCCACTCCTTCCTGCCACTTCTCCCTGCCACTCTTCCTGCCACTTCCCCCTGCCACTCCTCCCTGCCACTTCTCCCTCCTCTCTCCCTGCCTCTCTCCCTGCCACTCCTCCCTGCCACTCCTCCCTGCCACTCCTCCCTGCCTCTCTCCCCTGCCAAAGCTCTTCACTTCCCCCACCTCGTCCAATTCCCATTTATCTCAGCCTCCATTCCTGTTCTCCTTATCTCTCTCTCTCTCTCCCAAAACATTCTCTCTTACCACCACCCTTTTCACACACTAAACCACCTTCACACAAGCTGTAAACCACTGGTAAACTACTGGTAAATCACGGGTAAATCACGGGTAAACCACGCTTTGCCCCGACTAGAAGCATTGACTAGTCACACTAATGCACGAGGGTGAGGGAGTTAGTGTGTATAGCAGAGAGGGAGAGGGGCGGGATAGTGAGAGGAAGTGGAGAAGTGCTTGTAGTGGTAATGTTGGTAGTAGTGGTGGTAGTAGTAGTAGTAGTAGTGGTGGTGGTAGTGGTAGTAGTGGTAGTAGTGGTAGTAGTGGTAGTGGTAGTAGTGGTAGTACCCGTCACTGTCGCACTCTCCTATATATTTACTGGCTCCCTAACCTTCCTGTGTTAGTGTGACTTGTAAATGGTCCAAGTGGACTGGTGTGGGTGGCATCCTGGGGGACAAAATTAACCTAAGTTGTGGGAAATGCTCTACATAACCAGGAACTTTCTATATAGTATGTCATTGTTGTGAGCTATGGTCTGTATAAGTTGTACCATTCTTACTGGTAGAAATAATATAATAATATTTTTATTATTTTATTATTATTATTATTATTATTATTATTATTATTATATAGTATGTCATTGTTGTGAGCTATGGTCTGTATAAGTTGTACCATCTACTGGTAGAAATAATAATAATAATAATTTATTTTATTATTTATTATTATTATTATTATTATTATTTTTATTATTTTATTATTATTATTATTATTATTATTATTATTATATAGTATGTCATTGTTGTGAGCTATGGTCTGTATAAGTTGTCCCATCTACTGGTAGAAATAATAATAATATAATAATAATATAATAATAATATTATTATTATTATTATTATTATTATATTATTTATTATTATTATTTTATTATATAGTTGTCATTGTTGTGAGCTATGGTCTGTATAAGTTGTACCATCTACTGGTATTTATTTAGCTGGTCGTGTATTGAAAGAGGGGTCAGGAGCTGTGTCTCGACCCCCGCAGACACTATTCGGTGAGGGCAACTCACAGCAGCGTCATAGACAGATGACGGGAAAAGAATTGAACGAAATACTGACAGAAAAGTCTAAATCAATGATTAGCACTCAATCAACAGTGAAAGTTCAACTCATCTGCAACAGATGGGCAGCCTACATAATAGGTTTCTTCAGTCAAATACAGAAGCAGCAAGTGTAGTAGTGAAATAAAGATATGTAGTCAGTCCATAAACCTTGGAGAAATAATGTTTGAGGTGGTCAGTCCCTCAGCCTGGAGAAGAGTTCAGCTCCATGGTCTGGAACAAGGTGGTCAGTCCCTCAGCCTGGAGAAGAGTTCAACTCCATGGTCTGGAACAAGGTGGTCAGTCCTCAGCCTGGAAGAGAGTTCATCTCCATGGTCTGGAACAAGGTGGTCAGTCCCTCAGCCTGGAGAAGAGTTCAGCTCCATGGTCTGGAACAAGGTGGTCAGTCCCTCAGCCTGGAGAAGAGTTCAGCTCCATGGTCTGGAACAAGGTGGACAGTCCCTCAGCCTGGAGAAGAGTTCAGCTCCATGGTCTGGAACAAGGTGGTCAGTCCCACAGCCTGGAGAAGAGTTCAGCTCCATGGTCTGGAACAAGGGGGGTCAGTCCCTCAGCTGGGGAAGAGTTCAGCTCCATGGTCTGGAACAAGGTGGTCAGTCCCTCAGCTGGAGAAGAGTTCAGCTCCATGGTCTGGAACAAGGTGGTCAGTCCCTCAGCCTGGAGAAGAGTTCAGCTCCATGGTCTGGAACAAGGTGGGCAGTCCCTCAGCCTGGAGAAGAGTTCAGCTCCATGGTCTGGAACAAGGTGGACAGTCCCTCAGCCTGGAGAAGAGTTCAGTTCCATGGTCTGGAACAAGGTGGTCAGTCCCTCAGCCTGGAGAAGAGTTCAGTTCCATGGTCTGGAACAAGGTGGTCAGTCCCTCAGCCTGGAGAATATTTCAGCTCCATGGTCTGGAACAAGGTGGTCAGTCCCTCAGCCTGGAGAAGAGTTCAGCTCCATGGTCTGGAACAAGGTGGTCAGTCCCTCAGCCTGGAGAAGAGTTCAGCTCCATGGTCTGGAACAAGGTGGTCAGTCCCTCAGCCTGGAGAAGAGTTCAGCTCCATGGTCTGGAACAAGGTGGTCAGTCCTCAGCCTGGAGAAGAGTTCAGCTCCATGGTCTGGAAACAAGGTGGTCAGTCCCTCAGCCTGGAGAAGAGGTTCAGCTCCATGGTCTGGAACAAGGTGGTCAGTCCCTCAGCCTGGAGAAGAGTTCAGCTCCATGGTCTGGAACAAGGTGGTCAGTCCTCAGCCTGGAGAAGAGTTCAGCTCCATGGTCTGGAACAAGGTGGTCAGTCCCTCAGCCTGAGAAGAGTTCAGCTCCATGGTCTGGAACAAGGTGGTCAGTCCCTCAGCCTGGAGAAGAGTTCAGCTCCGTGGTCTGGAACAAGGTGGTCAGTCCCTCAGCCTGGAGAGAAGAGTTCAGCTCCATGGTCTGGAACAAGGTGGTCAGTCCCTCAGCCTGGAGAGAGTTCAGCTCCATGGTCTGGAACAAGGTGGTCAGTCCCTCAGCCTGGAGAAGAGTTCAGCTCCGTGGTCTGGAACAAGGTGGTCAGTCCCTCAGCTGGAGAAGAGTTTCAGCTCCATGGTCTGGAACAAGGTGGTCAGTCCCTCAGCCTGGAGAAGAGTTCAGCTCCATGGTCTGGAACAAGGTGGTCAGTCCCTCAGCCTGGAGAAGAGTTCAGTTCCATGGTCTGGAACAAGGTGGTCAGTCCCTCAGCCTGGAGAAGAGTTCAGCTCCATGGTCTGGAACAAGGTGGACAGTCCCTCAGCCTGGAGAAGAGTTCAGTTCCATGGTCTGGAACAAGGTGGTCAGTCCCTCAGCCTGGAGAAGAGTTCAGCTCCATGGTCTGGAACAAGGTGGTCAGTCCCTCAGCTGGAGAAGAGTTCAGCTCCATGGTCTGGAACAAGGTGGTCAGTCCCTCAGCCTGGAGAAGAGTTCAGCTCCATGGTCTGGAACAAGGTGGTCAGTCCCTCAGCCTGGAGAAGAGTTCAGCTCCGTGGTCTGGAACAAGGTGGTCAGTCCCTCAGCCTGGAGAAGAGTTCAGGCTCCATGGTCTGGAACAAGGTGGACAGTCCCTCAGCCTGGAGAAGAGTTCAGTTCCATGGTCTGGAACAAAGTGGTCAGTCCCTCAGCCTGGAGAAGAGTTCAGCTCCATGGTCTGGAACAAGGTGGTCAGTCCCTCAGCTGGAGAAGAGTTCAGCTCCATGGTCTGGAACAAGGTGGTCAGTCCCTCAGCCCGGAGAAGAGTTCACCTCCATGGTCTGGAACAAGGTGGTCAGTCCCTCAGCCTGGAGAAGAGTTCAGCTCCGTGGTCTGGAACAAGGTGGTCAGTCCCTCACCCTGGAGAAGAGTTCAGCTCCATGGTCTGGAACAAGGTGGTCAGTCCCTCAGCCTGGAGAAGAGTTCAGCTCCGTGGTCTGGAAAAAGGTGGTCAGTCCCTCACCTGGAGAAGAGTTCAGCTCCATGGTCTGGAACAAGGTGGTCAGTCCCTCAGCCTGGAGAAGAGTTCAGCTCCATGGTCTGGAACAAGGTGGTCAGTCCCTCCCGCCTGGAGAAGAGTTCAGCTCCGTGGTCTGGAACAAGGTGGTCAGTCCCTCACCCTGGAGAAGAGTTCAGCTCCATGGTCTGGAACAAGGTGGTCAGTCCCTCAGCCTGGAGAAGAGTTCAGCTCCGTGGTCTGTGAACAAGGTGGTCAGTCCTCACCCTGGAGAAGAGTTCAGCTCCATGGTCTGGAACAAAGGGGGTCAGTCCCTCAGCCTGGAGAAGAGTTCAGCTCCATGGTCTGGAACAAGGTGGTCAGTCCCTCAGCCTGGAGAAGAGTTCAGCTCCATGGTCTGGAACAAGGTGGTCAGTCCCTCAGCCTGGAGAAGAGTTCAGCTCCATGGTCTGGAACAAGGTGGTCAGT
The DNA here is from genome assembly GCF_026875155.1 of Cherax quadricarinatus. NCBI lineage: Eukaryota > Metazoa > Arthropoda > Malacostraca > Decapoda > Parastacidae > Cherax > Cherax quadricarinatus. The sequence goes on along the minus strand of NC_069489.1, from coordinate 17,153,198 downwards.
CCCTCAGCCTGGAGAAGAGTTCAGCTCCGTGGTCTGGAACAAGGTGGTCAGTCCCTCACCCTGGAGAAGAGTTCAGCTCCATGGTCTGGAACAAGGTGGTCAGTCCCTCAGCCTGGAGAAGAGTTCAGCTCCATGGTCTGGAACAAGGTGGTCAGTCCCTCAGCCTAGAGAAGAGTTCAGCTCCGTGGTCTGGAACGATATATCGTTCCGGACCTGTGTATTTTGTCGTTCTTCGCTGAATGTTATTTAACGAATTTATATCCATTCTGCAGTAATGAGACCAGAACTGATTTCACCATAACCCCCAAGTCCTTTTTTGCATCCTGTATGGCTGAGTTCTATACAGTGTATAAGTGCTAGGGTTACGGACATTCCCGAGCTTCAGAACCTTGCGAGTGAGTTGTAGAACTCAAGGCTAGTTCGTAAACTCTCTAAATCCTCCTGAAGTTCCGTAACATCTTCCTCTGAATCAGTTATCCTACCGATCTTATTGTCATCAGTGAATTTGCTCATATCGTTAGTAATTCTCTCGTCCAGGTCATTTATATGTATATTATAAACAACAACGGGCCTAAAACTGATCCCTGTGGAACGCCACTTGTCACAGATCCCCACGCAGGTTTTACCCCATTTATGGACACTTTCTGCTTCCTGTTGGTGATCCATGACTTGATCCATGACAGCACTTTCCCCTCAGTGCCATGAGCAGCCACTTTCTTTAACAGTCTCTGGTGTGGTACTCTATCAGAAACCTTACTAAAATCCACGTAAACAATATCGAATTCTTTATCGTAATCAACGGCCTCAAAAGCTATACTGAAGTTAGTAAATTAGGTAAGATCGGCCCCTCGTGAATCCATGCTGAGTGTCATTAGTCAAATTATGCTTATCAAGACGACTTCTTAATTATCAGATATAATTGACTCTAGTAATTTGCCTACAATTGAGGTCAAGCTTATTGGGCGGTAATTTGACGGTAACAACTTGTCCCCTGCTTTAAAAATAGGAAAATTACATTGACCATCTTCCACATGTCAGACACTACACCTGTTTAAACTTTGGAAAGAGTTCACTGGGGCTCTGGGATTTATTTTGCTTCAGTCTGATAACCATATCGCTAGTAACTGTCATATTACATAATATATTTTTTCAGGCCCACTATAAAAATCTGGGATATTGTTAGTGTCTTCCTGTGTGAAAACCGAGAGAAAATGATTACTAAAAATCGAGCACATTTCGTTCTCCCTGTCAGTAAGATGTCCAGAGTTGTTTTTAAGGGGACCTGGTATCTTATCTCTAACCTTTGCTATACAATACAACAATAATATCGTTATTTACTAGCAGTACATGTACAAGGTATACAAGTACATGTACAAGATATACAAGTACATGTACAAGGTATACAAGTACATGTACAAGGTATACCAGTACATGTACAAGGTATACCAGTACAATCTTCAACTTGTCGGTTTTTCAAACCATTCATCACATACCAGTACATGTACAAGATATACAAGTACATGTACAAGATATACAAGTACATGTACAAGGTGTACAAGTACATGTACAAGGTATACCAGTACATGTACAAGATATACAAGTACATGTACAAGATATACAAGTACATGTACAAGGTATACAAGTCCATGTACAAGGTATACAAGTACATGTACAAGGTATACAAGTATCATGTAAAGGTATACAAGTACATGTACAAGGTTATACAAGTACATGTACAAGGTATACAAATACATGTACAAGGTATACAAGTACATGTACAAGGTATACAAGTACATGTACAAGGTATACAAGTACATGTACAAGGTATACAAGTACATGTACAAGGTATACAAGTACATGTACAAGGTATACAAGTACATGTACAAGGTGTACAAGTACATGTACAAGGTATACAAGTACATGTACAAGGTATACAAGTACATGTACAAGGTATACAAGTACATGTACAAGGTTTTACAAGTACATGTACAAGGTATACAAGTACATGTACAAGGTATACAAGTACATGTACAAGGTATACAAGTACATGTACAAGGTATACAGATCATAGCTGACATCAGTGACATACTACTATATAGAAAGTCGCTTGTTATGCTGAGCATTTCCCGCAAATTAGGTCAGTTTTGTCCCGGGATGTGACCCACACCAGTCCACTAACACCCAGGATGTGACCCACACCAGTCCACTAACACCCAGGATGTGACCCACACCAGTCCACTAACACCCAGGATGTGACCCACACCAGTCCACTAACACCCAGGATGTGACTCACACCAGTCCACTAATACCCAGGATGTGACCCACATCAATCCACTAATACCCAGGATGTGACACACACCAGTCCACTAACACCCAGGATGTGACTCACACCAGTCCACTAATACCCAGGATGTGACCCACATCAGTCCACTAATACCCAGGATGTGACACACACCAGTCCACTAACACCCAGGATGTGACCCACACCAGTCCACTAATACCCAGGATGTGACCCACACCAGTCCACTAACACCCAGGATGTGACCCACACCAGTCCACTAACACCCAGGATGTGACCCACACCAGTCCACTACCACCCAGGATGTGACCCACACCAGTCCACTAACACCCAGGATGTGACCCACACCAGTCCACTAACACCCAGGATGTGACCCACACCAGTCCACTAACACCCAGGATGTGACCCACACCAGTCCACTAACACCAGGATGTGACCCACACCAGTCCACTAACACCCAGGATGTGACCCACACCAGTCCACTAACACCCCGGATGTGACCCACACCAGTCCACTAACACCCAGGATGTGACCCACACCAGTCCACTAACACCCAGGATGCGACCCACACCAGTCCACTAACACCCAGGATGTGAAACCCCCACCAGTCCACTAACACCAGGATGCGACCCACACCAGTCCACTAACACCCAGGATGTGACCCACACCAGTCCCCTACCACCCAGGATGTGACCCACACCAGTCCACTAACACCCAGGGGTGTGACCCACACCCGTCCACTAACACCCAGGATGTGACCCACACCCGTCACTAACACCAGGATGTTTACCCACACCAGTCCACTAACACCCAGGATGCCACCCACACCAGTCCACTAACACCAGGATGTGACCCCCACCAGTCCACTAACACCCAGGATGTGACCCACACCAGTCCACTACCACCCAGGATGTGACCCACACCAGTCCACTAACACCCAGGATGTGACCCACACCAGTCCACTAACACCCAGGATGTGACCCACACCAGTCCACTAACACCCAGGATGTGACCCACACCAGTCCACTAACACCCAGGATGCCACCCACACCAGTCCACTAACACCCAGGTTGTGACCCACACCAGTCCACTAACACCCAGGATGTGACCCACACCAGTCACTAACACCCAGGATGTGACCCACACCAGTCCACTAACACCCAGGATGTGACCCACACCAGTCCACTAACACCCAGGATGTGACCCACACCAGTCCACTAACACCCAGGATGTGACCCACACCAGTCCACTAACACCCAGGTACCCATTTTAAGCCGATGGGTGAACAGGGACAGGGACAGGGACAGGGACAGGGACAGGGACAGGGACAGGAACAGGGACAGGGACAGGGACAGGGACAGGGACAGGGACAGGAACAGGGACAGGGACAGGGACAGGGACAGGGACAGGGACAGGGACAGGGACAGCAGGTGTCTTGTGGAAACACGTCCCTAATATTTCCCAGCCATACCGGAAGAGATTTGAACCCCGGACCTCAGAGTGTGAGGTGAGTGTGCTGTCGATCGAGCAACGGGACACCTGGAAAAAAGCCTTTCGGGTTAGGTTAGGAATCACTCGCCACTTTAATTTCATAGTCCCATTTAGCTTTTCTCATCCCCTTTTAAACGTCCCCCTTAACGTGATTATATCGAGTCATAAGATGGCCATCGTCTCTTTGGATACGGTTATAAATGCCTTTCTTCTGTCTTAAAAGACATTTCAACCTATTATTCTTCCATTCTGGATCATTTCTATTTCTCTAAATGGAATAAATGGCCTTTGGGCAGCATGTATAGCATTTAGAAAGCTATATAAATGGCCTTTGGGCAGCATTTAGAAAGCTATATAAATGGTCTTTGGGGACCATTTAGAAAGCTATATAAATGTTCTTTGGGGACCATTTAGAAAGTTATATAAATGGTCTTTGGGGACCATTTAGAAAGCTATATAAATGTTCTTTGGGGACCATTTAGAAAGTTATATAAATGGTCTTTGGGGACCATTTAGAAAGCTATATAAATGTTCTTTGGGGACCATTTAGAAAGTTATATAAATGGTCTTTGGGGACCATTTAGAAAGCTATATAAATGGTCTTTTGGGGACCATTTAGAAAGCTATATAAATGGCCATTGGGCATCATTTAGAAAGCTGTCAGACTGATAGCTCTCCTGGTTACACCAGTTGTTCTCTAAGCCCGTTGTAACGTAGTGGATATTTTATACCTTAACATGTTTGCTGCTACTTTAGCAGGAGTCACCCGGATAAAAAAGGAATTTGCCCAAACAAACCTCACCTGCGGAAACCTGAGGTTGATTTCTGGATTTTGCTTTTTTTTAAAAAAAAGGTTGGATCCCCCAAAGGTTGGGGTGGTTTTTGTGGGGTGAGTGGGGCCGTCAGCAGAAAAGATTTGGGTTTTGCCCGGAGAAGTGGTCCAGGACTTAAGCAACGTAAATGGTTGACGGTTACCAGGTTGTTGTTTTCAGCCAGGTTTGGGCTTTTAAAACAAGGTTGTCCAGGCTTTTCAACCGGGTTTGTCCAGGCTGTAAAACCGGGGTTCCCAGGCTTTTTAACAAGGTTGTCCAGGTTTGTAAACCAGGTTGTCCGGGGCTTTTCAACCAGGTTTTTTTAGGCTTAAAAACCAGGTTGTCGGCTGTAACCAGGTTTCCCAGGCTTTTAAACAAGGTTGTCCAGGCTAAAAACCCCGGGGTTGCCCCAGGCTTTTCAACCGGGTTTTGCCCAGGTTGTAAACCCAGGTTGTCCGGCTGTCAACAAGGTTGTCCGGCTGCCCCCCCAGGTTACCAGGCTGTCAATAAGGTTGCCCAAGGCAAATTCAAAAAGGGTTTTGTCTAGGCTGTCAAGAGGTTACCAGGCTGTAAACAAGGTTGTCCAGGTGTCAAAAAGGGTTTTACCCAGGCTGTAAAACCGGGTTTTACCCAGTCTGTAAACCCGGGTTTTCCCAGGCTGTAAACCCAGTTTTCCCAGGTTTGTCAACCAGGTTACCCAGGTTTGTAAACCCGGGTTTTCCCAAAGGTGTAAACCCAGTTTTCCCCCAGGTTTGCCCAAACCAGGTTACCCGGGCCCTGTCAACCAGGTTACCCAGGTGTAAACCCAGGTACCCAGGCTGTAAAACCAGGTTCCCGGTGCCAACCAGGTTCCCCAGGCGGGTTCCCGGGTTTTCCCGGGTTTGTAAAACCAAGTTACCAAGGCTGAAACCCAGGTTCCCCAGGGGGGGGTCAACCGGGTTTCCCCAGGTTTGTCAACCAGGTTCCCCTGGGTTTTTAAACGGGTTTCCCCGGGGCTGGCCCAACCAGGTTCCCCAGGTGTAAACCCCGGGTTTACCCGGCTGTAAACCAGGTTACCCGGGTGTCAACCAGGTTACCCAAGGCTGTAAACCAATTTACTCAGGTTGTAAACCCAGGTTACCCAGGCGGGTAAACCCGGGTTTTCCCAGGCCCGGGTCAACCGGGTTTTCCCCCTGCTGTAAACCGGTTACGGCTGTAAACCCGGTTCCCATGCTTTTAAACCGGGTTTACCCAGGCTGTCAACAGGTTACCCGGCTGTCAACCGGTTCCCCAGGCTGTCAACCAGGTTCCCCAGGCTGTCCCAGGTTCCCCAGTTTTAAAATTGCCGGAAAAAAAAATCCCCCCCAGTACCAAAAATACCACCAGCCCGATAAAAAAATTTTCTTTGAAATTTACAGGGCTAAAGCCAGCAACAAACAAAAAATACCTTTCATCCGTGGCTGTTGCAGGGGGCAAAGGAATGTTCGCGGCTTTCCGGGAAAACCCAAAATAAAGGATCATTGGAAAACGAAATATGGATCCCAGGTTACAACCTTTACGATGTGACAGAGTGAAAAGGGAAAAAGGGGGGGGGTTGGTGTAATTGCAGAGTCCCCTTGGTTTTCCCCAAAAATGCTTTTTTGGGCCCCAAAAAGATGTAGTGGAAGTTTTAGCAGTTTCAGGGCGAGAACCAAAAAACCCAGTCATTTGGTTTTACAAACCTCCGGGAAAGAAAAATCCCAGCAATTTTCCCGGAAAAAGCTGTTAAAAAATTTACCACTGTCTGGAAAAATTTTTTTTCCCGCTCCTGCACCCAAAATCTTGCCCCCGGGGGGGTTTTAAATTAAGGCACCCAAAAAGGAGGAAAAATAGCAATAATTTTTGTTGCAGTAAAAAAAACCAGGAGGCAGCTCTGATGAAAAAACACACTCCCCGAGCTTTTAAATTTTGCACAAAAAATTTAATTTAAAACCCGCAAAAAAATAGAGCCCATAGACTGGAGATTTCCTAGACCTCATATTACTTAAAAATGATGATCTGATAAGAAATGGGCCCATATCAAAAAAAAATACTTTGAACACAACTTAAATTTAGGTTTAGTTTTATGGCTGGAGGGCCCCCGACGACATAATGAGACTAGTCACGAGGGAGCATTCACCAAATTCAACTTCAATAACAAAAACATAAAGTGGGACCAAGTAAACCAAGTCCTAACCGATATAAGCTGGGAAGATATACTAAGCAACACAGACCCAAACTTATGCCTAGAACAGATTAACTCGGTGGCACTCGATGTATGCACAAGGCTTATTCCTCTAAGAAAAAGGAGGAGTAGATGTAAAATAGAAAGAGACAGGCGCTCCCTTTACAGGCGACGGAAAAAGAATAACAGAGCGGCTAAAAGAGGTCAATATATCTGAAATGCGCAGGGAGACAATGGTCAGAGAAATAGCAAGCATCGAACTTAAGCTAAAAGAATCCTTTAGGAGTCAGGAATCGCGGGAAGAACTAAAAGCTATAAATGAAATCGAAAGAAACCCAAAGTATTTCTTCTCCTATGCCAAATCAAAATCGAGAACAACGCCCAGTATTGGGCCCTACTTAAACAAGATGGGTCCTACACAGATGACAGCAAGGAAATGAGTGAGCTACTCAAGTCCCAATATGACTCAGTTTTTAGCAAGCCGCTAACCAGACTGAGAGTCGAAGATCAAAATGAATTTTTTATGAGAGAGCCACAAAATTTGATTAACACAAGCCTATCCGATGTTATCCTGACGCCAAATGACTTCGAACAGGCGATAAATGACATGCCCATGCACTCTGCCCCAGGGCCAGACTCATGGAACTCTGTGTTCATCAAGAACTGCAAGAAGCCCCTATCACGAGCCTTTTCCATCCTATGGAGAGGGAGCATGGACACGGGGGTCGTCCTCAGTTACTAAAAACAACAGACTAGCCCCACTCCACAAAGGGGGCAGTAAAGCAACAGCAAAGAACTACAGACCAATAGCACTAACATCCCATATCATAAAAATCTTTGAAAGGGTCCTAAGAAGCAAGATCACCACCCATCTAGAAACCCATCAGTTACACAACCCAGGGCAACATGGGTTTAGAACAGGTTGCTCCTGTCTGTCTCAACTACTGGATCACTACGACAAGGTCCTAAATGCACTAGAAGACAAAAAGAATTGCAGATGTAATATATACAGACTTTGCAAAAGCCTTCGACAAGTGTGACCATGGCGTAATAGCGCACAAAATGCGCGCTAAAGGAATAACAGGAAAAGTCGGTCGATGGATCTATAATTTCTTCACTAACAGAACACAGAGGTAGTCGTCAACAGAGTAAAGTCCGAGGCAGCTACGGTGAAAAGCTCTGTTCCACAAGGCACAGTACTAGCTCCCATCTTGTTCCTCATCCTCATATCCGACATAGACAAGGATGTCGCCACAGCACCGTGTCTTCCTTTGCAGATGACACCCGAATCTGCATGACAGTGTCTTCCATTGCAGAAACTGCAAGGCTCCAGGCGGACATCAACCAAATCTTTCAGTGGGCTGCAGAAAACAATATGAAGTTAAAACGATGAGAAATTTAAATTGTCAGATAGGGTTTAAACATGAGGAAATTAAATCTTCATCAGAGTACAAAATAAATTCTGGTCACAAAATAGAGCAAAAACACCAACGTCAAAGACCTGGGAGTGATTATGTCGGAGGATCTCACCTTCAAGGACCATAACATTGTATCAATCGCATCTGCTAGAAAAATGACAGGATGGATAATGAGAACCTTCAAAACTAGGGAGGCCAAGCCCATGATGACACTCTTCAGGTCACTTGTTCTATCTAGGCTGGAATATTGCTGCACTCTAACAGCACCTTCAAGGCAGGTGAAATTGCCGACCTAGAAAATGTACAGAGAACTTTCACGGCGCGCATAACGGAGATAAAACACCTCAATTACGGGGAGCGCTTGAGGTTTCTAAACCTGTATTCCTGGAACGCAGGAGGGAGAGATACATGATTATATACCCCTGGAAAACCTAGAGGGACTAGTACCGAACTTTTGCACCGAAAATCACTCGCTACGAAAGCAAAAGACTTGGCAGACGATGCACAATCCCCCAATGAAAAGCAGGGGTTCACTAGCACGTTAAGAGACCATACAATAAGTGTCAGGGGCCCGGACTGTTCAACTGCCTCCCAGCACACTAAAGGGGGATTACCAACAGACCCCTGGCAGTCTTCAAGCTGGCATGGACAAGCACCTAAAGTCAGTTCCTGATCAGCCGGGCTGTGGCTCGTACGTTGGTTTGCGTGCAGCCAGCAGCAACAGCCTGGTTGATCAGGCGCTGATCCACCAGGAGGCCTGGTCACAGACCGGGCCGCGGGGGCGTTGACCCCCGAAACTCTCTCCAGGTAAACTCCAGGCTGTCAACCAGGTTACCCAGGCTGTCAACCAGGTTACCCAGGCTGTCAACCAGGTTACCCAGGCTGTCAACCAGGTTACCAGGACTGTTTAACCAGGTTGCCCAGGCTTTCAACCAGGTTACCCAGGCTGTCAACCAGGTTACCCAGACTGTCAACCAGGTTGCCCAGGTGTCAACCAGGTTACCCAGGCTGTCAACCCGGTTACCCAGACTGTCAACCAGGTTACCCAGGTGGGCAATCAGGTTACCCCGGCTGTCAACCCCGGGGTTTTTCCCCCGGCTGTAACCAGGTTACCCAGGCTGTCAAAACCCGGTTACTCAGGCTGTCAACCAGGTTACCCAGGCTGTCAACCAGGTTACCCAGGCTGTCAACCAGGTTACCCAGGCTGTCAACCAGGTTACGCAGGCTGTCAACCAGGTTATCCAGGCTGTCAGTCAGGTTACCCAGGCTGTCAACCAGGTTATCCAGGCTGTCAATCAGGTTACCCGGTGTCAACCAGGTTACCCCGGCTGTCAACCAGGTTACCCCGACTGTCAACCAGGTTACCCAGGCTGTCAACCGGGTTACCCAGGCTGTCAACCAGGTTACCAGGCTGCCAACCAGGTTACCCAGGCTGTCAACCAGGTTACCCAGGCTGTCAACCAGGTTACCCAGGCTGTCAACCAGGTTACCCAGGCTGTCAACCAGGTTACCCAGGCTGTCAACCAGGTTACCCAGGCTGTCAACTGTTGAAGGTGTTGAGCAGCTGGAACAGGAAATGAGAGAGCTGGAAGAGTCAATTAGAAATGGGAAATGAAGGACCTCGAGGGAGGTTGTTGATTGTGGTGGTAGTGATTGTTGTGGTGATTGTGGTGGTGGTGATTGTGGTGGTGGTGATTGTGGTGGTGATTGTGTTGGTGATTGTTGGTGGTGATGTTGTGGTGGTGATTGTGTTGGTGATTGTTTGGGGGTGATTGTGGGGGGTGATGATTGTGGTGGTGATTGTGTTCGTGATGGTTGTAGTGGTGATTGTGTAGGTGATTGTGTTTGGGGATTGTGGTGGCGATTGTGTTGGTGATGATTGTGGTGGTGATTGTGTTTGGGGATTGTGGTGGTGATTGTGTTGGTGATGATTGTGGTGGTGATTGTGTTGATCATTGTGGTGGTGATTGTGTTGTGATTGTGCTGGCGATTGTGTTGGTGATGATTGTGGTGGTGATTGTGTTGATCATTGTGGTGGTGATTGTGTTGGGATTGTGTTGGTGATGATTGTGGTGGTTGATTATGTTGATGATTGTGGTGGGGATTGTGGTGGTGATTATGTTGGGGGGTGATTGTGTTGGTGGTGATTGTGTTGGTGATGATTGTGTTGGTGATGTGGTGGTGATTGTGTTGATCATTGTGGTGGTGATTGTGTTGGTGATGATTGTGGTGGTGATTGTGGTGGTGATTGTGGTGGTGATTGTGGTGGTGATTGTGTTGATGATTGTGGTGGGGATTGTGGTGGTGATTATGTTGGTGGTGATTGTGTTGGTGGTGATTGTTGGTGATGATTTTTGGTGGTGATTGTGTTAGTGATTATTGTGTTTGGGGTTTGGTTGGTGATGATTGTGTTGGTGATTGTGTTGATGATGATTGTGGTGGTGATTGTTTTGGTGATGATTGTGTTGGTGATTGTGTTGGCGATTGTGGTAATTGTGGTGGTAATTGTGGTGGTGATTGTGTTGGTGTTGTGTTGGTGATTGTGTTGGTGATGATTGTGTTGGTGATTGTGTTGATGATTGTGGTGGTGATTGTGTTGGTGATGATTGTGGTGGTGATTGTGTTGGCGATTGTGGTAATTGTGGTGGTGATTGTGTTGGTGGTGATTGTGGTGATGGTGATTGTGGTGGTGATTGTGTTGATCATTGTGGTGGTGATTGTGTTGGTGATGATTGTGGTGGTTATTGTGTTGGTGATGATTGTGTTGGTGATTGTGGTGGTGATTGTGGTGGTGATTGTGTTGATGATTGTGGTGGGGATTGTGGTGGTGATTATGTTGGTGGTGATTGTGTTGGTGATTGTGTTGGTGATGATTGTGTTGGTGATTGTGGTGGTGATTGTGTTGATCATTGTGGTGGTGATTGTGTTGGTGATGATTGTGGTGGTTATTGTGTTGTGATGATTGTGTTGGTGATTGTGGTGGTGATTGTGGTGGTGATTGTGTTGATGATTGTGGTGGGGATTGTGGTGGTGATTTGTTGGTGGTGATTGTGTTGGTGGTGATTGTGTTGGTGATGATTGTGGTGGTGATTGTGTTGGTGATTATTGTTGTTTGTGGTGATTTGTGTTGGTGATTGTGTTGATGATGATTGTGGTGGTGATTGTATGGTGATGATTGTGTTGGTGATTGTGTTGGCGATTGTGGTAATTGTGGTGGTAATTGTGGTGGTGATTGTGTTGGTGATTGTGTTGGTGATTGTGTTGGTGGTGATTGTGGTGGTGATTGTGTTGATGATTGTGGTGGTGATTGTGGTGGTGATTTGTGTTGGCGGATTGTGTAATTGTGTGGTGATTGTGGTGATGTGTGTGTGGTGATTTGTGTGGTGATTGTGGGTGGTGATTGGTTGGATTTGTGGTGGGTGATTGTGTTTGGGGTGTTTGGGGGGGGGTGGTATATGTTGTTGGTGTGATTGTGTTTGGGGATTGTGGTGGTGATTGTGTTGGTGATTGTGTTGGTGATTGGGTGGGATTGTGGTGGTGATTTGTTGGTGGTGTTTGTTTGGGGATGTGTTGGTTGTGTTGGTTGGTGATTGTGGTGTGTTTGGTTTATATTTTGGGGGGTTTTTGTGTTGGTGGTGATTGTGGGGGGATTTTGTTGGTGTGATTGTGTTTGGGGATTTTTTGGGGGGTTTATTTGGGGTGTTTGGGGTTTTTGTTGTGGTGGGGGGATTTGGTGGGATTTGTTTGGGGTGATTGTGTGGTGGGGATTTTTGGGAGTTTTTGGGGGATTTTTTGGGGGGAAGGTTTTGGGGATTTGTTTAGGTTTGTGATTTTTTTTTAGGTGATGTTTTTTTGGGGGGTGGGGCGATTTTGGAAATTTTTGGAATTTTTGGGGGGTTTTGGGGTTTTTTTTGGGGGGTTTTGGGGTTTTTTATGTGTTTTATTTTTTATGTTGTTGGGGGGAAAGGGGGGGTTGGTTTTGGGGAGTTTTAATTTTGGGGGGTTTTGGGATTTTTTGGGGGGGATTTTTTTAGGGGGGGGTGATTTTTGGGAAGTGGGGGGGATTGGGTGGGGGGGA
>NC_069489.1:17080282-17140418 GCF_026875155.1 Cherax quadricarinatus | reverse complement strand
AAATTAACCCGTTCCCCCGCCACTCCCCGCACTTCTCCCTGCCCCTCCTCCCTGCCATTTTTCCCCGCCACTTGCCCTTCCTGCCACTTCTCCTGCCACTCCTCCCTCCACTCCTCCTGCCACTTCTCCCTGCCCTCCTCCCTGCCACTCTCCCTCCAACTCCTTCCTGCCACTTCCCCTGCCCCTTCCTCTGCCACTTCTCCCTGCCACTTTTTCCTCCTGCCACTCCTCCCTGCACTTTCCCCCCGCCACTCTCTCCCTGCCACTCCTCCCTGGGCCCCCCCTCCCCGCCACTCTTCCTGCCACTTCCTCCTCCCACTCCCCCCTGCCACTTCTCCCTGCTACTTCTCCCTGCCACATCTTCCCTGCCACTCCTTCCTGCCACTTCTCCCTGCCACTCCTTCCATCCACTTCTCCCTGCCACTTCTCCCTGCCAAATTTTTCCCTGCCACTCCTTCCCCTTTACTGTCCTTCTCCCTGGCCACTCCTTCCTGCCACTTCTCCCCGCCACTCCTTCCTTCCTGCCACTTCTTCCCGCCACTCCTCCCTGCCACCTTCTCCCGCCACTTCTCCTTGCCACATCCTTCCCTCCACTTCTCCCTGCCACTCTCCCTGCCACTTCTCCCTGCCACTTTCTCCCCGCACTTCTCCCCTGCCACCCTTTTCCTTGCCCACTCCTTCCTGCCACTTTCTCCCCCTGCCACCCTTCCTGTCACTTCTCCCTGCCACTCCTTCCTGCCACTTCTCCCTGCCACTCTTTCCTGCCACTTCTCCTGCCACTCCTTCCTGTCACTTCTCCTGCCACTCCTTCCTGCCACTTCATCCCTGCCTCTCCCTTCCTGCACCTTCCCCTGCCACTCTCTCCTGCCCACTTCTCCCTCCTCTCTTCCCCCTGCCTCTCTCCCTGCCACTCCTCCTGCCACTCCGCCCTGCCCACTCCTCCCTGCCTCTCTCCTCCCCTGAAAGCCTTCACTTCCCCCCCACCTCGTCAATTTCCCAATTTATCTCACCTCCATTCTGTTCTCCTTATCTCCTCTCTCTCTCTCCAAAACATTCTCTCTTAACCACCACCCACCCTTTTCACATACACTAAACCACCTCACACAAGGCTGTAAACCACTGGTAAACTACTGTAACACGGTAAATCACGGGTAAACCTCGCTTTGCCCCGACCAGAAGCATTTGACCTAGTCACACTAATGCATCGAGGGTGAGGGAGTTATTGTGTATAGCAGAGAGGGAGAGGGGCGTGGATAGTGAGAGGAAGTGGAGAAGTGCTTGTAGTGGTAATGTTGTTAGTAGTGGTGGTAGTAATAGTATAGTAGTGGTGGTGGTAGTGGTAGTAAGTGGTAGTAGTGGTAGTATGTAGTGGTAGTATGGTAGTACCCGTCACTGTCGCACTCTCTCCCATATATTTACTGGCTCCCTAACCCTTCCTGTGTTATGTGACTTGTAAATGTCGATAATGGGGGTTATATAGTGGACTGGTGTGGGTGGCATCCTGGGGGACAAAATTAACCTAAGTTGTGGAAATGCTCTATCATAACCAGGAACTTTCTATATATATGTCAAGGTTGTGAGCTATGGTCTGTATAAGTTGTACCATCTACTGGTAGAAATAATAATAATAATTATTAATTATTATTATTATTATTATTATTATTATTATTATTATTTTATTATATAGTATGTCATTGTTGTGACTATGGTCTGTAAAGTTGTTTTTTACAATCTACTGGTAAGAAATAATAATATAATAGATTATTATAATATTATTTTATTATTATATTCTTTATTATTATTATTATTATTATTATTATTATTATTATTATAATAAATAGTAATTCATTGTGTGAGCTATGTCTGTATAAGTTTGTACCATCTACTGGTAGAAAACATAAATAATAATAATAATAATAATAATAATAATTATTATTATTATTATTATTAATATTATATAATTTTATTATTATTATTATAAGTATGTCAATGTTGTGAGCTATGGTTCTGTATAAGTTGTACCATCTACTGGTATTTAATTTAGCTGGTCGTGTATTGAAAGAGGGGTCAGGAGCTGTGTCCTCGACCCCCGCAGACACTATTTCGGTAGGGCAACTCACAGCAGGCTCATGACAGATGACGGGAAAAAGGAATTGAACGAAATAAACTGGACAGAAAAGTCTAAATTCAAATGATTAGCACTCAATCAACAGTGAAAGTTCAACTCATTCTGCAAAGATGGGCAGCCTACATAAAGGTTTCTTCTCAGTCAAAATAAAAGAAGCAGCAAGTGTAAGTAGTTGAAATAAAGAATGTAGTCAGTCCATAAACCTTGAGAAATATGTTGAGATAGGGGATATGTGTCGGGAGTCCCATCAGCCTGGAGAAGAGTTTCATCTCCATGTCTGGAACCCAAGGTGGTCAGTCCGCTCAGCCTGGAGAAAGATTCAACTCCATGGTTCTGGAACAAGGTGGTCAGTCCCTCAGCCGTGAAGAAGAGTTCATTCTCCATGGTCTGGAACAAGGTGGTCAGTCCCTCAGCCTGGAGAAGAGTTCAGCTCCAAGGTCTATGAACAAGGTGGTCAGTCCCCTCTCAGCCTGAGAAGAGTTTCAGCTCCATGGTTGGAACAAGTGGACAGTCCCTCAGCCTGGAGAAGAGTTTTCACTCCATGTCTGGAACAAGGTGTCAGTCCCAACAGCACTGGAGAAGAGTTTCAGCTCATGGTCTGGAACAAGGTGTCAGTCCCTCAGCCTGGAAAGAGTTAAGCTCCATGGTCTTGAACAAGGTGGTCAGTCCCTCCAGCCTGGAGAAGAGTCAGCTCCATGGTCTGGAACAGGTGGTCAGTCCCTCAGCCTGGAGAAGAGTTCAGCTCATGTTCTGGAACAAGGTGGTCAGACCCTCAGCTGGAGAAGAGTTCAGGCCATGGTCTGGAACAGGTGACAGTCCCCAGCCTGGAGAAGAGTTCATTCCATGTGTCTGGAACAAGGTGGTCAGTCCCTCAGCCTGGAGAAGAGTTCAGTTCCATGGTCTGGAACAAGGGTGGTCAGTCCCTCAGCCTGAGAAATTTTCAGCACCATGGCTGGAATACAAGGGGGTCAGTCCCCTCAGCCTGGGAAATAGTTCAGCTCCATGGTCCTGGAACAGGTGGTCAGTTCCTCAGCCTGGAAGAAGAGTTCAGCTCCTTGGTCTGGAACAAGGTGGTCAGTCCCTCAGCCTGGAGAAAGTTCAGCTCCATGGTCTGGACACAGGTGGTCATCCCTCAGCCTGAAAGAGTTCAGCTCCATGTCTGGAACAAGGTGTGTCAGTCCCCTCAGCCTGGGAAAGTCAGCTCCATGTCTGGAACAAGTGTCATCCCTCAGCCTGGCAGAAGAGTTCAGCTCCATGGTCTGGACAAGGTGGTCCAGTCCCTCAGCCTGGAGAAGAGTTCAGCTCCATGGGTCTGGAACAAGGTGGTCAGGTCCCTCAGCCTGGAGATGAGTTCAGCTCCATGGTCCTGGAACAAGGTGGTCAGTCCCTCAGCCTGGATGAAAGTTCAGCTCCGTGGGGTCTGGAACAAGGTGGTCAGTCCCTCAGCCTGGAGAAGAGTTCAGCTCCATGGTCTGGAACAAGGTGGTCATCCCTCAGCCTGGAGAAGAGTTCAGCTCCATGGTCTGTGACAAGGTGGTCAGTCCCCCTCAGCCTGGAGAAGAGTTCCAGCTCCGTGGTCTGGAACAAGGTGGTCAGTCCCTCAGCCTGAGAAGAGTTTCAGCTCCCATGGGGGGGGTCTGGAAATCAAGGTGGTCAGTGTCCCTCAGTCCTGGAGAAGAGTTTTTTAGTCAGCTCCATGGTCTGGAACAAGGAGGTCAGTTCCCCTCACCTGGAGAAGAGTTCAGTTCCCATGGGTCTGGAACAAGGTGGACAGTCCCTCAGCCTGGAGAAGAGTTCACCTCCATGGGTCTGGAACAAGGTGGACAGTCCCTCAGCCTGGAGAAGAAGTCAGTTCCATGGTCTGGAACAAGAGGCCAGTCCCTCAGCCTGGAAAGAGTTTCAGCTCCATGTCTGGAACAGGTGGTCAGTCCCTCAGCCTGAGAAGAGTTCAACTCCATGGTCTGGAACAAGGTGGTCAGACCTACAGCCCCTGGAGAAGAGTTTCAGCTCCATGGTCTGGAACTCAAGGTGGTCAGTCCCTCAGAGCCTGGAAAGAGTTCAGCTCCGTGGTCTGGGAACAAGGTGTCATCCCTACAGCCTGGAGAAGAGTTCAGCTCCATGGTTCTGGCAATCAAGGTGGACAGTCCCTCAGCTTGGAGAAGAGTTCAGTTCCATGTGTCTGGAACAAAGTGGTCAGTCCCCCTCAGCCTGGAGAAGAGTTCAGCTCCATGGTCTGGAACATGGATAGTCCAGACCCTCAGGGCCTGGGAGAAGAGTTCAGACTTCCATGGTCTGGAACAAGGTGTTGTCAAGATCCCTTCAAGCCTGGAGAAGAGTTTCACCTTCCATGGTTCTGGAACAAGGTGGTGAACGGATCCCCAGGCTGGAGAAGAGTTCACTCCGTGTGGTCTGGAACCAGGTTTCTGGGTCAGATCTCACAAACCTGGAAAAAGATAGTTCAGCTCTCATGGTCTGGTACAAAGGCTGTTCAGAGTCCCCTCAGCCTGGGAAGACAGTTCAGCCTCACGTGGTCTGGAACAAGGCGTGGGTCAGTCCCTCACCCTGGAGAAGAGATTTCAGTCTCCATTGTCCTGAGGAACAAGGTCGGTCTGTCCCCTCAGCCTGGAGAAGAGTTTTTCAGCTCCATGGTCTGTAACACAGGTGGTCAGTCCCTCAGCCCTGGAGAAGAGTTTCAGCTCGCGTGGTCTGGAACAAGTGGTCATCCCTCATCCTGGAGAAGAGTTCAGCTTCCATGGGTCTGGAACAAGGTGGTCAGGCTCCCTCAGTGCCTCGGAGAAGAGTTCACTCCGGGTCTGAACAAGGTGGTCAAGTCCCTCACCCTGGAGAAGAGTTCAGCTCCAATGGTCTGGAACAAGGTGGTCATCCCTCACGACCTGGAGAAGCATTCTCCAGCTCCATGGTTCCTCTGGAACCAAGGATGGTGTCAGTCCCTCAGCCTGGAGGAAGAGTTCAGCTCCATGGTCTGGCGAAACAGTGGAGTCAGTCCGCCTCAGCCTGGAGAAGAGTTCAGCTTCCATGGTCTGGAACAAGGTGGTCAGATCCCGTACAGCCCTGGAGAAGGAGTTCAGCTCCGTGGTCTGGAACAAGAGTCAGTCCCTCTCCACCCTGGAGAATAGTCTTCAGCTCCATGTGTCTGGAACAAGGTGGTCAGTCCCTCACCTCTGGAGAAATTCAGCTCCATGGTCCCTGGAACAAGGGGTGAGTCTCAGTGTCTCCTCAGCCTAGAGAAGAGTTCGAGCATCTACCGAGTGGTCTGGGAACGATATATCGTCCGGACCTGGTATTTTTGTCGTTCTTTCGCTGAATGTTATTAACGAATTTATATCCATTCTCAGTAATGAGACAGACTGATTTCACCATAACCCCCCAATCCTTTTTTGCATCCTGTATGCTGAGTACTATCAGTGTTATAAGTGCTAGGTTACGAGCATGTCCCGAGTCTTCTTCAGAACCTTGCCGATGAGATAGTCTAGAACTCAAGGATAGTTCGTAAACATCTCTAAATCCTCCTGAATTCCGTACATCATTCCTCTGTAATCAGTTAATCCTTACAGCGATCTTATTGTCATCAAGTGTAAAATTGCTCATATCGTTAGTAATTTTATCTCTCGTCCATGGTCCATTTAAATATGTATATTAAAAACAACAACGGGCCCTAAACTGATCCCTTTGGAACGGCCACTTGTCACAGATCCCCAAAGCAGGTTTTACCCCCATATTATGGACACTTTCTGCTTCCTGTTGGTGCATCCATGACTTGATCCCATGACAGCAAAATTTTTCCCCTCATGCATGAGCAGCCACTTTCTTTAACAGTACTCTGGTGGTGGTACTCGTATCATATCAGAAACCTTACAAAATCCACATTAAACAATTCGAATGCTTTATTTCGTAATCCAACGCCTCAAAAGCGAATAGCTGAAGTTAGTAACAATTAGTAAGATCGGCCCCTCGTGAATCCATGCTGATGTCATTAGCAAATTAATGCTTATCAAGACGACTTCTTAATTATCAGAATATAATGACTCGTAGTAATATTTTGCCCTACAATTGTGGTCCAAGGCTATATTTTGGGCGGCTAATTTGACGGTAAACTAACTTTTCCCTCTGCTTTAAAATAGGAATTTACATTGACCATCTTCACATGTCAGACACTACAAACCTGTTTAAACTTTGGAAAGAGTTCACTGGGGCTCTGGATTTATTTTGCCTCATTCAGTCCCTGATAACATAATATCGCTAGTAACTTGTCATACTAACATAATATATTTTTTCAAAGTGCCCTACTAATAAAATCATGGGATATTTGTTAGTGTCTTCCTGTGTAAAACCGAGAGAAAATGATTACTAAAAATCGAGCACACTTTCGTTCTCCTCACCTGTCAGTAAGATGTCCAGAGTTTTTTTAAGGGGACCTGGTATCTTATCTCTAACCTTTGGCTATACAATACAACAATAAAATCGTTTATATTTTACTAGCAGTTACCATGTACAAGGTATACAAGTGACATGTACAATAGAGATAGCAAGTAGCATGTCTACAAGGTATACAAGTACATGTGACAAGGTACAAATCCCAGGTACATGTGATCAAGGTATACCAATACAAATACTTCAACTTGTCGGTTTTTTCAAACCATTCATCACATATCCAGTACATGTACAAGATATACAAGTACAGTAACAAGATATACAAGTACATGTACAAGTGTTTACAATACATGTACAAGGTATACCAGTAACATAGGTACAAGATATACAAGTACATGTAACAAGATATACAATACATGAACAAGGTAATACAAGTCCATGTATCCAAGGTATAACAAGTATCATGTACAAGGTAAAACAAGTACATGTACAAGGTTACAAGTACATGTACAAGTATACAAGTACATTTTACAAGGTAAACAAAATACATGTACAAAGGTATACAATACATATTACATAGGTATACCAAGTATACATGTACAAGGTCTACAGTACCATATGTATACAAGGTATACAAGTAACATGTAAAAGGTATACAAGTACATGACAAGAGTATTACAACTACTGTACAAGGTGTACAAGTACATTACAAGGTATACAAGTACATGTACAAGTAACAAGTACATGTACAAGTATACCAGTACATTGTACAACAGGTAACAAGTACATGTGAGCAAAGGTATACAAGTACATTACAAGGTATACAAAGTACATGTCAAAAGAGTATACAAGTACATGGACAGGATACAGAATCATAGCTGACATCCAGTGACATACTACTATATAGCAAGTCGCTGTTATGCTGAGGCATTTCCCGCCAATTCAAAGTCAGTCTTTTGCGTCCCGGGATGTGACCCACACCATCCAACTAACACCCTGGGATGTGACCCCCACACCATTTCCACTAACACCACTGAGATGTGACCCACACCAGTCCACTAACTCCCAGGATGTGAACCCACATGACCAGTTCACTAACACCCAGGATGTGACTCACCACCAGTCCACTAATACCCAGGATGTACCCACATCAATCCACGTAATACCCAGGATGTGACACACACCAGTCCCACTAACATCCCATGGGATGTGACTCAACAACCAGTCACTAATACCCAGGATGTGATCCCACATCAGTCCACTAATCCCAGAATGTGACACACACCAGTCCACTAACACACCAGGATGTGACCCACACCAGTCCACTAATACCCAGATGGTGACCCCCCACATCCATCCACTAACACCCAGGATGTGAACCCACACCAGTCCACTAAACCCAGGATGTGACCCACACCATCCACTAACCACCCAGGATGTGACCACACCAGTCCACTAACACCCAGGATGTGACCCACACCGATCCCACTAAACACCCCCAGGATTGTGACCCACATCCAGTCCACTAACACCCAGGATGTGACCCACACCATCCACTCAAACCACCCAGGAACGTGACCCACACCAGTCTCTAGCTAACACCCAGGATGTGGACCCACCCAGTCCACTAAACAACCCAGATGTGACTCCACAGACCAGTCCACTAGACACCCAGGATGTGACCACACCAGTCCACTAACACCCGAGGAATGGCGACCCCTACGACCAGTCCAACTAACACCCCCAACACCATGGTGTACCCCCACCAGTCCCACTAACACCCAGGATGCGACCCCACACCCAGTCCGACTACACCCATGATGTGACCCACACCAGTCCCACTAACCACCCCAGGATGTGGACCCACACCATCACAACTAACAACCCAGGATGTGACCAACAACCATCCAACCTAACACCCAAGATGTACCCACTCCAGTCCACTAACACCCAGATGTGACCCACCCCCGTCCCAAACCCCCCAGGATGCCACCCACACCAGTCCACTAACACCCAGGATGTGACCCACACCATCCACATAACACCCAGGATGTGACCCACACTCCATCCACTCCCACCCCAGGAATGAGACCTCACACCATCCACTAACACCCATGATGTGACCCACACCAGTCCACTAACACCCAGGAATGTGACTCACACCAGTCCACTAACACCACAGGATGGTGACCCACAACCAGTCCACTAACCACCCAGGATGCCACCCACAACCAGACCAATAACACCCAGGTTGTGACCCCACCATCCCACTAACACCCAAGGAATGTGACCCACACCACCACAACACCCAGATTGTGCCCCACACCCAGTCCCCACTAACCACCCAGGATGTGACCCAACACCATCCACTAACACCCAGGATGTGACCCACACCATTCCCACTAAACACCCAGGATGTACCCCACACCAGTCCACTATCACCCAGGTACCCATTTTTTTAAGCGATGGTGAACAGGGACAGGGACAGGGACAGGGACAGGGACAGGGTCGGGTGGACAGGAACAGGACAGGGACAGGGACAGGAACAGGGACAGGAGCAGGAACAGGGAACAGGAGACAGGGACAAGGTGACAGGGACAGGGACACGGGACAGGACAGCAGGTGTCTTGTGGAAACACGTCCCTAATATTTCCCAGCCATACCGAAGAGATTTGAACACACGTACCTCAGAGTTGTGAGGGTGACGTGTGCTGGTCGATCGAGCAACGGGACACCTTGGAAAAAAGCCTTTCGGGTTAGGTTAGAACACTCGCCACTTTTAATTTCATAGATCCCATTTTAGCTTTCTCATCCCCTTATTAAACGTCCCCCTTAACGTGATTATATCGAGTCATAAGATTGGCCATCGTCTCTTTTGGATACGTTTTATAAATGCCTTTCTTTACTGTCTTAAAAAAGCATGTTCACAACAACCTATTATTCTTCATTCTGGATGCATTTCCTATTTCTCTAAATGGAATAAATGGCCTTTTTGGGCACATGTAATAGCCTTTTGAAAGCTATATAAATGGCCTTGGGCAGTCATTTAGAAAGCTATATAAATGGTCTTTGGGGACCATTTAGAAAGGCTTATAAATGTTCTTTGGGACCATTTAGAAAGTTATATAAAATTGTCTTTGGGGACCATTTAGAAAGCTAATATAAATGTTTCTTTGTGACCATTTAGAAAGTTATATAAATGGTCTTTGGGGACCATTTAGAAAGCTATATAAATGTTTCTTTGGAGACCATATAGAAAGTTATATAAAGTCTTTGGGACCATTTAGAAAGCTATATAAATGGTTCTTTTTGGGGACCATTTAGAAAGCTATATAAATGGCCATTTGGGCATCATTAGAAAGCTAGACAGACCTGATAGCTCCCCCTGTTACACCATGTTGTTCTCTAACCCGTTGTAACGTAGGGATATTTTATACCTTAACATGATGCTGCTGACGTTAGCAGGAGTCCATCAGACTAGAAAAGAATTTGACAACGAACCTCACCTGCTGTACCTGAGGTTGATTTCTGGTATTTTGCTTTTCTAAAAAAAAGGTTGGATCCTCCAGGTTGTGATGGATGTGTGGGGTGAGTGGGCCGTCAGCAGCAACGACTTGGTTGACCGGAGAAGCCTGGTCCAGGACTATCAGCAACAGTAATATGGTTGACTAGGTTACCAGGTTGTTGTGTCAGCCAGGTTATGAGGCTGTTAACAAGGTTGTCCAGGCTGTCAACCAGGTTGTCCAGCTGTCACCAGGTTAACCAGGCTGTTAACAAGGTTGTCCAGGCTGTCAACCAGGTTGTCCAGGCTGTCAACCAGGTTGTCTAGGCTGTCAACCAGGTTGTCCAGGCTGTCAACCAGGTTACCAGGCTGTTAACAAGGTTGTCCAGGCTGTTCAACCAGTTGAGTCCAAGCTGTCAAACAGGTTGTCCAGGCAGTCAACCAGGTTGTCCAGGCTGTCAACCAAGGTTGTCCACTGTCCCCAAGCCAGTTACGGCAGGCTGTCAATAATGTTGTCCAGCTATCAAACAAGGTTGTCTAGGCTGTCAAGCAGGTTACCAGTCTGTCACAAGGTGTCCAGATGTCAACAAGGTTTTAACCCAGGCTGTCAAACCAGTTACCCAGTCTTCATACCAGTTACCCAGGCGTCAACCAGATTACCACAGGCTGTCAAACCAGGTTCCAGGCTGTGCAACCAGGTTACCCAGGCTTCAACCAGATTACCCAGCGTCCAACCAGGTTATCCCAGGCGGTCAACCAGGTTACCCAGCTGTCAACCAGGTTACCCCCCAGGCTGTCAACCAGGATACCATAGGCTGCCCAGCCCCAACAACCCAGGTTGAAACCCAGGCTGCAACCAAGGTTTATACCCAGGCTTTGTCAACCCCAAGTTTACAACCCAGGCTGTCAACCAGGTACCCAGGCTGTCAACCAGGTTTTACCCAGGCTGTCAACCAGGTTACCTAGGCTGTTAAACCAGGTTACCCAGGCTGGTCAACCAGGTTACCCACCCAGGCTGGCAACCAGGTTACCCAGGCTGTCAACCCAGGTTACCCAGGCTGCCAACCAGGTTACACCAGGCTGTCAAACCATTTACTTCAGGCTTGTCAAACAAACCAGGTTTACCCAGGCTGTCAACCAGGTTACCAGCTGTCAACCAGTTACCCATGCTGTCAACCAGGTTACCAGCTGTCAAACCAGGTTACCCATGCGTCAACCCAGGTTATCCATGCTGTCAATCTCAGGTTTTACCCAGGCTGTCAAAACCAGTTACACCAGGCTGTCAACCAGGTTACCAGGCTGTCAACCAGGTTACCCAAGATTCTAATGCCGGAAAAAAAAATCCCCCCCCAGTACCAATCAATACACCAGGTCCGATGACATACTTCTTTGCAAATATACAGGGTCTAAAAGCCAGCAACAAACAACAAAATACCTTTCATCCCGTGGACGCTTGCAGAGGCAAAGGCAATGTTCGCGGCTTTCACTGAGACCCACATAAAGGATCACTTGGACAACGAAATATGGATCCCAGGTTACAACCTATACAGATGTGACAGAGTGAACAGGCAAAAGGGGGGGGGTTGGCCTGTACATTGCAGAGTCACTTGTTTGCACAGAACTGCTTAATGCCTCAAATGATGTAGTGGAAGTTTTAGCAGTACAGGTCGAGAACCAAAACCTAGTCATTGTGGTAGTCTACAAGCCTCCGGATGCAACATCCCAGCATTCCAGGAACAGCTGTTAAAAATTGACCACTGTCTGGAAAATCTTCCAGCTCCTGCACCCAACATCTTGCTCCTGGGGGATTTCAACTTAAGGCACCTAAAATGGAGGAATATAGCAAATAATATTGTTGCAGTAATAACACCAGGAGGCAGCTCTGATGAAAACTCACACTCACACGAGCTTTTAAATCTCTGCACAAAATTCAATTTAAACCAGCAAAATAATAGAGCCTACTAGACTGGAGAATACACTAGACCTCATATTCACTAACAATGATTGATCTGATAAGAAATGTCACCATATCAAAACAATATACTCAGATCACAACATAATTGAGGTTCAGACATGTATGCGTGGAGCCCCAGACCGACATAATGAGACTAGTCACGAGGGAGCATTCACCAAATTCAACTTCAATAACAAAAACATAAAGTGGGACCAAGTAAACCAAGTCCTAACCGATATAAGCTGGGAAGATATACTAAGCAACACAGACCAAACTTATGCCTAGAACAGATTAACTCGGTGGCACTCGTGTATGCACAAGGCTTATTCCTCTAAGAAAAAGGAGGAGTAGATGTAAAATAGAAAAGACAGGCGCCCCCTTTACAGGCGACGGAAAAGAAATAACAGAGCGGCTAAAAGAGGTCAATATATCTGAAATGCGCAGGGAGACACAGGTCAAGAAATTAGCAAGCATCGAACTTAAGCTAAAAGAATCCTTTAGGAGTCAGAATCGCGGGAAGAAACTAAAAGCTATAAATGAAATCGAAAGAAACCCAAAGTATTTCTTCTCCTATGCCAAATCAAAACCCGAGAAACAACGCCCAGTTTTGGGGCCCTACTTAAACAAATGGGTCCTACACAGATGACGAAAGGGAAAATGAGTGAGCTACTCAAGCCCCAAATATGACTCAGTTTTTAGCAAGCCGCTAACCAGACTGAGAGTCGAAGATCAAATGAATTTTTTATGAGAGAGCCACAAAATTTGATTAACACAAGCCTATCCGATGTTATCCTGACGCCAAATGACTTCGAACAGGCGATAAATGACATGCCCATGCACTCTGCCCCAGGGCCAGACTCATGAAACTCTGTGTTCATCAAGAACTGCAAGAAGCCCCTATCACGACCCTTTTTTCCATCCTATGGAGTGGGAGCATGGACACGGGGGTCGTCCCTCAGTTACTAAAAAAAACAGACTAGCCCACTCCACAAAGGGGGCAGTAAAGCAACAGCAAAGAACTACAGCCAATAGCACTAACATCCCATATCAAAAAATCTTTGAAAAGGGGCCTAAGAAGCAAGATACCACCCATCTAGAAAACCCATCAGTTACACAACCCAGGGCAACATGGTTTAGAACAGGTTGCTCCTGTCTGTCTCAACTACTGATCACTACGACAAGGTCCTAAATGCACTAGAAGACAAAAAGAATGCAGATGTAATATATACAGACTTTGCAAAAGCCTTCGACAAGTGTGACCATGGCGTAATAGCGCACAAAATGCGCGCTAAAGGAATAACAGGAAAAGTCGGTCGATGGATCTATAATTTCTTCACTAACAGAACACAGAGAGTAGTCGTCAACAGAGTAAAGTCCGAGGCAGCTACGGTGAAAAAGCTCTGTTCCACAAGGCACAGTACTAGCTCCCATCTTGTTCCTCATCCTCATATCCGACATAGACAAGGATTGTCAGCCACAGCACCGTGTCTTCCTTTGCAGTGACACCCGAATCTTTCATGACAGTGTCTTCCATTGCAGAAACTTTCAAGGCTCCAGGCGGACATCAAACCAAATCTTTCAGTGGGCTGCAGAAAAAAAAATATGAAGTTCAACGATGAAAAATTTCAATTGCTCAGATATGGTAAACATGAGGAAATTAAATCTTCATCAGAGTACAAAATAAATTCTGGTCACAAAATAAGCGAAAACACCAACGTCAAAAACCGGGGGGATTTTGTCGGAGGATCTCACCTTCAAGGACCATAACTTTTTTTTCAATCGCATCTGCTAAAAAATGACAGGATGGAAATGAGAACCTTCAAAACTAGGGGGGCCAAAGGCCCCTGAGACACTCTTCAGGTCACTTTTTCTTCAGGGGGAATTTTAATTTTTTTTTTTTGGGGGGGGGTTTTTTTTTGGGGGGTTTTTTGGGGGGGGGGGAAAAATTGGGGGTTGGGGGAATTGGGGGGTTTTTGGGGTTTTTTTTTGGTGGTGGTTTTTTGGGGGTTTTGGGGGGGGTTTTTGGGGTTTTAAATTTGGGGGTTTTTTTGGGGGGGGGGGAAAAGGGGGGGTTTTTTGGGGTTTTTTTGGGGGTTTTTTTTGGGGTGGGGTTTTGGGGGTTTTTTTTTTTGGGGGGTTTGGGGGGGTTTTTGGTTTTGGGGGGTTTGGGTTTTGGGGGTTTTTGGGGGTTTGGGGTTTTTTTTTTTTTGGGGTTGGGGGGGGTTTGGGGGGGGTGGTTTTTTTTTGGGGGGGTTTTTTTGGGGGTTTTGGGGGTTTCTTTGGGGGGGGTTTTTTAAAAAAAATTTTTTTTTTTTTTTTTGGGGGGGGGGGGTTTTTTTAAAAAATTTTTTTTTAAATTTTTTTTTAAAATTTTTTTTTTTTTTTTTAAAAAATAATTTTTTTAAGGGGGGGGTTTTTTTTTTTTTAATTTTTAAATTTTATTTTTTTTTTTATTTTTTTTTTTTTTAAAATTTTTTAAATTTTTTTTAAAAATTTTTTTTTTTTTTTTAAAAATTTTTTTTTAAAAAAAATTTTTTTTTTTTTGGGAAATAATTTTTAAAGGGTTTTAAAGATTTTTTTAAATTTTTAAATAATTTTTTATTTTTTTTTTTTTTTTAAAATTTTTTTTTTTTTAAAAATAAAAAAAAATTTTAAACTTTTTTTAAAAAAAAAATTTTTTAAAAAAAAAATTTTTAAAAAAAAATTTTTTTTTTTTTAAAAAAAATTTTTAAAATTTTTTAAAAAAAAAATTTTTGGGGGGGGGTTTTTTTTTTAATAAAAAAGGGTTTTAAAAAGGGGGGGAAGGGGGGGGGGAAAAAAATTTTTTTTTTTAAAAAAATTTTTTTTTTAAAAAAAAAATTTAAAAAAAATAAAAAATTTTAAAATTTTTAAAAAATTTTTAAAATTAAAAAAAATTTTTTTTTTTTTAAAAAAAATTTTAAAAAATTTTAAAAATTATTAATTAAAAATTTTTTTTTTTTTTAAAAAAATAAAATATAAATTTTTAAAAAAATTTTTTTAAAATAAAATCAAAATATTATTTTTTTTTTAAAAAAAAATTAGTTTTTTTTTTAAAAAAAATTTTTTTAAATTTTTTAAAAAAATTTTTTTTTAAAAAAAACCCAAAAAAATTTAAAAATTATCTTTAAAAATTTTTTTAAACATCTTTAAATTTTTTTTAAAAAATTTTTAAAAAAAAAAATTTTCCCCCCCCCCCCCCCCTTTTTTTTTTTAAAAAAAAAACCCCCCCTTTAAACCCCAAAAAAAAAATTCCCCTTTTTAAAAAAAAAAAAATTTTAAAAAAATTTTCCAAAAAAATTTTTAAAAATTAAAAAAATTTAAAATTTTTCCCCAAAACCCCTTTAATTTTTAAAATTTAAAAAAATTCCCCTTTTTTAAAAAACAAAAAAAAAAAAAAACCCCAAAAACCCAAAAAAAAAAAAATTTTAAAAAAAACAAAAAACCCCAAAACCCCCCTTTTTTCCCCCAAAAAAAAAAAAATTTCACCAAAAAAAAAAAAAAACCCCCCCCCCCCTTTTTTAAAAAAACCCAAAAAAATTTTAAAAAAAAAATTTAAATTTTAAAAAAAACCCTTAAAAAAAATTTTAAAAAAAAAAAAAAAAATTTTTTTTTCCCCCCAAAAAATTTTAAAACCCCCCCCCCTTTTAACCCAAAATTTTAAAAAATTTTTTTTTTAAAAAAAATTTTCCCCCAAAATTTTCCAAACAAACCCCAAAAAAATTTCCCCCCTTTTAAAAAAAAGGGAAAAAAATTTTCAAAAAAACCCCTTTTCCAAATTTTTTTCAAAAAAAAAAATTTTTTCCCCTTTTTTCCCCCCAAATTTTTTTAAAAAATTTTTTTTTTTTTAAAAAAAAAAATTTTTTAAAAACCCCTTTTTAATTTACCCCTTTTTCCCCAAAAAATTTTTTTTTTCCCAAAAGGGGGTTTTTTAAAATTTTTTCCCAAAAATTTTAAAAAAAACCCCATTTTAAAAAAACCCCTTTTTTTTCCCCCCCCAAAAAAATTTTTTCCCTTTTTAAAAAAAAATTTTTTTAAAAAATTTTTTTTCCCCCCCCCAAAAAATTTTTTTTTTTCCCCCCCCTTTTTAAAAAAAAACCCCTTTTTTTTAAAAAAAATTTTCCCCCCCCCCCCCAAATTCCCCCCCCCTTTTCCCCCCCCCCCCTTTAACCCCCCCCCCCTTTCCCCCCGGGGCCCCCCCCCCCCCCTTGCCCCCCCCCGGGGGGGGGGAAAACCCCAAGGGGGGAAAACCCCCCCCGGGGCCCCCCGGGGGGGGGAAAAAAAAAGGGGGACCCCCCCCCCGGGGGCCCACCCCCCCCTTTGCCCCCTTCCCCCCCCCGGGGGCCCCCCAAAAAAAAAGGGGGGGACCCACGGCCCCCCCCCCGGGGGGGGGGGGGGGGCCCCCCCCCCAACCCCGGGGTGGGGGGGGGGGGGGGGGGGGGGGCCCCCCCCCCCCCCCCCCTTTCCAACCCCCCCCTTTGACCCCCCCCCCCCCCTTTTTAAAAAACCCCCCCCCCCCTTTTCCCCGGGGCCCCCCCTTGAAAAAACAAACCCCCCCCCCCCCCCCCCCCCGGGGGGCCCCCAGGGGGCCCCCCCGGGGGGTTTGACCACCCCCCCCGGGGGGGCCCCCCCCCCCCCCCCCCCCCCCGGGGGGAAAACCCCCCCGGGAAAACTCCCCCCCCTTTTCCCCCCCCCCTTTTTCCCCCCCGGGGGCCCCCCCCACGGTGGGGCACCCCCCCGGTTGCCCCCCCCGGGGGGAAAACCCCCCCCCCGGGGCCCCCCCCCGGGGGCCCCCCCCCGGGGGGCCCCCCCCAAAGGTGTAAAACCCCCCCCGGTGTGACACCCCCCCGGGGACCCCAATTTACCCAGGGGGCCCCCCCGGGGGGCCCCCCCCCGGGGAACCCCCCCCCCCCCCCCCCCCGGGGCCCCCCAAGGGGGGGGGCCCCCCCCGGTGTAACACCCCCCCCCCACCCCCCCGGGGAAAACCCCCCAAAGGGGGGCCCCCCCTTTTTTTTTTGGGGGGGGGGCCCCCCCCCCCCCCCCCCAACCCCCCAGGGGGGCCCCCCCCCCCCCCCCCCCCCCCGGGGGGGAACCCGGGGGAACCCCCCCCCCCGGGGGGGGGGCCCCCCCCTTCCCTTTTCCCCAGGGCCCGGGGGGCCCCCCAAGGGGGGGAAAAAAAAAAACCCCCCCCCCCCCTTTTAAACCCCCCGGGTTTAATTTTAAAACCCCTTTTTCCCTTTAAAGGGTTTTAAACCCTTTTCCCGGTTTTTTTTTTCCCCCCCAAAATTGGGCCCCTGAAAGGGAAAATTTTTTGGTTAAATTTTAAATTTTTTGAAAGTTTAAAACCCCTGAAAATTTTCCCCCTTTAAACCCCCCCCCCCCTTTTTCCCCCTTTTTTAACCCCCTTTCCCGGGGAAAAACCCTTTTTTTTTTTTTTTGGGGTTTTTTTTGGGGGGAAAAAAAAAAAAATTTTTTTTTTCCCCCCTTTTCCCCCCCCGGGGGTTTTTCCCCCCCCAAAAAAACCCCTTTTTTTGGGGTTTTTTTTTAAAAACCCCCCCGGGGGGAAAACCCCTTAAAACCCCGGGGGTTTTTTTTTTCCCCCCCAAAAAACCCCTTTAAAAAAGGTTAAAATTTAACCCTTTTAATTTTTAAATTCCGGTTTTTTTTTTAAATTTTTTTTAAACCCCTTTTTAAAAAAATTTTCCCCCCAAAAAAATTTTTAAAAAAAAAAAATTTTTTAAACCCTGTTATAAGTTTTGGGAAAAATTTTTTAAAAAATTTTAAAACCTTTTTTTTTTTTTTTAAAAAAAATTTTTTTTAAAATTTTAAAACCCCCTTTTAAATTTTAAAAAAAAATTTTTTTTTTAAAAAGGGGTTTTTTAAATTTTTTTTTTGTTTTTTTTTTTTTTTAAAAAAAAAAAATTTTTTTTAAAAATTTTTAAAACCTTTTTTTTTTTTTTAAAATTTTAAAATTTTTTTAAATTTAAAAAAATTTTAAAAAAAAAAATTTTTCCTGTTATAAATTTTTAAAAAAAATTTTTTTTGAAAAAAAATTTTTTTTAAATTTTTTAAACTTTGAAAAACCCTTTTAAATTTGTTTTTTTTAAAAAAAAATTTATTTTTTTTAAAATTTTTAAAACTTTGTTTTTTTTAAAAATTTTAAAATTTTTTTAAATTTTTTTTTAAAAAATTTTAATTTTTTTTTGGGTTTTTTTTTTAAAATTTTTTTTTTTTTTAAAAAAAAAATTTGGAAAATTTTAAATTTAAAAATTTTTAAACTTTGAAAAATTTTTTAAAAAATTTTTAAAAAAATTTGTTAAATTTTTTAAATTAAAAAAAATTTTAAAACTTTAAAAAAATTTTTTAAATTTTTAAAAAAATTTTTTTTTTTAAAACTTTATAATTTGAAAAAATTTTAAAATCCTTTTTTTTTAAACTTTGAAAAATTTTTTAAAAAATAACCTTTAAAACCCCAAAAAATTTTAAAAATTTTTTTAATTTGGAAAAATTTTTAAAAAAATTTTTTTTAAAATTTTTTCCCGAAAAAATTTTTAAAAAATTTTAAAATTTTTTTGTTTAAAAAAATTTTTTGTTTTTTTTAAAATTTTTAAAATTTTTTAAAAATTTTAAATTTTTTAAAAATTTTAAACCTTTAAAATTTAAAAAATTGTTAAAAATTTAAAACTTTTTAAAAATTTTAAAAAAAAAAGGTTTTTTTTTGGTTTTTTTTTTTAAAAAAATTTTTTTTGGAAAAAAAACCCTTTGAAAAATTTTTAAACTTTGAAAAAATTTTTTAAAAATTTTTATAACCGGGGGAAAAAAAATTTTTTTTTTTAAAAAAAAAAAAAAAAGAAAAAATTTTTTTGGGGGGGAAAAAAAAAAATTTGTTTTTGGGGGTTTTTTTTTTTAAAAAAAAAAAATTTTTAAAAAAAAATTTTAATTTTTTTTTTCCCGGGTTATAAGCTTTAAAAAATTTTTTTTAAATTTTTAAAAAAAAAAAATTTGATAACTCTTAAAAATTTAAATTTTTAAAAAAAACTCTGTTAAAAGCTTTATAACTCTTTTATAAGTTTTAAATTTTTTAAAAAATTTTTTTTTTTTTTAAAAAAAAGGGGGTTTTTTTTTTTAAAAAAATTTTTTTTTAAAAAAAAAAGGTTTTTTTTTTTTTTTTAAAAAAAAATTTTAAAAAAAAATTTTTAAAAAAATTTTTTAAATAAAAAAAAAATTTTAAAAACCTGTTAAAGTTTTTAAAAAAATTTTTAAAATTTTTAAATTTTAAATTTTTTAAAAAAATTTTTCCCCCCAAAAAAAAAAAAAAACCTTTTAAAAAAAAATTTTAATTTTTTTTAAATTTAAAAAAAATTTTTTAAAACCTTTGATAATTTTTAAAAAATTAAAAAAAAATTTTTTTTTTTTTTCCCCCCCCCAAAATTAATTTCAAAAAAACCCCAACCCCTTTTTTTTAAATTTAAAAAAATTTCCCAAGGTTTTAGCTTCAACCACATTCCCCGGGGAAAATTTTTTTAAAAAAATTTTTTTCCCCAAACTAGTAGTTTCGTATATTCCCCTTTTTAAGTCAAACTTATATATATCCTAAAATCTAAGCTTAATAATCCCTTTTTATCCAAAATTTTTAAACCATTATTTTTTAAATTTTTTGGGCATAAAAGACCACCAAACGTATCAAAATCGGGTATTAAAAATTTTCTAAATTCACAATTTGGGTATTTCCCAAAGTCTTAATTCAAACACTTCCGGGCATTACCCAAAACATTGACTCTTTTTGTCTCCCTTTTTTTCCCTTTTTTTTATCATCTTTACCTAGTTTTCCCCATCCTTCCCTGGTTTTCCCTTTGAATTTTTTCCTTCTTCTCTAAGACGCTTTAGGTCTTGGGGCAGGGGTTGTTTTTAGTGGGGATTTTTTGAGGTTTGGGTTTAATTTTTTTTGTTGGGTGGTAAAAACTGTTGTTTAATGGGAGGGGGTCCCTTAAGGGTCAATTATTTGATCGTAAATGGGGCTTATTTCACCTCTTTATTCAAATGGGAAAAAGTATAAATAGGTGACCCGGGGGGCAAGTTTTGAATTGTCCCGCCCCTTGATCATTTTGGGCGTGGTGTTCTGCTGGTGGTGTTACTGCGGTGGTTTTTTACTGCTGGTGGTGGTTTTGCTGGGGGTTTTTTACTGCTGGTTTGGGTTACTGCTGGTGGTGTTTTTCTGCCCGGTGGTGTTACTGTGGTGGTGTTACTGCTGGGGGTGTTACGTGGTGGTGTTTTTTTCTGCTGGTGGTGTTACTGCTGGGGGTGTTACTGCTGGTGTGTTACTGCTGGTGGGGGTTACTGTGGGGGGTGTTACTGTGGTGGTGTTTAATTTTGGTGGGTTTCTGCTGGTGGTGTTTTCTCTGGGGGGGGTGTTACTGGGTGGTTTGGGGTTTCCTTTCGGTGGTGGGTTTTTCTGGTGGTGTTACTGTGGTGGGGTTACTGCTGGTGGTGTTTTTCGGGTGGTGGTGTTACTGTGGGGGTGTTACGCTTTGGGGGTTTACTGCTGGTGGTTTTCTGTGGTGGTGGGTTTCTGCTGGTGGTGTTACGTGGTGGGGTTTACGCTGGTGGTGTTACTGCTGGTGGTGTTTCGCTGGGGGTGTTACTTTCTGGTGGGGTTTAAATGCTGGGGGTGTTTTTCTTTCTGGTGGTGTTTTTTCTGCCTGGGGGGGGGTGGTTTTTACTGTGGTGGTGTTACTCTGGGGGTGTTTCTGTGGTGGTGTTACTGCTGGGGGGTGTTTTCTTGGTTGGGGTTACTGCTGGTGGTGTTTTCTGGGTGGTGGTGTTTCTGCTGGGGTGTTTCTGCTGGGGTGTTTTTCTTTTTTCTGTGGTGTTACTTGGGGGTGTTACTGCTGGTGGGGTTTACTGCTGGGGGGTTTTCTGCTGGTGGTGTTTAAAATGCCCGGTTTTGTTTTCGATTGGGGGTGTTACTTCTGGGTGGTGTTATTTCTGGTTTGGGGTTACTGCTGGGGGTGTTAAATGCCTTTGGGGGGTTACTGTGGTGTGTTACTGCGGTGGTGTTATGGGTGGTGGGTTTACTGCTGGTTTGGGGTTACTGTGGTGGGTTACGTGGTGGGGTTACTTGGGGGGTGTTTCTGCTGGTGGTGTTACTGGGTGGTGGTGTTTCTGCTGGTGGTGTTACTGTGGTGGTGTTACTTTCTGGTGGGTGTTTTTTGCTGGGGGGTTTTACTGTGGTGGTGTTTCTGCTGGTTTGGGGTTACTCTGGTGGTGTTAAAAGCTGGTGGTGTTACTGCTGGGGGTGTTTCTGCTGTGGTGTTACGTGGTGGTGTTACTGCTGGTGGTTTTATTTCGTGGGGTTACTGTGGTGGTGTTTTCTGCTGGGGGTGTTTTCTGCTGGTGGTTGGGTTTCTGGGTGGTGGAGTTACTGCTGTGGGTTACTGCTGGTGGTTTTTTACTGCTGGGGGTTTTACTGATGGTGGTGTTACGCCCGGTGGTGTTACGCGGTGGTGTTACTGCTGGTTGGTGTTTTTGCTGGTGGGGTTTACTGCTGGGGTGTTTTCTGCTGGGGTGTTTTTCTGCTGGTGGGGAAACCTTTTCTGGTGGTGGTTTTCGGGTTTGGTTTTTGTTACTTTCTGGTTGGGGTTCTGGGTGGTGTTACTGCTGGGGGTGTTACGGCTGGTGGTGTTACTGCTGGTGTGACTGGTGGTGTTACTGCTGGTGGTGTTACTGCTGGTGGTGTTACTGCTGGTGGTGTTACTGCTGGTGGTGTTACTGCTGGTGGTGTTACTGCTGGTGGTGTTACTGCTGGTGGTGTTACTGCTGGTGGTGTTACTGCTGGTGGTGTTACTGCTAGCAGGCTACTGCTGGTGGTGACAAGGGTAGATGTAGCCCTGCTAGCAGGCTACTGCTGGAGGTGGCAACAAGAGCAGATGTAGCCCTGCTAGGAGACTACTGTAGGTTAATATCTGCTGGTAGTAGGATGATATCTGCTGGTAAGATGTTGAACAGTCTTGGTCCACGGATGTTGATACAGTGTTCTCTTATTGCGTTCATGGTGTCCCTGCTTTTCACTGGGTATATTTTATACTTCCTGTCATATCTCTCACTCCAGTATGTTGTTATGGCAGTGTGTAGATTTGTGACCAGACCCTCAAGCACCTTCCAGTTATATATTATCATGTATCTCTATCTCCTCCGCTCCAGTGAGTACAGTCTTGGTCCACGGATGTTGATACAGTGTTTTCTTATTGTGTTCATGGTGTCCCTGCTTTTCACTGGGTATATTTTATACTTCCTGTCATATCTCTCACTCCAGTATGTTGTTATGGCAGTGTGTAGATTTGTGACCAGACCCTCAAGCACCTTCCAGTTATATTTTATCAGTTTTCCTATCTCCTCTGCTCCAGTGAGTACATATTTAGTACTCTGAGATGCTCAGTCATTTAAATGCCTTTCATATGCCACACTGAGAGGCCAATTTGGCACTGATAGTGCCAGCATATCCCCAAGCATGTGTCCTGCCCTGCCCAGTCTTGCCCTGTCCTGCATTGCCCTGCCCTGCCCTGCCCTGTCCTGCCCTGTCCTGTCCTGCCCTGTCCTGTCCTGCCCTGCCCTGTCCTGTCCTGCCCTGTCCTTGTGATGTAGTTCAGATGGGCTTGTGAGGTCTCTAGGGAGACCTAATTACATGGTCACCTTGCCTTGGCAAATGTCTGTCAGAGACACGCCTTTTCGGCTTAAGTCTCAGCTCCTTTGTTCGACACTGGCGTCAGATCTCGGCGTCAGGTCGTAACACGTGGTGCACACCCCATTGTGGAGGGTGCTTGGACCACCATATAAGCTCAAGGAACAGCATGATCGAGGGACTTCGAGCAGAACTGCTGCTGTGTGCAGAACTCTGAGCAGAGAGACTTCGAGCAGAGCTGTTTCTGCTGCTGCTGGGGTGCAGAGCTCTGAGCAGAGAGACTTCGAGCAGAGCTGCTGCTGCTGGTGTGCAGAGCTCTGAGCACAGAGACTTCGAGCAGAGCTGCTGCTGTGTGCAGAGCTCTGAGCAGAGAGACTTCGAGCAGAGCTGCTGCTGGGGTGCAGAGCTCGGGAGAAGTCTGCTGAAGTCTCTGGAGGAGACTGTTGGAGACATTGGGCAGAGTACTGGCTTGGAGCAGTACTGGTGCTGTGTAGGTCTTGGCACCTGTGACTTAGTTCCTGTGGTGAACTGTCCCCTGATGCTGTGTAAGTCTTGGCACCTGTGACTTAGTTCCTGTGGTGAACTGTCCCCTGATGCTGTGTAAGTCTTGGCACCTGTGACTTAGTTCCTGTGGTGAACTGTCCCCTGATGCTGTGTAAGTCTTGGCACCTGTGACTTAGTTCCTGTGGTGAACTGTCCCCTGATGCTGTGTAAGTCTTGGCACCTGTGACTTAGTTCCTGTGGTGAACTGTCCCCTGATGCTGTGTAAGTCTTGGCACCTGTGACTTAGTTCCTGTGGTGAACTGTCCCCTGATGCTGTGTAGGTCTTGGCACCTGTGACTTAGTTCCTGTGGTGAACTGTCCCCTGATGCTGTGTAAGTCTTGGGACCCGTGACTTAGTTCCGTGGTAACTGTCCCCTGTGCTGTGTAAGTCTTGGCACCTTGACTTAGTTCCTGTGGTAACTGTCCCCCGATCTGTGTAAAGTCTTGGCACCCGTGACTTAGTTCCGTGGGAACTTCCCCTGATGCTGTGTAAGTCTTGGCCCCGGACTTAGTTCCTGGGTGAAACGCCCCTGATGGGAAGTTTGGGGACCCGTGTTATTTTCCCGTGGTGAACTTCCCCCTGATGCTGTTAAAATTTGGCACCGTGTTATTCCTGTGGTGAACGCCCCCGAATATATTCAAGTTATATTATGTTTCTTCTAGTTGATTGTATTTCCTGTTTACTACTTATATATACCACCACGTTTATCATCTCTCCTACCTCACTTTTCTACCTCCACTAATCATCTCTCCCACCTCCAAATTTTTACCCACTAATCATCTCTATACCTCACTATTTTACCCCACTAATCATCTCTACTACCCACATTATCTACCTCCACTAATCATCTCTACACCTCACATTATCTACCTCCACTAATATCTCTATACCTCCATTACTACCTCCATAATCATCTCTACTACCTCACATTTTTACCTCCACTAATCATTCTCCTACCTCACATTATCTACCTCCCCTAATCATCTCTAACCTCACATTACTACCTCCACTAAACATCTTACTACCTCACATTTTCTACCCCCACTAATCTCTCTACTACCCACATTTTCTACCCCACTAACATTTTTCCCCCTACCCCAATTATCTACCTCCACTAATTCATCTTCTACCCACTTATCTACCCCACTAATCACTCTACTACCTCCATTATCTACCTCCACTAATCATCTTCCCTACCCCACATTAACTACCTCCGTAATCATCCTCCTCCTCACATTATCTCCCCCCACTAAACCTTACTACCTCACATTATCTTCCTCTCAATCATCCTCCTACCCACCTTATCTTCCTTCTAATCATCTCTCCCACCTCAAAATTTTCTCCCCACAATCCTCTCCACCTACATTATCTACCCCCACTAAAATCTCCCTACCTCACATTTACACCCCAATACTCTCTAAACCCCACATTACACCTCCCCAAACCAACCCCACCCACATTATCTACCTCCACTAATCATCTCTATACCTAAAATTTCTACCCCCCACTAACATCTCTCTACCCCACATTATCACCCCCACTAATCATCTTCACCCACATTATCTACCTCCACTAATCATCTCTCCCACCCACATTATCTACCTCCATAATATCTCTCTACCTCACATTTTCTACCTCCACTAAACACTTCTACCCCACATTATTCCCCCCCTAACTCTCCTTTTCCTCACATTATTACCTCCCCTAATCATTCTCCCCCCTACATTACTACCCCCACAATCATCTTCCCCACCTCACATTATCTACCTCCACTATCATCTCTCTACCTCACATTACTACCTCCACTAATCATCTCTCCTACCTCACATTATTACCCCCTAATCATCTCTCCTACCTCACATTATCTACCTCCACTAACATCTCTCTACCTCACATTATCTTCCTCCTAATAATTTTTCCTACCTACATTTTCTTTCCCCCTAACATCTCTTTCCTCAATTTTCTCCTCCCTAAACATCCTCCCACCTCACATTATTCTCCCTAATCATCTCTCCCACCTCACATTACTACCCCTTCTAATCATTTTCCCCCTCACATTATCTCCTCCACTAATCATCTCTCCCACCCACTTATCTCCTCCCCTAATCATCTCTCCTACCTCACATTATCTACTCCCTAATCTCTCCCTACCTCACATTATCTACCTCCCTAATCATCTCTCCTACCCCCACATTATTTCCTCCACTAATCAAATTTTCCTACTCCATTACTACCCCCCACTAATCCTTTTCCTACCTCACATTATTACCTTTTAAACATCTCTCCTACCTCCATTATCACCTCCACTAATCATTCTACCTCCATTACTACCTCCACTAATCATCCTCCCCTAAATCAATTATCTACCTCCACTAATCATTCTCCTACCTCACATTATCTTTCCTCCACTAATCATCTCCCTACCTCACATTTCTACCCCCAAAAACATCTCTCCTACCT
The DNA here is from genome assembly GCF_026875155.1 of Cherax quadricarinatus. Lineage (NCBI taxonomy): Eukaryota > Metazoa > Arthropoda > Malacostraca > Decapoda > Parastacidae > Cherax > Cherax quadricarinatus. Next base: position 17,114,742 of record NC_069489.1, on the reverse strand, counting down.
CACTATCTACCTCCACTAATCATCTCTCTACCCCACATTATCACCTCCACAATCATCTTCCTACCTCACATTACTACCTCCCTAATCATCTTCTACCCCCAATATCACCCCCCTAAAATTTTCCCCACCTCAATTATCTACCTTTAAACACTCTCCTACCTCACATTTTCTACCCCACTAATCATCTCTACCTCACATTATCTCCCCCCTAAATCATCTCTCCCACCTCCCCATTATCTACCTCCACTAATCAATCTCTCCTACCTCACATATCTACCTCCACTAAAACATCTCTTACCTCACAAATTCTACCTCCACTAATCAAACTCTACCTCAAAATTTCTCCCCTAATCATCTCTCTACCTCAATTATCTACCTCCACTAATCATCTCTCCTACCTCACATTATCTACCTCCACTAATCATCTCTCATACCTCACATTATCTACCTCCATAATCATCTCTACCTCACATTATCTACCCAAATAATCATCCTCCTACCTCAATTATCTACCTCCCACTAATCATCTCTCCTCCACATTATCTACCTCCACTAATCATTCTCCCACCTTCACATATCTACCTCCACTAATCATCTCTCCCTACCTCACATTATCTACCTCCACTCATCTCTATACTCACATATCTACCTCCCCTAATCTCTCTCTACTCACATTATCTACTACTAATCATCTCTACTACCTCACTTATCTACCTCCACTAATCATCTCTCCTACCCACATTATCTAATCCAATAATCATCTCTCTCCCTCACATTATCTACCTCCACTAATCATCTTTTCTACCTCAATTATCTACCCCCACTAAACATCCTCTCCTACCTCACATTATCTACCCCCACTAATCTCTCTCCTACCTCACATATCTACCTCCATATCATTCTTCTACTCCATTATCTACCTCACTAATCATCTTCCTACCTCACCATTATTACCCCACTAATCATCTCTCCCACCTACATACTCTCCCAATCATCTCTCTCCTACATACTACCCCCTAATCATCTCCCTACTCCCATTATCCTACTTCTCTACCTCTCATTATCTCCTCCCTCCTCTCTCACTTACTACCCCCATAATCATCTTACTACCTCCTTATCACCCCCATTTCATCTCTCCTCACATTTCCTCCTCCCTTATCCTCCTACCTTTCCGTATTACTCCAATAAAAACATTCCCACTATTTTCTCTCCACTAATTTCCTATAAACCCCACATTATTCTCCTCCACTATATTCTCTACCTCTTTTACTCACTAATCACACTACCACTTATCACCTCCACTACATCTCTTCTACCCTCACTTATCTACTCCAAATATTTTCCCACATATTACTCCACTAATCATCTCTCCTACCTCACAACACTCACTAACATCTCTCTACCAACCCTTACACCCCAAAACATCTCTATACCTCAATATTACCTCCACTACCCCTCACTACCTAATTTCACCCCCACATTTATTTACCCTACCTACCCCCTTATCCACCTCACTAACACCTCCCTACCCCCCGTCACTCACCTACCGTCCTCCATTCTCCCATTCCTCACCATCCTTTTACTCCAATACTCACCCCTACTACCCCCTCCCTACCACCGCCCTCACTGCCCTCCTCCCCCCTCCTGCCCCTTTACTCAGCCGCTTTCCTCCTCCCTTTTCCCCCCCCTTTCCCCCCCCCGTACTTTTCCCGTTCAATTAATACAAATTACTTTTAAAACCCTACTCACCCCCGGGTTTTAAAGGGGAAGGTTAAGGGAAAGTACTAAGTTATAACCCCCCCCCCTTCATACACCGTACTACCACCGCACTCACCACCGTCACCTCACCGTCACTCACCACCGTCACTCACCACCGTCACTCACCACCGTCACTCACCACCGTCACTCACCACCGTCACTCACCACCGTCACTCACCACCGTCACTCACCACCGTTCACTCACCACCCTCCTTTTACCCCCACCTTTACTCACCACCTTTATTCACCACCTTTACTCACCACCGTCACTCACCACCGTCACTCCCCCACCGTCACTCACCACCCTTCACTCACCAACCTTCACTCACCACCGTCACTCACCACCGTCACTCACCACCGTCACTCACCACCGTCACTCACCACCGTCACTCACCACCGTCACTCACCACCGTCACTCACCACCTTCACTCACCACCTTCACTCACCACCGTCACTCACCACCGTTCACTCACCACCGTCACTCACCACCTTCACTCACCACCTTTATCACCCCTTCACTCACCACCGTCACTCACCACCTTTACTCACCACCGTCACCACCCCCGTCACTCACACCGTCACTCACCACCGTCACTCACCACCTTCACCACCACCTTCACTCACCCCCGTCACTCACCACCGTCACTCACCACCTCCTCACCACCTCATCACCACCGTCACTCACCACCGCATCACCACCGTCACTCACCACCGTTTACTACCACCGTCATCACCACCGTCACTCACCACCGTCCTCACCACCGTCACTCCCCCACCGTCACTCACCACCGTCACTCACCACCTTCACTCACACCCCCTCAACCCCCACCGTCCCCCTCACCACCGTCACTCACCACCGTCACTCACCACCGTCACTCACCACCTTCCACTCACACCGTCACTCACCCCCCTTCACTCACCACCTTCACTCACCACCGTCACTCACCACCGTCACTCACCACCTTCACTCACCACCTTCACTCACCACCTTCACTCACCACCGTCACTCACCACCGTCACTCACCACCGTCACTCACCACCTTCACTCACCACCGTCACTCACCACCTTCACTCACCACCTTCACTCCCACCGTCACTCACCACCTTCACTCCCCACCGTCACTCCCCCACCGTCACTCACCACCTTCACTCACCACCTTCACTCACCACCGTCACTCACCACCTTCACTCACCACCGTCACTCACCACCGTCACTCACCACCGTCAATCACAACCCGTCCCCTCACCACCGTACTCACCACCGTCACTCACACCTTCACTCACCACCGTCACCCACCGTCACTCACCCTTCACTCACCCCTCACTCCCCCCACCGTCACTCACCACCTTCACTCACCACCGTCACTCACCCAAACCTTTACTCACCACCGTCACTCACCACCTTTATCACCCCCTCACTCACCACCGTTCACTCCCCACCGTCACTCCACACCGTCCCCTCACCACCTTCATCACCACCTTTATCACCACCTTCACTCACCACCGTCACTCACCACCTTCACTCACCACCTTCACTCACCACCTTCACTCACCACCTTCACTCACCACCGTCACTCACCACCTTCACTCACCACCTTCACTCACACCCCCTTCACCTCACCACCTCCCCTCACCCCCTTCACTCACCACCTTCACTCACCACCTTCACTCACCACCGTCACTCACCACCGTCACTCACCACCGTCACTCACCACCTTCACTCACCACCGTCACTCACCACCGTCACTCACCACCTTCACTCACCACCTTCACTCACCACCTTCACTCACCACCTTCACTCACCACCTTCACTCACCACCTTCACTCACCACCTTCACCCTCACCACCTTTACTCCCACCTTCACCACCCCCTCACCCCACCTCACTCCCACCGTCACTCCCACCTTCACTCACCACCGTCACTCACCACCGTTCCTCACCACCGTTTACTCACCCCCTCAACTCACCACCTTCACTCACCACCTTCACTCACACCGTCACTCACCACCGTCACTCACCACCTCATCACCACCCATCACCCTTTCATCACCACCTTCACTCACCACCTTTACTCACCACCTTCACTTCCCCCACCTTCACTCACCACTCATCACCCCCTTTACTCACCACCGTCACTCACCACCTTCACTCACCACCGTCACTCACCAAACCTTTCACTCACCACCTTCCTCACCACCGTTCACTCACCACCTTTACTCACCTTCCCCTCACCACCTTCACTCACCACCTTCACTACCACCCTTCACTCACCACCGTCACTCACCACCTTCACTCAAACCCCCTTTACTCACCACCTTCACTCACCACCTTTACTCACACCTTCACTCACCACCTTCACTCACCACCGTCACTCACCACCTTTACTCACCACCTGTCACTCACCACCTTTACTCACACCTTTATCACCACCTTACTCACCACCTTCACTCACCACCTTCACATTCACCACCTTCACTCACCACCGTCACTCACCACCTTATCACCACCCCTTTACTCACCACCGTTACTCACCACCGTCACTCACCACCCCTTTAGCTCACCACCTTTACTCACCACCTTCACTCACCCCCTTTACTCACCATTCACTCACCACCGTCACCTCACCACCTTTACTCACCCCCTACTCCCACCTCACTCCACCTTCACTCACCACCTCACTCACCACCTTTACTCACCACCTTCACTCACCACCGTCACTCACCCCCGTCACCACCACCTCATCACCACCGTCACTCACCACCTTTACTCACACCCTTTACTCAACCACCGTTACTCACACCTTTACTCACCACCTCACTCACCACCTTCACTCACCACCTCACTCACCACCTCACTCACCACGTCACTCACCACCGTCACTCACACTCATCACACCTTCACTCACCACCTTTACTTTACCCACTTCACTACCACCTTCACTCACCACCGTACTCACCACCTCATCACCCCTTCACTCACCACCTCACTCACACCTCACTCACCACCGATCACACCTCACTCACCCCTCACTCACCACCTCACTCACCACCGTCACTCACCACCTTCACCAACTCAAACCTTCCCCTCACCACCTACTCACCCTTCATCAACCTATCACCTTCACTCCCACCTCACTTCACCCTTCATCCCACCTCCTCAACCTTTACTCACCACCGTCACTCACCACCGTCACTCACCACCTTCACTCACCACCTTTACTCACCACCTTCACTCACCACCGTACTCACCCCCACCGTACTCACCACCTCACTCACCACCCTTTACTCACCACCGTCACTCACCACCTCCCCTCACCACCGTCACTCACCACGTCCATCACCACCCCCTTCACTCACCACGTCCCCACCACCGTCACTCACCACCGTCACTCACCCCTTCACTCCCCCACCGTCACTCACCACCGTCATCACCACCGTCACTCACCACCGTCACTCACCACCGTCACTCACCCACTCACCACCGTCACTCACCACCGTTCCCCTCTCACCCCCGTCACTCACCACCGTCACTCACCACCTTCACTCACCACCGTCACTCACCACCCCCTCCTCAAACCCCCCGTCACTCACCACGTCACTCACCACCTTTTACTCACCACCGTCACTCACCACCGTCACTCACCACCGTCACTCAAACCACCTTTACTCACCACGTCATCACCACCTTCACTCACCACCGTCACTCACCCCGTCACTCACCACCTTCACTCACCACCTCACTTCACCACTCACTCACCACCTTTACTCACCACCTCATCACCACGCACTCACCACCTTCACTCACCACCGTTTACTCACCACCTCACTTCAACCACCGTTTACTCACCACCTTCACTCACCACCGTCATCACCACCGTCACTCACCACCTTTACTCACCACCCTTTACTCCCCCACCTTCACTCACCACCCGTCACTCACCACCTCCTCACCACCCGTCACTCACCACCGTCACTACCACCTTCAAATCACCACCTTCACCACCACCTCACTCACACCGTCACTCACCACCTTCACTCACCCCCGTCACTCCCTCACCCACCGTCACTCACCCCGTCACTCACCACCTTCACTCACCACCGTCACTCCCCCCACCCTCACTCACCACCTTCACTCACCACCGTCACTCACCACCTCATCACCACCGTCACTCACCACCTCATCACCACGTCACTCACCACCGTCAACTCACCACCGTCACTCACCACCCCTTCAATCACCCCCGTCACTCACCACCTTCACTCACCACCGTCACTCACCACCGTCACTCACCACCTTTACTCACCACCGTCATCACCCAACCTCCCCCTCACCAACCGTCACTCACCCCCGTCACTCACCACCGTCACTCACCACCGTCACTCACCACCGTCCCCTCACCCCCGTCACTCCCCCTTTACTCACACCTTCACCCTCACCACCGTCACTCACCCTCATCCCACCTTCACTCAACCCCCGTCACTCACCACCGTCACTCACCCTCACCACCGTCACTCACCACCTTCACTCACCACCGTCACTCACCACCGTCACTCACCACCGTCACTCACCACCGTTTACTCACCCCCTTTACTCACCACCTTCACTCACCACCGTCATCACCACCGGCATCAACCTTACTCACCACCTCACTCACCACCGTCACTCACCACCTTCACTCAACCTACTCACCCCGTCACTCAACCACCGTCCCCTCACCACCTTCACATCACCACCGCACTCACCACCGTCACTCACCACCGTACTCACCTCACTCACCCCGTCACTCACCCCTCACTCACCACCGTCACTCACCACCGTCACTCACCACCTTTACTCACCACCTTTACTCACCACCTTCACTCACCACCGTCACCACCCCCATCACACGTCCACCACGTCACTCACCACCGTCACTCCCACCTTCACTCCCCCACCGTCACTCACCACCGTCACTCACCACCGTCACTCACCACCGTCACTCACCACCTTCACTCACCACCGTCACTCACACCGTCACTCACCACCGTCACTACACTCACTCACCACCTTCACTCACCACCCTCACTCACCACCTCATCACACCTCACTCACCACCGTCACTCACCACCGTCCCCTCACCACCTTCACTCACCACCGGGCACTCACCACCTCACTCCCACCTTTACTCACCACCGTCAATCACCACCTCACTCACCACCGTCACTCACCCCGTACTCACCACCCTCCCCACCCTCACTCACCCGTCACTACCACCTCATCACCCCGTCACTCACCACCTTTACTCACCACCGTCACTCACCACCTTCACTCACCCACCTTTACTCAAACCCCCGCACTCACCCCTCACCACCACCCTTTACTCACCACCGTCATCACCACCTCACTCACCCCACACCACCGTCACTCACCACCTCAATCACCACCGTCAACTCACCCCGTCACTCAACCCCTTTATCACCACCCCTCCCCACTCACACACCGTCACTCACCACCGTCACTCACCCCACCCTTCACTCCCACCGTCACTCACCACCCTCACTCACCCCCTTCACTCACCCGTCATCACCACGTCACTCACCACCTTCACTCACCACCTCATCACCCCGTACACACCGTCACTCACCACCTTCACTCACCACCGTCACTCACCCCCTTTACTCACCCCGTCCACCACTCCACTCACCCCTTCACTCACCACCCTCACTACCACCGTCACTCACCACCTTCACTCACACCGTCACTCACCACCGTCACTCACCCCTCACTCCCACGTCACCACCACCTTCACTCACCACCGTCACTCACCACCGTCACTCCCACCTACTCACACCGTCACCACCCCTTTACTCACCACCGTCACTCACACCTCACTCACCACCGTCACTCACCACCGATCACCACCTTTACTCACACCTCCATCCACGTCACTCACCACCGTACCCCACCTTCACTCACCACTTCACTCACCACTTTACTCAAACCCCCGTCATCACCCCCACTCACCACCGTCCACTCACCACCCTCACTCACCACCTTCACTCACCACCTTTATCACCACCGTCACTCACCAAACCCTTTACTCACCACCGTCACACCACCTTCACTCACCACCGTCACTCACCACCTTTACTCACCACCGTCATCACCCCTTTACTCACCCCCGTCACTCACCACCGTCATCACCTCACCACCGTCACTCACCACCTTCACTCACCACCTCACTCACCACCGTCACTCACCACCTCACTCACCACCGTCACTCACCACCGTCCACTCACCACCTTTACTCACCACCGTCACTCACCACCGTCACTCAACCCCCGTCATCACCACCTCACTCCACCTACTCACCACCGTCCCCTCACCACCCTCACTCACCCCTCCTCACCCCGTCACTCACCACCTTTACTCACCACCTCATCACCCACCGTCACTCACCAGACCCCACCTTTACTCACCAACCTTTACTCACCACGTCCTCACACTCACTCACACCGTCACTCACCACCGTCACTCACCCTCACTCACCACCTTCTCACCTCACTCACCACCTCACTCACCCCCTTCACTCACCACCGTCACTCACCACCCTCACTCACCACCGTCACTCACCACCGTCACTCACCACCGTCTCACCCCCTTCATCACCACCTTCACTCACCACCGTACTCACCACCGTCACTCAACCAACCCGGGCACTCACCCCCTTTACTCACCAACCTCACTCACCACCGTCACTCACCACCGTCACTCCCTCTACCCCTCACTCACCACTTCATCACCACCGTCACTCACCACCGGGCACTCCCCCACCGTCACTCACCACCTTCACTCACCTCCCCGTCACTCACCACCGTCACTCACCACCGTTCACTCACCCCCCGTCACTCACCACCGTCATCACCCCCTTCACCACCCGTCACTCACCACCGTCACTCACCACCGTCACTCACCACCGTCACTCACCCCCTACTCCCACCGATCACCACCGTCACACACCGTCAACCCCCAACCCTATCCCCTCACCTGTTTACTCACCACCGTCACTCACCACCTTCACTCACCACCGTCACTCACCACCGTCACTCCCCCCACCTTTCACTCACCACCGTCACTCACCCCCGTCACTCACCACCTTCACTCACCCCCGTCACTCACCACCGTCACTCCCACCTCACTCACCACCTCACTCACCACCGTCACTCACCACCTCACCCTCTCACCACCTCACTCACCACCGTCACTCACCACCGTCACTCACCACCCTTTACTCACCACCGTCACTCACCACCTTTTCACCACCACTACCCCGTCACTCACCACCCGTCACTCACCACCGTCACTCACCACCTTCATACCACCTTCACTCACCACCGTCACTCACCACCGTCACTCACCACCGTCACTCACCACCGTCACTCACCACCGTTCACTCACCACCTTCACTCACCACCTTCACTCACCACCGTCACTCACCACCTTCACTCACCACCGTCACTCCCACTTTACCACCGTCACTCACCACCGTCACTCACCACCGTCACTCACCACCGTACTCACCACTCATCCACCCTCACTCACCACCCTTTACTCACCACCGTCACTCACCACCCTTTACTCACCACGCACTCCCACTCATCACCACCGTCACTCACCCCCCACTCACCCCCGTCACTCACCACCGTCACTCCCCCGTCATCACCACCGTCACTCACCACCGTCACTCACCACGTCAAACCACCTTCACTCACACCTTCATCACCACCTCATAACCCGTCACTCACACCCGCTCCCCCCTCATCCCGCATCACACCCGTCAATCACCACTTCATCACCACCCTCAATCACCACCGTCACTCACCACGTCATCCACCACCGTCACTCACCACCTCACTCCACCACCCCACTCACACCCGTCACTCACCACCGTCACTCACCACCGGCCTCACCACCTCACTCACCACCTTCACTCCCACCGTCACTCACCACCTTCCATCCTCACCACCTTCACTCACCACCGTCATCACCCTCACACACCGTCACTATCACCACCGTCAACCACCTCCGTCACTCCACCACCGTCACTCACCACCTTCACTCACCACCTTTACTCACCACCGTCACTCACCACGTACTCAACCACCTACTCACCTCCTACCACCTGCACCCCACCACCGTCACTCCTCCCACCTCATCACACCGCATCACCCCGTCACTACCACCTTCAATCACACCTTCACTCACCACCTAAAATCACCACCTCACTCACCACCGTCATCACCCGTCCACTCACCACCTTCCCTCCCCCACTTCACTCACCACCTCACTCCCACCGTCATCACCACCGTCACTCAAAACCCCCTACTCACCACCGTCACTCACCACCGTCCCCTCACCACCGGTCACAACACCACCGTCACTCACCACGTCATCACCCCCTCCTCACCACCTTTACTCCCACCTCATCACCACCTCACTCCACCTCCTCACCACCTTCCCCCCCCTTTACTCACCACCGTCACTCACCCCCGCACTCACCACCCTTTACTCACCACCGTCATCCCACCTTTACTCACCCCCTCACTCACACCTTCAAACCCCCACCCCCGTCACTCACCCCGTCCTCACCCCCCTTTCCCCACCCCCTCACCACCACCTTTACTCACCACCCTCACTCCCACCTTTTACTCACCACCTCATCACCCCCTTTACTCACCCTTTACTCACCACCGTTCACTCACCCCCCCTCATCACCACCCTCACTCACCACCTTCACTCACCCTCACTCACCCCGTCCTCACCACCTCACTCACCACCTTTACTCACCACCGTCATCACCCCCCGCATCACCACTTCACTCACCACCTTTATCACCACTCACTCACCACCTCATCACCACCCTCACTCACCCGTCACTCACCCCCTTTACTCACCACCTCACTCACCACCTCATCACCACCGTCACTACCCCTCCTCACCACCTCACTCACCCCCCTTCACTCACCCCCTTTCCCCCCCTCCCCCACCTCCCCCCTTTACCACCTCACTCACCACCTCCTCACCACCTTTCACCCCCTCACTCACCACCTTTACTCACCACCTTCACTCACCCCCGTCACTACCACCGTCCTCACCCCCACCAAAAAAACCTTTACTCACCACCCCCCCTTTTTTTCCCAACTCACCACCCCGTCACTCACCACCTTCACCACCTCCTCACCACCTCTCCCACCTTTATCACCCCCGTCACTAACCACCCTTCACTCACCACCCACCCCACCCTTCATCACCACCTCACTCCCACCGTCACTCACCACCTCATCACCACCGATCACCACTCACTCCACCTTCACTCACCACCCCTCACCCGTCCTCACCCCTTTACTCACCACCGTCATCACCCCTCACCACCCCCTCATCACCACCGTCACCACCCCGTCATCCCCCTTTATCACCACCGTACTCACCACCCTTTACTCACCCCTCCTCAATCCCCACCACCTTCAACCACCCCCACCTCACTCACCCCGTCCTCACCACCTTTATCACCCCCTCACTCACCCCTTTACTCCCAGCCCCCCCTTTTTTCCCACCCTCACTCCCCCACCGTACTCCCCCCACCCCCGTCACTCACACCTTTACTCCCCGTCACTCACCACCTCACTCACCAACCCCCCAAAAAAGTATAAAGAACCGAAAGATCAAGACTAAAACCCCGAAAACCCAAAAACCCAAAGAAAGCCCTAAGAACCTAAAATAATTAAACCCCCCCGTCACTACCACCGCACTCACCCCGTTCTCACCACTTCACCACCACCGCTCACCACCCCCCCGATACCACCCCACTCCCCACCGCCACTCACCATCCGCTTCACCTTCATTCACCCCGTCATCACCACCCTCACTCACCACCTTCACTCACACCGTCACTCACCACCGTCACTCACCACCTTCCTCACCACAGAAAAGGGAGAGGGTTATGGGATGGATGGGAAGGGGGCGGCGGGGGGAGGAAGGGGAAATGGGCGGGGTGAGGAGGGGAAGGGGGGTCGGGGTGAGGAGGGGAAGGGGGGCGGGGGGAGGAGGGGAAGGGGGCGGGGTGAGGAGGGGAAGGGGGCGGTGGGAGGAGGGGAAGGGGGCGGGGTGAGGAGGGGAAGGGGGCGGGGTGAGGAGGGGAAGGGGGGTGGGGAGGTTATTAATCCCCCTCTCTATGATGACTATAAGCGTAAGAGGCCGGAAAATGTGACGTGAGGGGCCTACTCCAGCTGGCTGGCGGAAGCCTACTCCGCCTAGCTGGCGGAGCCGACTCCAGCCTGGCTGGCGGAGCCTACTCCAGCCTAGCTGGCGGAGCCTACCCCGCCTAGCTGGCGGAGCCTACTCCAGCCTAGCTGGCGGAGCCGACTCCAGCCTGGCTGGCGGAGCCTACTCCAGCCTAGCTGGCGGAGCCGAATCCAGTCTAGCTGGCGGAGCCGACTCCAGCCTAGTTGGCGGAGCCTTACTCCAGCCTAGCTGGCGGAGCCTACTCCAGCCTAGCTGGCGGAGCCTACTCAGCCTGGCTGGCGGAGCCTACTCCAGCTAGCTGGCGGAGCCGAATCCAGTCTAGCTGGCGGAGCCGACTCCAGCCTAGTTGGCGGAGCCTACTCCAGCCTAGCTGGCGGAGCCTACTCCAGCCTAGCTGGCGGAGCCTACTCCAGCCTGGCTGGCGGAGCCTACTCCAGCCTAGCTGGCGGAGCCGACTCCAGCTGGCTGGCGGAGCCTACTCCAGCCTGGCTGGCGGAGCCTACTCCAGCTAGCTGGCGGAGCCTACTCCAGCCTGGCTGGCGGAGCCTACTCCAGCCTGGCTGGCGGAGTCTACTCCAGCCTAGCTGGCGGAGCCTACTCCAGCCTAGCTGGCGGAGCCTACTCCAGCCTAGCTGTCGGAGCCTACTCCAGCCTGGCTGGCGGAGCCTACTCCAGCCTTCCTGGCGGAGCCGACCCCTGCCTGGTCAACATGATGGACGGCCTGCCAGGCTAGTAGAACCTGGTCCAGCTAGCCAGGCTAGTAGAGTCTACTCCAGCTAGTCAGGCTAGTAGGGCCTAGTCAGGGTAGTAGAGCCTTGTCCAGTTAGTCAGGCTAGTAGGGTCTAGTCAGGGTAGTAGAGCCTAGTCAGGGTAGTAGAGCCTTGTCCAGTTAGTCAGGCTAGTAGGGTCTAGTCAGGGTAGTAGAACCTAGTCCAGTTATTCGGGCTAGTAGGGTCTAGTCAGGGTAGTAGAGCCTAGAATAGTTAGTCGGGCTAGTAGGGTCTAGTCAGGGTAGTAGAGCCTAGTCAGGGTAGTAGAGCCTAGTCCAGTTAGTCGGGCTAGTAGGGTCTAGTCAGGGTAGTAGAGCCTAGTCCAGTTAGTCAGGGTAGTAGAGCCTAGTCCAGTTAGTCTGGCTAGTAGGGTCTAGTCAGGGTAGTGGAGCCTAGTCCAGTTAGTCTGGCTAGTAGGGTCTAGTCAGGGTAGTGGAGCCTAGTCCAGTTAGTCGGGCTAGTAGGGTCTAGTCAGGGTAGTAGAGCCTAGTCCAGTTAGTCTGGCTAGTAGGGTCTAGTCAGGGTAGTGGAGCCTAGTCCAGTTAGTCAGGCTAGTAGGGTCTAGTCAGGGTAGTGGAGCCTAGTCCAGTTACTCGGGCTAGTAGGGTCTAGTCAGGGTAGTGGAGCCTAGTCAGTTAGTCAGGCTAGTAGGGTCTAGTCAGGGTAGTGGAGCCTAGTCCAGTTAGTCGGGCTAGTAGGGTCTAGTCAGGGTAGTGGAGCCTAGTCCAGTTAATCGGGCTAGTAGGGTCTAGTCAGGGTAGTGGAGCCTAGTCCAGTTAGTCGGGCTAGTAGGGTCTAGTCAGGGTAGTGGAGCCTAGTCCAGTTAGTCAGGCTAGTAGGGTCTAGTCAGGGTAGTGGAGCCTAGTCCAGTTAGTCAGGCTAGTAGGGTCTAGTCAGGGTAGTGGAGCATAGTCCAGTTAGTAGGGCTAGTAGGGTCTAGTCAGGGTAGTGGAGCCTAGTCCAGTTAGTCAGGCTAGTAGGGTCTAGTCAGGGTAGTGGAGCCTAGTCCAGTTAGTCTGGCTAGTAGGGTCTAGTCAGGGTAGTGGAGCCTAGTCCAGTTAGTCGGGCTAGTAGGGTCTAGTCAGGGTAGTGGAGCCTAGTCCAGTTAGTCGGGCTAGTAGGGTCTAGTCAGGGTAGTGGAGCCTAGTCCAGTTAGTCGGGTAGGTAGGGTCTAGTCAGGGTAGTGGAGCCTAGTCCAGTTAGTCGGGCTAGTAGGGTCTAGTCAGGGTAGTGGAGCCTAGTCCAGTTAGTCGGGCTAGTAGGGTCTAGTCAGGGTAGTGGAGCCTAGTCCAGTTAGTCGGGCTAGTAGGGTCTAGTCAGGGTAGTGGAGCCTAGTCAGTTAGTCGGGCTAGTAGGGTCTAGTCAGGGTTAGTGGAGCCTAGTCCAGTTAGTCGGGCTAGTAGGGTCTAGTCAGGGTTAGTGGAGCCTAGTCCAGTTAGTCGGGCTAGTAGGGTCTAGTCAGGGTAGTGGAGCTAGTCCAGTTAGTCAGGTAGTAGGGTCTAGTCAGGGTAGTGGAGCCTAGTCCAGTTAGTCGGGTAGTAGGGTCTAGTCAGGGTAGTGGAGCCTAGTCCAGTTAGTCGGGCTAGTAGGGTCTAGTCAGGGTAGTGGAGCCTAGTCCAGTTAGTCGGGCTAGTAGGGTCTAGTCAGGGTAGTGGAGCCTAGTCCAGTTAGTCGGGCTAGTAGGGTCTAGTCAGGGTAGTGGAGCCTAGTCCAGTTAGTCGGGCTAGTAGGGTCTAGTCAGGGTAGTGGAGCCTAGTCCAGTTAGTCGGGCTAGTGAGTCTAGTCAGGGTAGTGGAGCCTAGTCCAGTTAGTCGGGTAGTAGGGTCTAGTCAGGGTAGTGGAGCCTAGTCCAGTTAGTCGGGCTAGTAGGGTTAGTCAGGGTAGTGGAGCCTAGTCAAGTTAGTCGGGCTAGTAGGGTCTAGTCAGGGTAGTGGAGCCTAGTCCAGTTAGTCGGGCTAGTAGGGTCTAGTCGGGTAGTGGAGCCTAGTCCAGTTAGTCGGGCTAGTAGGGTCTAGTCAGGGTAGTGGAGCCTAGTCCAGTTAGTCGGGTAGTAGGTCTAGTCAGGGTAGTGGAGCCTAGTCCAGTTAGTCGGGCTAGTTAGGGTCTTAGTCGGGTAGTGGAGCCTAGTCCAGTAGTCGGGCTAGTAGGGTCTAGTCAGGGTAGTGGAGCCTAGTCCAGTTTAGTCGGGCTAGTAGGGTCTAGTCAGGGTAGTGGAGCTAGTCCAGTTAGTCAGGCTAGTAGGGTCTAGTCAGGGTAGTGGCAGCCTAGTCCAGTTGTGGGCTAGTAGGGTCTAGTCAGGGTAGTGGAGCCTAGTCCAGTTAGTCGGGCTAGTAGGTTAGTAGGGTAGTGGAGCCTTAGTCCAGTTAGTCGGGCTAGTGGTCTAGTCAGGGTAGTGGAGCCTAGTCAGTTAGTCGGGGCTAGTAGAGTCTAGTCAGGGTAGTGGAGCCTAGTCAGTTAGTCGGCTAGTAGAGTTAGTCAGGGTAGTGGAGCCTAGTCCAGTTAGTCGGGCTAGTAGAGTCTAGTCAGGGTAGTGGGAGCCTAGTCCAGTTAGTCGGGCTAGTAGGGTCTAGTCAGGGTAGTGGAGCCTAGTCCAGTTAGTCGGGCTAGTAGGGTCTAGTCAGGGTAGTGGAGCCTAGTCCAGTTAGTCGGGCTAGTAGGGTCTAGTCAGGGTAGTGGAGCCTAGTCCAGTTAGTCGGGGCTAGTAGGGTCTAGTCAGGGTAGTGGAGCCTAGTCCAGTTAGTCGGGCTAGTAGGGTCTAGTCAGGGTAGTGGAGCCTAGTCACCGTGGTGGAAGGCGTCTTGATTGATTCTGTAAATTTAATATCTTGCAGTTATTCCCTACCATGAATCAACCTGGTGGTGAGGGGGGGAGGGGGAGGGGTCACGTGTTAGGGATGTGGTGAGGGGGGAGGGAGGAGCACTGAGTGGTGAGGGGAGGGGGCCGAAGGGGGGAGCATTTGTGGGGGGGGGCACTGTGTGGGGGGGGGGGGGGAACACTGTGTGGTGAGGGGGAGGGGGGACACTGTGTGGTGAGAGGGGGAGTGGAGGGGGAACACTGTGTGGTTAAGGGGGGAGCATTGTGTGGTGAGGGGGAGCACTGTGTGGTGAGGGGGTCGGTAGGGGGAACACGTGTGGTGTAGGGGGGAGGGGGATCACGTGTGGTGAGGGGGAGGGGGAAACACTGTGTGGTGAGGGGGGAGGGGGAACACTGTGTGGTTGAGGGGGGCAGGGGGGTGAGGGGGAGCACTGTGGGGTGAGGGGGGAGGGGGAACAGTGTGGTGAGGGGTGAGGGGGGACACTGTGTGGTGAGGGGTGAGGGGGAAAACTGTGTGGTGAGGGTGTAGGGGGAACACTGTGTTGGTGAGGGGTGAGGGGGAAACACTGTGTGGTGAGGGGTGAGGGGGAACACACTGTGTGGGAGGGGTGAGGGGGAACATGTGTGTTAGGGGTGAGGGGAACACTGTGTGGTGACGGTCGGGGAACACTTGTTCGTGAGGGTGGGGGAACACTGTGTGGTGAGGGGTGAGGGGGGAACACTGTGTGGTGAGGGGTGAGGGGGAACACTGTGTGGTTGAGGGGTGAGGGGAACACTGTGTGGTGAGGGGGAGGGGGAAACTGCATGTTGTGGTGAGGGGGGGAGGGAACACTGTGTGGTGAGGGGAGGGGGAACACTGTGTGGTGAGGGGAAAGGGGGAACACTGTGTGGTGAGGGGGGAGGGAAACACTGTGTGGTGAGGGGTGAGGGGGAACATGTGTGGTGAGGGGTGAGGGGGGAACCCCTGTGGTGAGGGGTGAAGGGGAACACTGTGTGGTGAGGGGGGGGAGGGAAGGGAAACGTGTGGGGGAGGGGGGAGGGGAACACTGTGTGGTGAGGGGGGGGGGGGGAACCCCGTGTGGGAGGGGAAGGGGGACACTGTGTGGTGAGGGGGGAGGGGAACATGTGTGGTGAGGGGGGGGGGAGGGCACGTGTGGTGAGGGAAGAGAGGCTGGGGAGAGGAAGCGGGGGGGGAGGAGGGAGGGAATGGGGGGGGTGAGGGAGGTAGAGGCGGGTTGGGGGGGGAGGGGGGGGAGGTGGGAAGGGGGAAGGTGGCATAAAGACCATACATCATATTTGGTGATATATGGAACATCCCCTTTAATATTCAATATAAAATCTCTCTTTTTTCTCACTCTTTCTCTCTCTTTCTCACTCTTTCTCACTCTTTCTCACTCTTTCTCTCTATTTCTCTCTCTTTCTCTCTCTTTCTCACTCTTTCTCACTCTTTCTCTCTATTTCTCTCTCTTTCTCTCTCTTTCGTCCCGTTCCCCAGTTTTATTCCTTTCCTGTTATCCTCCTGTGTGTGTGTGTGTGTGTGAGGACTCACACTTGGCACTGTGCCTCCACCCATCAAGTGCCACTTAGCATGTGTGTGTGTGAGGACTCACACTTGGCACTGTGCCTCCACCCATCAAGTGCCACTTATCATGTGTGTGTGAGGACTCACACTTGGCACTGTGCCTCCACCCACCAGGTGCCACTTAGCATGTGTGTGTGAGGACTCACACTTGGCACTGTGCCTCCACCCATCAAGTGCCACTTATCATGTGTGTGTGAGGACTCACACTTGGCACTGTGCCTCCACCCATCAAGTGCCACTTAGCATGTGTGTGTGAGGACTCACACTTGGCACTGTGCCTCCACCCATCAAGTGCCACTTAGCATGTGTGTGTGAGGACTCACACTTGGCACTGTGCCTCCACCCATCAAGTGCCACTTAACATAATTTCATTATACAACTTCAAATTTAGTGCCACTAAATCCCTATCATTATTGGACTTGATGGCACAGCTGTGATACCCAGCGACCAAGATACCAAGCTGCCAAGATACCCATCCCTGAGTCAGGCTTGTCTGGTGCTAGTCTGGTCAACCAGGTTGTTGCTCCCAGTAGTCCACTGATCCACATACTCATCACAGTCTGGTTGATCTGGTGAAGATACTTGTCCAGTTTCCTCTGGAAGACTTCTACACTTGTTCCAGCAGTGTTTCTGATATCTTCTGGTAAGATGTTGAACAGTCTTGGTCCACGGATGTTGACACAGTGTTCTCTTATTGCGTTCATGGTGTCCCTGCTTTTCACTGGGTATATTTTATACTTCCTGTCATATCTCTCACTCCAGTATGTTGTTATGGCAGTGTGTAGATTTGTGACCAGACTCTCAAGCACCTTCCAGGTATATATTATCATGTATCTCTATCTTCTCTGCTCCAGTGAGTACATATTGGGTTTGTGATTATGTCCCATTGGGTTCGGTAACGTGGATTGGGTAAAGGATACGTAGGTCTCCGCTCCCTATCTTTAGACTGTCTCACGAGATGGTTCCTAGGGGTGAGCAGGTTCAAAACATGCTAAGGTCAGCTGTAACAGTGAATAACAAGTGATTCACACAGACGGTTGGTAGTGAGTCACTACTACTGACACTGGTAACTGGTTACTGGTACTGGTACTACTGAGAGCTCAGCGATGCTAGCGTATGTCGTCCCGACATACTGCTAATACAAACTAGAGACAGCAGGCGTATGGCTTGGGCTGATTCTCTACAATGTCAAAGTGCACAGTTGATCATTACAGCATACATAAGGAGAATATCTGAATGGAAGCTAACGAACTTACTGTAGTGAAACATACTGAAATGCATTACAAGGTATGATAAAGCACAATTTGATCGATCGATCTGTATTCATGAGATCTCGGATTCTGAGGAAGGTATGTAAAAAGAAAGAAGTGTTTAGGGAAAGGGCAGATTGGTGACTCAAATCTAGACGTTAAATCTAGAATTCGGGGGAAAACGTAAACACAAAAAAAAATTTTGAATTTTAAATAAGTTAACTGTAAATTATCATCTAAAAGGGTTATTTACTTTTAAAACCCCAACCTGCAGGGTGAGATGAAGTGCAAAATGGGTGTCATTTGGGGGGACAAATCTTTTGACGGGCTAATCATACGTGTTTGAGGCAAATTGAATTAGTAGTTAAAAATGATACTTGGGATTTCTCAATACCTGCGTGTACGAGGGAATAACGATAACAGGTTGATCTTGACGGGTTTTCAGGGGTTAGAAGTCAGGTCAGGGATTGCGAGTCTGTCACATTAGCTGGGTTGGAAAAATCTTTTTCATCACAACTTCTTCATATGATCTAAATCGATTTTTTTAAAATGCCCGACTAATTCTCTAACCTTAATTTATTCCAGTGGGATTTTAAAAACTACTCGATAAGGACCAAAAAACTTTTGATCAAGCTTAGGCATTGAACGTTTTTTTTTAAAGTTAGTCAGCAAACTCTCAAACTATTTAAATTTGGAGGCTTTGCTCGAGTGTTTGTAAACCTTGAAAAATTCGTTTTTGTTTTTGAATGTTTCCCCGGTTTTTAAAAAAAACACTTTGAGCAAGCTGGTGCGAGTTGCTATGAAATTCATCAGGTTGTAAATTGGTTTCGGTTTTGAATAAAACAACTCAAAAAGGAAAAGGTTTACTACCGTACAATGCATAATGGGAGTGTCACCCATAGAAAATTGTAAGCAGAATTTATAGACACTGATATATTTTAACTTCATCTAATTTCACTGTTGGGGTTTGATAGGGTCTCAGACATCAAGTACTTTCTTATTATTTTTTTGGCTAACCCATTGCTGCAGGTGAGTGGAAAAAATGGTGGATTTTGAGTCTTGTAAAGGTGCCAAAAATTTTTAGAATTCATTACGGAATTCACCCCCTTTTTTGTTCCCAGGGACTTAGGGGTGGGATGCCACAGATGATTTGGGTTTTTTAAATGCTTTAGCTACTGTTCAGCAGTCTTTTCTGCAATAGGGAAATAAAAACAAAATTTTGGGGAAAAAGGGGTTTCCATAACACACAGATGTTTGTTGCCCCGGAGGGAACATGGAAAATTTTTAACAAATCAAGGAACTTTCCCCCGGTTCCAAATAGTTGGATCATTGGATTGGATTGGACCTTAGCTTACCTTTTTGTTTCATGCAGACACTACATTTTTAAATACTCAGAAATATCGTTGCCATACAGGCCCAAAATATTTCAATCTGGTTGTTTTTTCTGACGTCCTACAGGGGCATTAACACCCGGTACTCATGAACTACTGAGGGGTACATTTTACTAGTGACGTAGAATTTCTTTGGTTTCCCTTCTTAGGGGTACCCAAAATCGCTGTTCGATAAGTAATTTTTTGGTTTATGACAAAGTCATGATGGGTGTGGGGCTTTACATCAGAAAAGTCTTTCCCGGGCAGGAAACCAATCACCCCAGACCCCAAAGGATCTGTTCGTTGAGATTCTTTCACCCACATAAAGGGGGTCTGCAGTTACTTTCTAAAATTTTCGGATAAAGCTTGCAACAATTTGACTTCCAGGTAAGTGTTCAAAGGGAGGATTGAACTCTTGGATAGTTCCAAAAAGGTCCATTGGCAAAACCCTTCAGTAGGGTTTTTTTGTTCTGGGAAAAAAGGTTCAGTGGAGCATGGCTGTCAAGACTAACAGAGTCTGATAAATAATGTTCAGAAGTGCTTTAAAACCATACTTTGCAAAATTCTTGCTCGTTACTGATAATTTACGTTCAGCCTTCGTAAGGATGGGTAGCAAATGAAACTGCGTTGTACTTCCCATCGGTCTTTGAGCTAGTCGGCCCCTATCCAAATTGAACTGATCATTTTAAAGAAAGAAGGGCTTAAAAAAATCGGAATTTTCAAAATTGGGCAGATGTTAACTTTTTTTTAATTGGAATGCCTTTTTGAGGGGAATCCAAACAAAGGAGCATCTTTCTAACCCAACTCAGTTGAGGAGAGCGGGAAAAAAAATTGGAAATAAAAGATCTAAAAAAACCCTGCTAGCCCAAAAAGGATTTAAGCATCAGCGTTTTGGGAGAGGGAAAATTTTAGTACTCCCGTTACTTTCTTGTCAGTCGAAACCCTTTTGGGTGACTACGTGCCCAAGAAACTTGATTTTGATTAAAAAATTTGACTTTTATAATTAAAATGGTTAAAAATCCCGACGGGTTGTTAGGCCCCTAACGACATTTTTTCAGTTTGATCTTTAAATTGGCTTCTTCAGTTTACCAAGTACTACATCAAGTCTTTTCAACTGTGTATCCCCGTCTTTAGGCATGACGATTATGCATCAAGTACAATAAGTGATTACCTAGGACCCCTAAAGATATTAGTCAGAGGCTTGAAACGGATAGGGGGATCGTAACCCCAAAAGGCCTATGGAGAAGTGATAAGACCTGTAGGAGTGGAGAATACGGTTACACTCTTGGCTGTCCTCGTGAAGAGGGGCTTGCCAAAAACCCCTTTTAACAAGTCCAGGGTTTGAGAAGACTTTGTTATCTCCGATGTTACGTAAAAGATCACCAAGTACAGGGGGTGGGAAAACGATCTGGAATAGTTTTCGCATTTAACTTCCTAAAGTCAATTACTGGGCGCCAAGTACCATCCTTCTTAGGTACTAGGATCAAGGGTGCATTCCAGGGTGAATTGCTAGGTGCAATAACTCCATCATCAAGCATTTGATTGATCAATTCTTCTGCGACAGCAGCTCGTGAATGAGGCATTCTGTACGCAGGTATAGAGATAGGTCTAGTACCAGGTTCAAGTGGAATACGATGGGACAATAAGTTCGTTATACCCATCTTCTCACCTGGTAAGGCAATGGCTGTACGACGTTTGTTCAACAGAGTCAACAAAGGCTTGACCTCGTCTGGGAAGTCAGTGGGAGCTAAGTCTTTCTCCTCAACTGGTGGAATGGATTGATCTAGTGAATTGGATGAGGGTTCCCCGGTAGAAATAGCACCGACCCACTGGTTAGTAACACCAGTACCAGTAACCAGTTACCAGTGTCAGTAGTAGTGACTCTCTACCAACCGTCTGTGTGAATCACTTGTTATTCACTGTTACAGCTGACCCTAGCATGTTTTGAACCCGCTCACCCCTAGGAACCATCTCTGGTAGCCACCATGATCAACCAGGCCTCCTGGTAGCCACCATGATCAACCAAGCCTCCTGGTAGCCACCATGATCAACCAGGCCTCCTGGTAGCACCATGATCAAACCCAAACCTCCTGGTAGCCCTCATGATCAAAACCCAAGCCTCCTGGTAGCCACCATGATCAACCAGGCCTCCTGGTAGCCACCATGATCAACCAGGCCTCCTGGTAGCCACCATGATCAACCAAGCCTCCCGGTAGCACCCTGAAACAACCCAAACCTCCTGGTAGCCACCATGATCAACCAGGCCTCCTGGTAGCCACCCCCTGATCAACCAGGCCTCCTGGTAGCCACCATTTATCAACCAAGGGTCCTGGTAGCCACCTTTATTTAACCAGGCCTCCTGGTAGCCACATGATCAACCAAGCCTCCTGGTAGCCCTGATCAACCAGGCCCCCTGGTAGCCACCATGATCAACCAAGCCTCCTGGTAGCCTCATGACAACCAGGCCCCCTGGTAGCCACCATGATCAACCAGGGGCCTCCTGGTAGCTACCATGATCAACCAGGCCTCCTGGTAGCCACCATGATCAACCAGGCCTCCTGGTAGCCACCATGATCAACCAGGCCTCCTGGTAGCCACCATGATCAACCAAGCCTCCTGGTAGCCACCATGATCAACCAAGCCTCCTGGTAGCCACCATGATCAACCAAGCCTCCTGGTAGCCACCTGATCAACCAAGCCCTCCTGGTTAGGCCCATGATTCAAACAACCTCCTGGTAGCCCCATGATCAACCAAGCCTCCTGGTAGGCCACCATGATCAACCAAGGCTCCTGGTAGCCATGATCAACCAGGCCTCCCGGTAGCCACCCTGATCAACCAAACCTCCTGGGAGCACCATGATCAACCAGCCTCCTGGTAGCCACCTGATCAACCCGGCCTCCTTGGGAGCCACCATGATCAACCAAGCCTCTGGTAGCCACCTGATCAACCAAGCCTCCTGGTAGCCACCATGATCAACCAGCTCCTGGTAGCACCATGATCCCAGCCTCCGGTAGCCACCATGATCAAAACCCGGCCTCCTGGTAGCTACCATGATCAACCAGGCCTCCTGGTTAGCCACCTGATTTAACCAGGCCTCCTGGTAGCCACCTGATCAACCAGGCACCCTGGTAGCCACCATGATCAACCCAAGCCTCTGGTAGCCACCATGATCAACCAAGCCTCCTGGTTGCCACCATGATCAACCAAGCCTTTCCCGGTAGCCACCCATGATCAACCAAGCCTCCTGGTAGCCACCATGATCAACCAGGCCTCCTGGTTTGCCACCATGATCAACCAAGCCTCCCGGTTAGCCCCCATGATCAAGCAGCCTCCTGGTAGCCACCATGATCAAAACCAGCCTCCTGGTAACCACCCTGATCAACCAAGCCTCCCGGTAGCCCCCATGATCAACAAAGCCTCCTGGTAGCACCATGATCAACCAGGCCTCCTGGTAGCCACCATGATCAACCAAGCCTCCTGGTAGCCACCATGATCAACCAAGCCTCCTGGTAGCCACCATGATCAACCAAGCCTCCTGGTAGCCACCATGATCAACCAAGCCTCCTGGTAGCCACCATGATCAACCAAGCCTCCTGGTAGCCACCATGATCAACCAGGCCTCCTGGTAGCCACCATGATCAACCAGTGCAGCAACACATTCCAGGAACATTCAGACAATGGCTGTGTAATGAAACAGTAGATACAGTCTTGTCTCTGCTATAAGATGTCAACTATATATATAACAGTGAGATGTCAAGCAGTGCCCTTCACAGTACTCATCACTGCCACCAGTGAAATGTTGGCGTCCAGGCACAGGTGTCACAAGTGCCTTCGTGGTCTTAAAGTTCCTCTGGGCAACAGGTGTTGAGAATCAACCGGTATTGTGGGCATGATATATGTGTGTGTGTGTGTGTGTGTGTGTCTGTGTGTGTGTGTGTGTGTGTGTGTGTGTGTGTGTGTGTGTGTGTGTGTGTGTGTGTGTGTGTGTGTGTGTGTGTGTGTGTGCGCGTGTAATGTCTAAGAATATACCTGGATTATACCTGGAGGATACCTGGAGAGTGTTTCGGGGGTCAACGCCCCCATGCCTCGGTCTGTGACCATTTCCTCATTTCATAAATTTTACTGTTAAGTTAGAACCTAATCAATCATTGCCTTGTTTAGATGTCTTAAATATTATGGGGAACAATGATTTTAAACTTGAAGTCAACAGAGAACCAACAAATAACTGCACCTTTGTACGTTATTGTTCTTTATATCCAGATAAACTTAAATTGTCTGGTTTCTCATTAATGTTTTTGAGAACTTTACGTATTTGCAGTCCAGAGTTCATAAGTGAAGAAATTTCGATCTAAAATACCCAAAACAGTTGATAGATCTTTCAAAATTGTTAGAAATACTTTTTCCAGTTCATAAAAATGAGTGATATTCAACGAAGAATATGCTGGTTTTCCCCTCACCATGAAAACTTTCTTGATATATCTTCTCTACTTAAGAATTTTAATATCAAAGTTGCATTTAAAAATCTTGATACACTATAAAAAAAGTCTGATTAAAAACTCTCCCAAAATTGCTGATGGTTGTGTCTATAAGATTCCCTGTAAAGGATGTGATGAAGTTTACTATGGATAAACTGGTAAAAGTCTTGAACTAAGATTATAACAACGTAAATATTGCATTAGAAATTGACAAGATTCTGATACTCTGTTTATTCATATGAGAGATTTTAACCATCCAGTTGATTTTCAAAACGCTGAGAAAGTTGTATCAAGCAGGTCTGTGGCTGAGAAAGTTGTATCAAGCAGGTCTGTGGCTGAGAAAGTTGTATCAAGCAGGTCTATGGCTGAGAAAGTTGTATCAAGCAAGTCTATGGCTGAGAAAGTTGTATCAAACAGGTCTATGGTTGAGAAAGTTGTATCAAGCAGGTCTATGGCTGAGAAAGTTGTATCAAGCAGGTCTAGGCTGAGAAAGTGTAATCAAACAGGTGTATGGCTGAGAAGGTTGTATAAAACAGGTCTATGGCTGAGAAAGTTGTATCAAACAGGTCTATGGTTGAGAAAGTTGTATCAAACAGGTGTATGGCTGAGAAGGTTGTATTAAACGGTCTATGGCTGAGAAAGTTGAATTAACAGGTCTATGGCTTGGAAAGTTGTATCAAACAGGTCTATGGCTGAGAAAGTTGTATTAAACAGGTCTAGGGCTGAGAAAGTTGTATCAAACAGGTCTATGGTGAGAAAGTTGTATTAAACAGGTCTATGGCTGAGAAATTTTGTAACAAGAAGGTCTATGGCTGAAAAAGTTGTATCAAGTAAGTCTGGTTGAGAAAGTTGTATCAAGTAAGTCTGGTTGAGAAAGTTGTATCAAGTAAGTCTGGTTGAGAAAGTTGTATCAAGTAAGTCTGGTTGAGAGAGAATATTGGTTTAGGATTATACAAATCAGATTCATTTATAATTAATAACAGTTTGGGAAGAATTTAAGCTGCGTTTGACAGGACCTTCCCCGTCTCCCCCGCATCATACCGGGACAGGTGTGGGCTTTTGTATGTGAGGTGATATCTCAGTACTAAACCCCTTCTGTTGTATTTTTACAGTCCTTGATAATATGAAAATCAGGAAAGCGCCTGGAATTTCAATTTTTTTTCACTTTTTACTGCTACAGGTGAGAGCAACAACAACAAGCAGACAGCAGGGGACAGTCTCAACAGGGGGACAGTAAACAGCAGGAGGCAGAGGGGTGACAGCTCCTACAGAGGCTGTTGTTGCTCCACCTTTAACATTATCTAAATGGGATCAGAGTGGACAGAGGACCATTAAGCCCGGCCATTAAGGCCTCCACTATATCTTGATAACAAACTATGAAATATTTGGCTGAGACTCCTTCTCTTGTAATTAATAGAGGCTACAGTGGTATAACGGGGCTCACTCTTATCTCCGAGGGCGTGGGCGGCTTGTGGGTAGCGTGGGTAGGCAGGGGGTGGTGTGGGTGGCCCTTGTGGAAGCTTAGGCTGTGTAGTGTAGGTATATTTGATAGTGGGTGGCGCCCCACAGTGGGTGTACGCCCGTGAATCTACGTGGGTATCTACCTGGGAAAAGCTTTTTCCTTCAGTACCCCAGGTGCTGACCACAATCCAGTCCTTGACTCACATATTTACATAAAGGAGAAGCATGCAGAGGGCCTACTGGCCTATAATAAGCAAGGACACCGTGGAAATAAGTCACTTTGCCTGATTTTTTGGGTTATCCTGGATAATCTACAATATGCTGATATGTAAAGATAATTCTTTCAACTGTATTTAGTTTTATCTGGATAAAGTTATTCTCAAGCCCCTTGTCTTCTATCACTCTCCTCGGAAGACTATTTTACATACCCACAACCCTGTAGAAACCCACATCCTTTTTAAATCCCTTATTGCAAACCTTAACCCTTATTCCCCAACCCTACCAAACCCACATCCTTTCTAAATCCCTTATTTCTATCTTTTCTGAGTCGTGACCGTCAGCATCTCACTGACCTAACCTGGCGTTCCTCTCCTCCCGCAGCATCTCACTGACCTAACCTGGTGTTATCTCCTCCCGCAGCATCTCACTGACCTAACCTGGCGTTCCTTCCTCCCGCAGCATCTCACTGACCTAACCTGGTGTTCAATTCCTCCGCAGCATCTCACTGACCCAACCTGGTGTTCCTCTCCTCCCGCAGCATCTCACTGACCTAAACCTGGTGTTCCTCTCCTCCCGCAGCATCTCACTGACCTAACCTGGTGGGTTCCTCTCCTCCCTCAGCATCTCACTGACCTAACCTGGGTGTTCCTCTCCTCCCGCGCATCTCACTGACCTAACCTGGTGTTCCTCTCCTCCCTCAGCATCTCACTGACTAACCTGGGGGTTCCTCTCCCCGCCAGCATTCACGGACCTAACCTGGTGTTCCTCTTCTCCCGCAGCATCTCACTGACCTAACCTGGTGTTTCCTCTCCTTCCGCAGCATCTCACTGATCTTACCTGGTGTTCCTCTCCTCCCTCAGCATCTCACTGACCTAAAACCCGGTGTTCCTCTCCTCCCGCAGCACTCACTGACCTAACCTGGTGTTCCTCTCCTCCCGCAGTTCTCCTGACCTAACCTTTGGGGTTCCTTCCTCCCGCGCATCTCACGACCTAACCTGGTGTTCCTCTCCTCCCTCAGCATCTCACTAACCTAACTAGTGTTCCTCTCCTCCCGCAGCATCTCACTGACCTAACCCAGTGTTCCTCTCCTCCCGCAGCATCTCACTGACCTAAACTAGTGTTCCTCTCCCCCCGCAGCATCTCACTGACCTAACTAGTGTTCCTCTCCTCCCGCAACATCTCACTGACCTAACCTAGTGTTCCTCTTTCCTCCCGCAGCATCTCACTGATCTAACCTAGTGTTCCTCTCCTCCCGCAGCATCTCATGGGCCTAACCTAGTGTTCTCTCCTCCCGCAGCATCTCACTGACCTAACCTAGTGTTTTCCCCTCCTCCCGCAACATCTCACTGACCTAACCTAGTGTTCCTCCCCCTCCCGCAGCATCTCACTGATCTAACCTAGTGTTCCTCTCCTCCCGCAGCATCTCACTGACCTAAACCCAGTGTTCCTCTCCTCCCGCAGTCTCACTGACCTAACCTGGTGTTCCTCTCCTCCTGCAGCATTCACTGACCTACCTATTTTCCTCTCCTCCGCAGCATCTCACTGATCTAACCTGGTGTTCCTCTTCTCCCGCAGCATCTCACTGACCTAAAACCCGGTGTTCCTCTTCTCCGCAGATTCCCGGGTAGACAACAAGACCCATCATAGATGTCAACAAAGCAATATCCCTTTGAGTATGATCAAATCAATATCATCTGTCCAGCTAATATAAGGACACCGCGATGAGGAGGCTGAGAAATATATTATATATAATGTAAGTATAAGAAATGTGTCTTATTTGACGTATGGGAAATATAACGTAAATATGTGTATACAAAATTATATTATTTTTTAAACCTCGTGTATCAAATTACGTAATAAAATATACATCGGTGAAAATGAGAAAAAATGGGGTTGTAGGGGAAAGTGGAATAATTACTGGAATTTTGAAAAATCCAAAATTTTGTATACACATATTTACGTTATATTTCCCATACGTCAAATAAGACATGTTGTTAGGTAAGACACATAGCAACAGTTAGGTATCTTTATTATGAAACGTTTCGCCTACACAGTAGGCTTCTTCAGTCGAGTACAGAAAGTTGATAGAAGCAGAAGAAAACTTGAAGGGCGATGTAATCAGTCCATCACCTTAAAGTTTTGAGGTGGTCAGTCCCTCAGTCTGGAGAAGAGAATTGTTCCATAGTATGAAACAATTGGAGAAGAAGTGACAGGATGGAGCTTTTTATGCGCCAAGAGGTGAGACGTAGGCCACTAGGGAGGTAAGAACTCGAGTTGAGGGGACCTGACCTCCCAGCAACTGAGTCTACTCTTTAGTGACCTAGTCTCACCCTTGGCGCTATAAGGCTCCATCCTTTCACTTCAACTCCCTTTGTTTCAACTATGGGAAAAATACTCTTTTCCAGACTGAGGGACTGACCACCCAAAACTTTAAGGGTGATGGACTGATTACATGTCTTCAAGTATCTTCTGCTTTATCAACTTTTCTGTACTCGACTGAAGAAGCCTACTGGTAGGCGAAACTTTCATAATAAATACCTAATGTTGCATAGTGTCTTACCTAACAACATGTCTTTTTTGACGTATGGGAAATATAACGTAAAAAGTGTAACAAAAATTTGGATTTTATTTAAAATTCCTGTAATTATTCCCCTTTCCCCTTCAAAACCCATTTTTCTCAGTTTACCCCGATGTTTATTTTATTTCGTAATTTGATAACGGGCTTAAAATATATATTTAAAGCCACAGGGGTTATTAATACTTAGAGGGGATACATGCGTATTACGTATAACGATAAAAATGTTTTTGGGGACCACGGATTTAGAGTCCAGGGGGTTTCTGGATAGAATAGGCGGTTAAATGTAGAATTAAAGGGCAGTGTTTAAAAAAGGACACAAGTGCAACTAATGTGATTGTGGCAAAATTTTGCTTCAGGAGCATTGTCAAGCGTTTCGAATTACAGGGATTAGAGGGAATATAGATGTTAAATAATTTTAGTAGTAGTTATATGATATAGTATAGTGTAGCAGGATATAGTTAAAAGATAGTTGTAGTAGTAGTGTTGTGTAGTAGTTAGTATGATAGTAGAGAGTAGTAGAGTAGTAGTGAAAGTGTAGTAGTAGCAGTGATTAAGTAGTAGCAGTGATAGTAGTAGTTGTAGTAGTAGCATGTAAAGAATAGTAGTAGTAGTAGTATATAGTGATAGAGTAGTAGTAGTGCAGTGATTGTAAATTGTAGTAGTATAGTAGTAGGATAGTAGTAGTGTAGTAGTGTGATAGTAGTAGGTAGAGTAGTATAGTAGTAGTTAGTATGTATTTGTAGTAGTAGTGTATGATAGTTTTGTGTTCGTGTAGTAGTAGTAGTGAGCAGTGATAGTAGTAAAGTAGTAGAGTTAGTAGTAGTAGTAGTAGCGTGATGTAGTATAGTAGCAGCATGATAGTAGTGAGTGATAGTAGTGTAGTAGTGATGTGTATAGTAGTGTAGTAGTTTGTAGTGTAGTGAGTAGTATGTAGTTGTAGTGATAGGGTAGTAGCGTGATAGTAAGTAGTAGTAGTGATAGTAGTAGTGTATAGCAGTGATAGTTTGTAGTAGTAGTGCAGTTTTATAGTAGTAGTAGTAGTATAGTGTATAGTAGTAGTAGAGCAGTGATTATGTAGTAGCGCAGTGTAGTGTGTAGTGTAGTAGTAGTAGTAGTGATAGTAGTAGTAGTAGTAGTAGGGGTAGTAGTAGTAGTGTGTAGTATAGTTAGAGATAGTAGTAGTAGTAGCATGATAGTAGTAGTAGTTTACAGTGTAGTGTTAGTATAGTAGGTAGTAGTAGTAGTATGCAGTGATAGTAGTAGTGTAGTAGCAGTGATAGTAGTAGTGAGCAGCAGTGATAGTAGTAGTATGATAGTAGTTAGTAGTAGCAGGATTTGTAGTAGTAGTAGTGTAGTAGTGTGTAGTTTTGTAGTAGTATAGCAGTGATGTGTAGATTTGTGCAGTGATAATAGTAGTAGTAGTAGTAGTAATTTTGGATAGTATAGTAGTGTAGCAGTTTAAATAGTAGTAGTAGCAGCAGTGTAGTAGTATAGTGATAGTAGTATTTTTTTGTCAGTGATAGTAGTAGTAGTGTGTAGTAGAGTAGTAGTTAGTAGTGTGAGCAGGGGTAGTATATAGTAGTAGCAGGATAATAGTAGTAGTAGTAGTAGTAGTTTGTATAGTGTGTAGTAGTATGTACATGATGTAGTAGAGAGTACAGTGATAGTAGTAGTTAAAATGCTGATGAGTATAGTAGTAGCGGTGTAGTGTGTAGTAGTGATAGTAGTAGTAGTAGTAGTAATAGTAGTATGTGATAGTAGTGTAGTTGATAGTAAAGTAGTAGTAGTAGTAGTGATAGTAGTATGTGATAGTATAAAATAGTAGTAGTAGTTGGTAGTAGTAGTGATGTAGTAGTAGTGTAGTATGTAGTAGTAGTAGTAGTAGTAGTAGTGTAGTAGTATGTGTGATAGTTAGTAGTGATAGTAGAGTGTTAGTATGAAAATAGTATAGTAGTGTAGTAGTAGTAGTAGGTAGTAGTGTAGTGTGTTGATGTAGTAGTAGTTAGTGAAGTAGTAGAGGTAGTGATAAAAGAGTAGCAGTGATAAAAAGTGTGTAGTAGTGATAGTTTGTAGTAGTAGTAGTAGTAGTAGTAGTGATAAAGTAGTAGTAGTAGTAGTAGCAGTGTAATGTAGAGGTGTAGGGGAGTATAGTGTAGTGCAGTAATAATAATTGTGTAGTGCGTAAAGAGTAGTAGTAGTAGCGTGATGTATAGTGTGCAGTAAAAATAGTAGAGTAGTTAAGTGCAATGATGTGTAGTATAGTATTGCAGTGATAATAGTATAGTATAGTAGTAGTGTAGTGTAGTAGTGATAGTAGTAGTAGTAGTAGTAGTGATAGTAGTAGTAGAGTGTAGTGTAGCAGTAATAAAAATAGTAGTGTGTAGAGCAGGTGTAGTGTTTTAGTAGCGGGAAAAAGTAGTAGTAGTGTAGCAGTAAAAAGTGTTAAAGTGTAGTAGTGATAGGTAGTATAAAGGGGTGTAAAAAAGTAGTAGTAGTAGAGTGATAATATAGTAGTAGCAGTGAAAAGTAGTAGTAGTGTGCATATAAAGAGTAGTAGTAGTAGCAGTGAAATTTTAAAAGTGTAGTATATATAGTGTGTAGTAGTGTTGTAGTAGTAGTAGTAGTAGTGTAGCAGTGATAGTAGTAGTAGTAGTAGTAAATACAGTGATAATAGTAGTATAGTATAGTAGTAGTACAGTAATAGTAGTAGTGTAGTAGTAGTGTGAAAATAGTAGTGTAGTAGTGTAATAGTATATGTGTAAAACAGGATAAAGGTTAGTATGTAAAGTAGTGTAGTAGCGTGATAATATGTGTAGTAGTAGTATAGCAGTGTAGTAGTAGAGAGTAGTAGCAGGAAAATAGTAGTTTAGTAGTAGTATGAGTAATAGTGTAGTGTGTAGTGATAGTAGAGTAGAGTAGTACAGGATAGTAGTAGTAGTAGTAGTAGCCGTGATAATTAGTAGTAGTACATATAATAGAGTAGTGTAGTAGTAATATAGTAGTGTAGCAGTGATAATAGTGTATAGTAGTAGTAGCAGTGTAGTAGTAGTAGTAGTAGTGCAGTGTAATGTAGGTAGTAGTAGCAGTGTATAGTAGTAGTAGTAGAGCAGTGAAATAAGTAGTGCTGATGTAGTAGTAGTTGTATTGCAGGGGAATATAGTAGTAGTAGTGTAGCATTTATGTATATAGTATAGTGCAGTGATAATATAGTATTAGTAGTAGTAGTAGTTTTTACAGTATAGTGTAGTAGTATGTAGTAGTAGTATAGAGCTTGATGGTAGTGTCTTAGCTCGGGGACGTGTACTTAGCTCAGTGGTGACGTGTACTTAGCTCATGGTGACTTTTTCTTACCATGGTGACGTGTACTTAAGGGGTGACGTTCTTAGCTCAGTGGGACGTTACTAGCTCAGGGTACGTGTATTAGCTGGGTGAGTTACTTAGCTCAGGGTGACGTGAAACTTACTCAGTGGGAGGTACTTGCTTTGGGGGAGGGTTATTAGCTCTGGGACAGTGTGAGGTATTACTCAGTGGTACGTGTACTTGTCGGGGTGACGTTACTTAGTTTGAGGGGTGACGTGTATTTACCTTGACAGGGGTGACGTGTATTTATCGTGGTGACAAAATTAGTCTTGACAGGGTGACTGTACTTAGCCTGAACAGGGGGAAACGGTAAAAGCTCTGTGACAGGGGTGACGTTACTTAGCTCTTGAAGTGGTGACGTGAAACTTACTCTGTACAGGGGTTAGTGTTTATCGTAACGTGGTACGTGTACTTAGCTCTGGACAGTGGTGACGTGTATTTGTCTGTGACAGTGGTGACTTATTTAGCTCTTGACATGGGCGTGTACTTAGCTCTGTGACAGTTGACGTGTACTTTTCTGTAAGTGGGACGTGTACTTACCTGGACAGTGGTACGTGATTTAGTCGGACGGGGTGCGTGTATTTTAGCCTGTGACTGGTGACTGTACTTAGCTCGGGGGACAGTGGTGACGGTACTTAGCTCTGTAACAGTGGTGACGTTACTTACTCTGTGACGTGGTGACGGTACTTGCTCTGTGACAGTGGTAAACGTGTACTTACTCTGTGACGTGGGACGTGTACTTAGCTCGTGACGTGGTGACGGTATTTACTTGTGACATGGGAGGGTTATTAGCCTGTGACAGTGGTGACGTGACTTAGCTCTGGGGACGGGGTGATTTTACTTAGCTCTGTGACATGGTGATTTTGTATTAGTTCTGTGACATGTGACGTGTACTTGCTCTGGCAGGGTGCGTGTACTTAGCTCTGTGCAGGGGACGTGTACTTGCTCTGTACGGGGTGACGTGTACTTACTCGTGACAGGGTGAGTTACTTAGCTCTGTGACGTGGTGCGGTCTTAGCTCTGCAGGGGGACGTGTACTTAGCTCTGTGAAGACCGTTTGTTGTCTCTGTGAATCTGAACAGGATCCCTCTCTTGAGAAATTTTCCCAGCAGCGAGAGAAGACTCGAGTTGCTAAGCTGGAGATACGGCTTTTAATACTGTTAGTGGGGAATTGAAAAGGACCCCCTATAGGGGCCCCCACGGGCCCTTGCGTGTTCCTTTTTTCTTATGTCCTTATTTCTGTATGCAAAATCTGCAAAAACTAGAAATTCAACACTGGCCCCCTTTTAACACTAGCCTTGCATGGGCCAGTGGGCCCTTTGTAGTGTTCCCCCATTCTTATGTTCTTATAAAGTTTGTCAACAAATTCTAGTTCATTTTTTAAATTAGGGTGGTTCTCAACTCTTTTTGGATCAAAACTAAATGAAAAAAACCATAAAATTGTCTGGGTTGTAAAACAGCAAATGTATTTAGAATAATTCAGAATATAAGTTCCACACAACTTTTTAGTATAAGTTTAACTTATTATCGTAGAAACCTGTATTTAATATGCATTGGTGCAGGGGGACTTAAGGTCCAATCTTAAAATTTGTAATAAAGGGGTAAATTTTCCCGACAATAAAAAGAAAAAAGGACAAAGTGCAACTAATGTCATTTTTTGGGCAAGTTTCGCTCTCCAGGACTTTAAAAGCCATTGAAAAAGCCCCCTGGTTTTGTTTAAGCTCCGGGAAAAGGCGAAACGTTCCCACAATAAATGTACATTATTGCACTTGTGTCCTTTTTTTCTTTTCAATCTTTACTTTCGGGTTTTTTTAAACCATTTCACCTTAAGATAATGTCATTAATTCCCCCCTATAAATGGTACCCTCTGGTCTTTCTATGCGACGTGTATTAAAAGTCGGTTTAGGTTTTTCGATGTTGTTGAGTGGGCGGTGGTGCTCGTAAGACCAGCTTTGAAGTGGGCTGAAGAAACAAGTCTCGTAAACAATTTTCAAATTAACAAATTTTGCAACTCTTGGGGTTTTTTATTTAGAAACGTTTTTCCCCCACAGTGGCTTTTAAACAGTTATAAAAGGAAATCTTGAAAAACAGGGGGAAATGAGGTAATCAGTCCCTCAAACCGGTCATGTGATCACCATCAAAGGTTAGGGCGATTACCCCATTCTCCTCCTTTCTTAAAAGATTTCCCTTTTTATGGACCATGAGCCACGTGTGGCGAAACGTTTCCCCAATAAAAACACCCAAGAGTTGCACAAGAGTCAATTTATCAACATATCGGGGCTCTGAACCCTTCATCTACAAACCTGTCAGACACGCAACTTCCCTTGGACTTTTAAATTGGGAATTCTTTCCTTTCCCAATTCTTGGCCGACCTTGGGGACGACCTATTCCACATTGAACAATGTGACACCCCCTATGACTGTCACCTCTCCTACCCCGTTATAACCCTTTCCCACGTATGCCGCATTCTATTTAAGATTTTTGGGGCTGACCACATCGACTCAAGGTTGAGGGAACATTACCTCATTCTCCTTTCCCCCG
>NC_069489.1:17004099-17079782 GCF_026875155.1 Cherax quadricarinatus | reverse complement strand
AGTAAAAGTAGGCCTTAGACAAGGATTGTGTGATGTCACCCGTGGTTGTTTATATATTTCATAGATGGGGTTGTAGAGAACAGTAAATGCTGAGGGTCTGTCTTGGCAAGAAGGCGTGGAGTTAAAAGATAAAGAATCCACACCACAAAGTGGGAAGTGTGTCAAGCTGCTATGCTGGTTTGTGATGACACTGTGCTACTTGAGAGTTTTGAAGAGAAGCTGCAGCGAGATTGGTATGGTGATGATGAATTGGTCGGGTGGAAAAGAGAAAATTAAAGGTGGAATACAGGAAAGAGTAAGGATATGAGGATAACAAAAAGATTTATAGGTGATGAAGATTGGATATCAGATTGGAGGGTGAGGTATGGAGGGGTGAATGTATTCAGATATTTGGGACGATGTGGACGTGTCAGCGGTGGGTCTATGAAAGATGAGGTTGAATCATAGAATTGATGGGGAAAAAAGAGTGAGTGGTGCACTTAGGAGTCTGTGGAAGACAAAGAACTATGTCCTTGGAGGCAAAGAGGGGAATGTATGAGAGTATAGTTTTGCCAAGCTCTTATATGGGTGTGAGGTGGGTGGTGATGAATGTTGCAGCGAGGGAAGGCTGGCGGCAGTGGAGATGTCATGTCTGAGGGGGGGGGGGGGGGGGAGCGGGCAATGGGGTGGTAGTGTGAATATAATGCAGAGAATTCGTAGTTTCTAGTTTTGGAAGTTAGGAGGAGGTGCGGGAGAATACCAAAAAAACTGTTGTCAGAGGGGCTGAGGAAGGGCTGTTGAGGTGGTTTCGGACATGTAGAGAGAATGGAGCGAAACAGAATGGACTTCAAGAGTGTCTCAGTCTGTAGTGGAAGGAACGGCGGGGGTAAGGGGTGTCCTAGGAAGGGTTGGAGAAGGGAGGGGGTAAAGGAGGTTTTGCTTGTGCCCGAGGGCGCTTTGGGACTTCCAGCAGGCATGCGTGAGCGTGTTTTGATAGGAGTGAATGGAGACAAATGGTTTTTAATACTTGAGTGCTGTTGGAGTGTGAGCAAAGGTAAAACATTTATGAAGGGATTCAGGGGAAACGGCGGCCGGACTTGAGTCCTGGAGATGGGAAGTACAGTGCCTGCACTCTGAAGGAGGTGGTTGTTAATGTTGAAGTTTAAAAAACCGGTGGTAAGCACCCTTTCTGGCCAAGGACAGTGATGGGAGCGAATGAATGGTGGAAAGTTTTTCTTTTTCGGGCCACCCTGCGTGGTGGGAATCGGACAGTGTGATAATAAAAAAAAAAAAAAAAAAAAAAAAAAAAAATTATATATATATATATATATATATATATATATATATAATAGTATATATAATCTATATATATATATATATATATATATATATATATTATATATATGCAATAAGATCACAGTAAACAGTGATTTCAGACTATGCAAAACAACCACTGTGAAAAGACTAGAGAAATTCCAAGCGCTTTCGTGACTACTAACATTTCAAGGAACTATGAAAGTAACGAACCACGGAAGGTATATAACAGGGGTCTGGCCAACACTCACTATCAGATCCCACACAGTTAAACACCTGACGGCACGCCGACCCACTGTAAGGGTCCCTTCGGCACAACCACCAACAAACTATTCTACCAAGAAAATTTAAAAAATTATTATTTGTCCAGTGTATTATTAAAATTCTTCCAAATTCTATTAATTATATAAATGGATCTAATTTACTATAAACCAAAGGAAATATTCATATTTTTGTCTACAAAACTGATAACATCTCACCCTCTCTCTCATTTTGCTCTCTTTTTACATTGCTTACCTCTCTCTTAACCTCTCTCTTTTTTCTCATATACTCTTCCCTCCTTGCATCACTTCTACTTGGTAAAAAAATTCTCATATGCTAACTTTTTCTCCTTTACATTCATCATTCACCCAATCGCTCCCCTCTTCCTCCCGCACCCACCTTCCTGTAACCACAAAACTTTGCCTCAAACATCCAACACTACATTTTAAAACCTACCCCATACCTTGCGTCCCCATTGTCTTTGCTCTCATTTGCCCATCTAATCCTCAAATAGCCTGTGTGTTCTTACTCCTAAACGCCTCTTTAGTTTATAAACCTTACTCTCTCTTCCTGATGCTTCTATTTCATTGTATCCCATCTAACTTTTTACTCTCAGAGTAGTACAACTAAAAAGTTGATCAGTTATATCTGTGGCCCCTCTATAAACATGTACATCTTATAGTCTACTCAACAGTCTTTTATCACCAATACATAATACGACAAACTACTGTCATTTCGCCCTACCCATAATATTATGTATACTTATTTTTCTCTTTTTTCTTAAATTGTATTACAGATATCTAAACCCCTTTCTATAGAAAGTTCAATCAAAAGGCCTCCATTATCATGTACCCCTGGCACCCCAAACTTACCTACCACCACTCTCTAAAAGTTTTCCTTACTTTAGTCATTTCAGGTCCCCTACCACAATTACTCTCTCACTTGGTTCAAAGGCTCCTATACATTCACTTAACATCTTCCCAAAAATCTTCTCTCTCCTCTGCATTCCTCTATTCTCAGGTGATTACACGCTTATTATGACCACTTCTCGCATCAACCTTTTACTTAATCCACTAATTCATGA
This sequence comes from Cherax quadricarinatus, assembly GCF_026875155.1. Lineage (NCBI taxonomy): Eukaryota > Metazoa > Arthropoda > Malacostraca > Decapoda > Parastacidae > Cherax > Cherax quadricarinatus. The sequence goes on along the minus strand of NC_069489.1, from coordinate 17,077,144 downwards.
ATTCACACATTCATATTCTCTTTTTCCTTCGATAACTGATCCCTTGCAACTTATGCTACCCTTCTTTGGCACTAACTCTTCTCTCATACTCCAGAATTTAATCCCATTTATTTCCCCCCACGAAACACTTCCCCCTGTTTCGCCCCCTTCAGCTTTGTTTCGCTTAGGGCCAGACAGCCAACTTCTTTTCATTCATTAACATCAGAATCTTTCTGTTTCTTGTCTCCGCACTACATCCACGCAATTCAAGCATCCCAGTTTTATAAAAGTTTTTCCTCTTCTCTTTAGTAAATGTCTAAGGAGAAGGGGTTACTAGCCCATTGCTCCCCCGGATTTAGTTGCCTCATACGACCAGCATGGCTTACGGAGGACAAGAGATCTCTTTTCCACTTCCCATGGACAATATATATATAATATATATACTGTATATACAGTAGGGCCCCCACTTATACGGGCCTGGTGAGGTTCCAGGCTACCCGCCGTTTTTTTTAAAGCGGAAAACCGCCGTGTAAGTGGAACACCCTTTTTTTTCCACTTACAAATGCTTCAAACACTGATAACAAGTTTACACTGACATATTATAACCCTTTGAGGGTCGACAGGCCTCTCGAAAACTTCGTTCTCAGGGGCGGCCAAATTTAAAAAAAAAAAAAAAATTATCTTCTCTTATGGAAAGATAGAGAATCCTTTTCCCGATCACAAAGGACACCAAAAGTTTGAAATTTGATAGAAAAACTTACGGAATTATGCTCTCGCAAAGTTAGCGGTCTCGGCGATGTTTACGCATCGGCGATTTTGCCCACTTTGAGCCCCATTTTCGGCCAATTTCCTGTACTAAGTCGACAAAAAAACATGAATTTTTCGTAGAATCCATTTGTTCTACGAATGGTGCAAGAAACCACTCATTTATGAAATTTAACTATCCAGTACAGTGGTCAGAATTTAGCAATTTTGCCAATTTCACCAAATTTCAAAAGATGCCAATATTCCGAATAGGGGTCCAGAATAAACTCGGAAAGACATTCCTGCACCTAAAATGACATTTCCTTCTAGGTCATTAGTCATGTCTCAAGGCCCCTTTATATTCTTTTGCTTTCACTGTGAATTTTTATTTTCACAAAAAAATAAGATTTACTGTTATGCAGACTACTGCATTAGTGTAAAAAATGGTTTAAATATTATCTGGTGCACTTGTGAAAGAATATTAGACTCACCAGTTGGACGTGTATTGCACGCTTGGCACGATTTGTTTACTTTTGAAGTTTGGTAAAATTCGGAACATTTCTCTACTAGAGCTCAATTTCAAGGCACCTTTTCTTTGTAAAACCTGTTCACAATCATCTCAATTTCTGTAATATGTCTCCTTTTCTATAAAATGGAGACAAGAAAACCTAGAATACAACCAATAAATACCATACGAAAATACTGGCAAAGTCGCTGTTTTATTCCAAAAAAATGGTTTCAAAGTTTTTTTTTTCTCATTATGCACTGTTGTGCTGCGGATTTTTTTTAGGACTGTGCACACTGACACATAGGGACCCATTCATTCATATGAAGGCCTACCAGCCTTTCTCCCACTAGATTGCCTAAGGCCGCTAGGAATTTATGAGTATGTACGTCAAAAACCCCTACGCGTATAAAGACGTACTAGTAACGACGGAAACCTCAAAGGGTTAAGTTAGCAATAGAACAGGCATTCAAAAAAATAAAAAAAGTACAATACACACATAGGCAAAAACTTCCAATTTTACTTACCGTAAAAATATTTATAGTCTTAATTAGGGTTGATGACAAGTAGATTTATTGGTAAGGAAATTAAGTTTGGTTTAATGTATGGTAGTAGCCAGGCTCCATACCAGGCACACGCCACCCTCAGAGCATACAATTCTCATGATATATTAAGCATCCCAAGCGATGTAAAATGTGATTATACAGTTCACTCATTTCACTACTCTTTAAATCTTTGTAGTAAGCTTATAGTACAGGGTCAGGGGAGGTAAGTAAAATGAGATAAATCGAAATAAATGACGAGAGAGAAAGAGATGAGTTGCAACCATGAGAGAGGACAGGCGCCCAGAGCTAGTGTGTTCGCAGATCAGAGTATGTAATATCAAACCTAGGCGAAGTGAACAGTTTTGTAACAAAGTGTACACGTTTGTTTGTTGTACGAAGTTACATTGTTGTACAGTGTTGTCATATAACATTGATATCGTTAGTAGAATAATATAGAAGAAGAACACTTCCGCCTTCTCTTGTAACATCATTTGAGAGACAAGAAGAATACTGATGCTCCTGAGTGAAGGCAATGGAAATAAGTCACTCTGACTTTTAGGGTTTATCTAGGTTCTCTTATACAAATGTTGTTCATGTTGTGATGAATCTATGCTGAGATTGTATTTGTGTATACCTGACAAAAAAACTTACATACCCGAAAGGAATAATTTCTTTACCAGTTACCCCCAGATAAACACATTTCTTATGTTAGATTAGAGAAATGATTATTCTCGGCATCACTTTCCTTTTCTTTCCTCGGCACAATTTATTGGCTTACAAACATACTCATATTTTGTTTAATATATTCTATTGTGGAGGTCGTATTTGTATCTTGTTATGTTATGTATCGTGATTTATTTATATAATTTGAAAAAAAGAATATCATTGGCATGGATTAATGAAAATGTGTATATTAACGTAATATACAACAGATTTACTGAGACTCGTGTTTATATATTATTATTATTTTATTGTTCATTTCTAATATGGCCGTCACTTGTGCAAGTCGTCTGCTACCACATCTCATTTTTATGTTTATACTATTGTGGGGGTAATGTTATTTATATCTTTTTATGTTATGTATCGTGTTTATTATATAATTTTGAAAAAATATCCTAGATGGAATTAATGAATAAATGTTGCATTACAGTAATATACGGAATCATTTAAAGATGTTACTCGTTGATTATTATTATCATTACTATATGAGTCTGGAGTATCAGACACTTTACTGATTTTAATGTGTACCGCTGCATTACTGCGCACAGATGTAAGGTTATTTAAGTACAGGTATACATCACGTATAATTATCAGAGTATATATAAAAAGCTATGAAATAACTTTTAAACAACATTATGACATTTTGGAGTTTCCAGACAAAAATGGAGAGACTTGTGCTTACTGAGCTCACGGAAGAATGTAACACACAGAGGGGGGCGCGCGGGGACCGTATTAGAAAAGTCAGGTGGGGGGAGCCGTTATAAGCCAAAAGTTTTGGTAATAATTTGAAATGGACCGTTTAGCGGAACGCCGGTAAAAGTGAACGCTCGTAAAGCGGGGGCCTGCTGATATATTCTATATAATATATATATATATATATATATTATATACTTATATATATAATATATATATATTTACTATATATATATATAATATATATATATATCATACATCAGTGGACCCTCTCGATTTCCGTTTATCGATCACGCCTCCAAAGGCGGATCCAAAGAAATATGATAAGCTGTATATTCTGTAACGTGCGTTTGTACGTGTATGATTTGGGGGTTTCTGGAATGGGACTATTCGGTCAGTTCTAGGCACAGAATAATACTACTGGAATGAAAAAAAGTTGTTAAACGGGGGGGCTACTGTATAGTATAATATATTTATTATTATTTACTTATCACACGCGCCGCTTCCCACCAAGGCCAGGGTGGCCCCGAAAGAAAGAAAAACTTTCACCATCATTCACTCCATCACTTGTCTTGCTCCAGAAGGGTGCTTTACATTACAGTTTTTAATACTGCAACATTTAACTACCTCCCTTCAGAGTGCAGGCTACTCTGTGACTTCCCATCTCGCAGGACTCATCGGTCCGGCCTCGCATAGCCGGGTTTCCACTGAATCACTTCATAAAATGTTACTTGCTCACACTGCCAACAGCGACGGGTCAAGTATTATAAAACCATTCTGTCTCCATTCGCTCCCTATCCAAACATGCTCATGCATGCCTGCTGGAAGTCTTCAAGCCCTCGAACACAAAACTCCTTTAACCCCTCACTCCAACCATTTCCTAGGATGACGCGTCTACCCCGCCTTCCTTCCACTACAGAGCTGATACACTTCAATTGAATCATTCTGTTTCGCTCAATTCTCCTACATGTCCGAACCACATCATACAACCCCTTCCTCATGCGCCTCTGGACAACAGTTTTTGGTATATCCCGCACCTCCTTACTATACTTCCAAACTACGAATTCTTTCTGCATTATTTTCACACCAGACACATTGCCGCTCAGACATGAACATCTTCCCTGTCTCCAGCCTTGCGACTCCTGCAAACATTCATTTCACCCACGCTAACACCCAGATAAGAGCGTTGGTTTAAAAACTATACTCTCATACATTCCCCTCTTTGCCTCTTAAGGACAAAGTTTCTTTGTCTCCTACAGATCCTACGTGCACCCACTCTCACTCTTGTTTCCTCCTCATCAATTCCATGATTCCATTCCATCTTTCATAGAACCATCCGCTGACTCCACGTCCACTCCCAAAATATCTGAATGACGTTCACTCCTCCATACTCTCTCCCTCCATATGAATATCCAATGCTTCTCATCACCTAATCTTTTTCGTTTATCCTATAACCTTACCTCTTTCCTGTATTCACCTTTAATTTTCGTCTTTTGCACCACCCTTACCAAATTCATTCCACAATCTCAGCAATTCTCTTCCCGAATCTCCCAAGAGCACCAGTCGTACATCTGCAAAGAGCACGCGGTGGACAAAATCCCCTCACTTTGGTGGGGTGACTTCTTTATCTTTTTACTCCACGCCTCTTGCCATGACCCTCGCATTTACTTTCTCTTACAACCCTCCCATGATAAAATATAGTTAAACAACCATAGAGTGACATCACACATCTTGTCTAAGGCCTACTTTTACTGGGGAAAAGAAATTTCCACTTTTCCTACATACTCTAACTTGAGCCCCACTATCCTCGTAAAACTCTTCACGCTTTCGCGCAGTAACCTAACTCCTACACCATACACTTGCAAAACATCTGCCACATTTTGGCCCCCTATCCACCTGTCATACGGCCTTTCTCAAATACTATTAATGCCTCCAAGACTCTTTAGCCTTATCTGTATAAACTGTTCACTTCCTATGGTTTCACTGTAAACACCGGGTGCCACACAAATACCCCCTACCTTTCTAAAGCCTCCTTGTTTATCTGCTAATCCTATTCTCGTCTTACTCTTAATTCTTTCAATTAATAGACTCTACATACACTTTTTACCAGGTACCACTCAAAAGACTTATCTCCTATATATATATATATTATACTATATATATATATATATAATTAGTATATATATATTCTATATATATAGGATGCTAGGGTTTGTAGACTCAGCAACTCACCCAGCTGGATAGTACTACCGTCCTGCCAGATTGACTGTGAAACAAAAACCTGTAACTGTCTTTGCCTGATGGTAGGATGCTGGTTTTCTTTTTCTGTTTCATAAACACGCTAAGATAAACAGGGATATCTTGCTACTTCCTACTTACACTTTGGTCACACTTCATAGCCCACGCACCTTGCATATAGATATAATATTATACATAGACATCAGGTTTTTCTCCTTTTTTCAAATTAAGCTCTTGTTCTTTTTATTTCTCTATTGCCATGGGGAAGTGGAAATGAATCTTTTCCTCCGTAAAGACCATGCGTGTCGTATGAGCGACTATAAATGCTGGGAGAACCAATGGGCTACAGTAACCCTTCCTCTGTATTACAATTGTACTAAAAAAGAGAAGAAGGAATACTTCTATAAAACTGGGTTTCGCTTAAATGTGCGTGTGGTAGTGTAAGTGCAGGATGAACAGACGAAACAGATGATTGCTGATGTTATGAATGAAAAAGAAGTTGGATGTCATGGCCCTAAGCGAAAACAACGCTGAAGGGGGTAGGAGAGTTTCAGTGCGGGGGGTAAAAATAAAATGGGATTAACTCTGGAGTATCTGAAGAGAGTTAGAGCAAAGGATAAAGGGGTCAGCAGTTAAGTAAAGTGAAATGATCAGTTTATGGAAAAGGAGAAAAAGAATATGAAGTGTGGTAAAATTAAGAATTATGTGGATTAAGTAAAGGTTGGATGCGAGAGAAAGTGGGTCATAATAAGCGTGTAGTGCACCCTGGAGAGAGAGGAATGCAGAGGATGCGTGAGAGAGTTTTGTGGGAGATGTTAAGTTGAATGTATAGGAGCCTTTATGAACCAAGTGAGAGACGTAATTGTGGGGTAGGGGACTTTTGAATGCTAATAGGTAGGAGACCTTTTAGAGGAGGGATGTGGTAGGTAAGTTGGGGTGGCAGAGTGTAAATGGATAAAGGGAGCCCTTTGATTGAACTTTGTAATAGAAAGGGGGGTTTTGTTAAACGGTAATACATATTTTAAGGACAATAGAGGTTAGATTAAAAGTATACACGATATGATGTAGGTGCGAAAATGTGACAGTAGTTTGTTTGATTAATGTATTTGGTAGTTAAAAGGACTGTTGAGTAGACTTGTTCAGTGACTGTACATGTTTATAGAGGGGACAGTATATCAGATTCACTTTGCTAGTTGTAGCTATCACTTAGAGTAAAAGGTTCAGATTATAGGTGATACAAGGAGAATAGAAGCATCAGGGAAGAGAGACGTAAGTGGTTGTTGTATTAAACTAAAAGAGGAGGCAGATAGGGTAAGATATAAACAGCTATTGGAGGATAGATGGGTAATGAGAGCATAGGCAACTTGTGTCCGAAGAGTGGTGATGGAGGTAGTTTACAAAATTTAGTGTGTTAGAGTGTGTCAGCAAGGAAGTTTGTGGTTACAAGGCAAGTGGGTGCAGGAGGGAAGAGGATTGGCGATTGGTTGGAATGATCGATGTAACAGAGAGTAGTAGTAAGGTGAGATAAAAGTTAGCATATGAAGAAGTTTTTACAATGTAGAAGTGATGCAAGGAGCGGAAGAGTATTATGGAGAAAAAGAGAGAAGTTAAGAGAGTGGTGAATGAAGCAATGTAAAAAAGAGAGCAAATGAGAGAAGATGGGTGAGATGATATTATCAGAATTTTGTTGAAAATAAGAAAAAGTTTTGGAAGTGAGATTAAACTCAAGTTCAAACAGATAAGCCTAGAGACAAATGGATATGGTGTGGATTAAAAATAGAGGGAGGTGGAGAGTTATTAAATGGCGAGTTAGCGAGTTTTGGGAAGATGGAAGGAAGTATTTTGAGGAATGTGTTAAATGTTGATGGAAGATAGGGAAGCTGTGATTTTCGTGTATAGGGCAAGGAGGAATAACATCTTGTAGGATCATTATACACGGAGAGAGAGACAGTTGTGAGTGTGGTTGAAGTTCGTGAGCGTAGTTGGCAAAATGAAAAGGGAGGGTAAGGCTTAGCCGGGATTGAAGGGATAAAGAAAGAAATGATTTTAAAAGCAGGTGGGGATTAAGTTTTGGAGTGGTTGGTTGCAATTAATTTCCTAAATGTATGGACGAGGTTTGAGGGTACATAGGGTATTGGCAGAGGAGCAGATGCATAGTTCCTTTGTATAACGGCAAAGGGGATAAAAGAAGAGTGCAAAAATATAGGGGGGGATACATTTGCTTCTGTTGAGTGTACCTGGTAAAGTGTATGGTAGAGTTGATAATTGAAAAGAATTAATGAGTTAGACGAGAATAGGATAGGCAGATAGAACAAGGTAGCTTTAGGAAGGTTAGGGGGTGTGTGGAAGGGTGTTTACAGTGAGGAAAACACATATAAGTGAACAGTGTATTTAGATTAGGCTAAAGAGGGTCTTTGTTGCATTTATGGGATTAGGAAGAGAACGGCGCTATGACAGGGTGGATAGGGGGAGCAATGTGGCAGATGTTGCAAGTTGTGTGTAGGAGGTAGGTTACTGAAGACAGTGAAGAGTTTTTACCGAGGATAGTGATGCTCAAGTTACGTATTATGGTAGGAATAGAGGGGAATTTTATTCCAAGTTAAAAGTAGAGCCTTTCATAGACAAGGATGTGTGATGTCACCGTGGTTGTTTAATTAGATTTATATGATGGGGTTGTAACGAGAAGTAATTGCGAGGGTCTTGGCACGGGGCGTTGGAGTTAAAAGATAAAGATCACCACGCAAAGTGGGAGTTGTCACCAGGCTGATTCTTGCTGATGACACTGTGCTCTTGGGAGATTCTGAAGAGAAGTTGCAGGATAGATTGGTGTGATGCAATTTTGGATAGGGTGTGCACAGAAGAAAATTGTAAAGGTGAATACAGGAAAGAGTAGGTTATGAGGATCGCAAAAAGATTAGGTGATGAAAGATTGAATATCAGATTGGGGGAGAGAGTAAGGAGAGGTGAACTGGAACGTATTCAGATATTTGGGTTCGTGGACGTGTCCAGCGCGGATTGGGGGATACTATGAAAGATGTGTGAGGATGAATTCATAGAATTGATGAGGGGAAAAAAAAGAGTGGTGGTGACCACTTAGGATTCTGTGGAGAACAAGAACTATTGCCTTGAGGAGGCAAAAGGGAGGAATGTAAGAGAGTAATAGTTTTACAACGCTTCTTATATGTGGTGTGAATAAATCGAGCGGTGATGAATGTTGCGCAGCGAGGAGGAAGGCTGGACAGGCAGTGGGATGTCATGTCTGAGGGCAATTGTGTGTGGTGTGAGAATATAATGCAGAGAATTAGTAGTTTGGAAGTAGGAGGAGGTGCGGGATTGTTACTCTCAAACTGTTGTCCGAGGGCTGAGGAAGGTTGTGAGGTGCGTATCGGACATGTAGAGAGAATGGAGCGAACAGAATGACTTCACGAGTGTTATTCAGTCTGTAGTAGGAAGGAAGGCGGCTGGTAGGAGGGTCGGCTAGGAAGGGGGTTGGGAGGGAGGGGTGGGGTTAAGTAGGTTTTGTAGTGCGTGCGATGGCGGCTTGGACTTCCAGCAGGCATGCTGTGACAGCGTGTTTGATAGGAGTGAATGGATGACAATTGGTTTTTTTTAATACTTGACGTGCTGTCTGGAGTGTGAGCAAAGAAACATTTATGAAAGGATTCCGAGGAAACGGCAGGGGGCCGCGACTTGGTCCTGGAGACTCGGGAAGTACAGTGCCTGCCTCTGTAAGGAGGGGGTTGTTACTGTGCAGTTTTAATAAAACTGTAGTGTAACGAACCCTTCTGGCAAGGCAGTGATGGAGTGAATGATTGTGAAGTTTTTCTTTTTGCGGGCCACCCTTGCCTTGCACGTGGGAACCGGCCGCGGTGTGATATTAAAAAATTAAAATAAAAATAAAATCTATATATATATATATATATATATATATCTTCTCTTATTTAAATTGTCTCAACTCTGTATTCTCATTCTCTTTCGTTTACTCTTTCGTTTAACTCGTTTTGGCCTCATTAACCGATGGTTGTCTAAGGTTAGCTGTGAGAAAAAGAGAAGTCGTATGCCTCTTGCTTTCAGGTGCCACAGTTGTGAGGGATGATGGTGGGCCATTGATTCAGTTATTTAAACTAACCTACTGCCACTGCACCTACTCACACATTAATATAATATTTAGGTAAGTAATAAGTGTACTCTGTGTGTATCTTACTTTTATTGTGTTTTTAATGCCTATTTTTATTGCTAACTTTGATGTTGGTGAGGGCTCTTGATTTAGGGAATTTGGATTGTGCTACCAGTTTCCCCGAATTAAGCCTGAATGCCTTTCACTTCCCCCCCAGCCCGATGTATAATCCTACGGGTTTAGCGCTTCCCTTGATTATAATATAATATAATTATTGCTAACTTAATATAAGTTAGTGTAAACTTGTTTTTGTATGCATTTATTGCATATTTTATGTGCTCTGATTAATAATCTTGTAGAGCTGTGTGGTCAGCAGGGTGGAGAACATGACGTTTTCTCTGCTCAGCCATCAGAGAAAACGTGTTATTAATCTGCGTTTGGCCCAGCCACTCCCCACTTCACTTTTGTTTACAATTTTCGGCATGAATTATTCATTACTTCTCCTTCGCATATGATGGCATTAACTCGTAGTTGTTTAGAAATGATTAAAAAAAATTCAGTGAAGAGGTATATCGATGTTAATCATATGGCTCTGGGGCTGCGTGTAGGTAGCCGGTAGTGTAGCCCAGGTGCGGGCTCACATACCGGCTACCTACAAGCGACTTCCTATAAATAAATACTACTCACGCTCTTCTATATTAAGACTACACATATTTTAGGGTAAATAAATGAGAGTTCAGGGATGTGTATTTTAACCTCTCTGGGTTTTTAAATATCGTTATTATGGTATGAGACGGGGGGGGGGGGGGGGGATTGGGAGCCGGGTCTACCTACACCTGGGCTACCTGTACCTGGACTGTCCTACAAATAAGTACACTCACCTCTCTCCCTACATTAAGATTACAAATACTGCAAGATAAATAATGAATGTACTGTGAATGTATTTTACTTTGTGTGTTTTTATATGCAGTTCTATTAACTAAACTTAATATAATTTTAGTGTATTTATCATGGAAAAAAAAAAAATAGCGTTCTGGCCGTCCGGCTATGTCTGCTTTTTTTACCTTCTGGGGACAGCCTGGAACCTAACCCGCCGTATAAGTGGGGCCTTCTGTACACCTGCAAATTTGCTGTTTGTAAACCAAAAACATGGTCGGGCGTTTTTTTTTCTCATTATGCACTGTGTGCTACAGGACTTTTTTTATACTGCGAACACTGACCACCTAGACCCATTCTTTCAGTATGCTTAGTCTACCAGCTTCTATCGCTAGTTTGCAGCGCTTAGAATTTATGATATAGAACGGCACCAACCCTGAAAGGGGTTAAGGGTGAAATCTGCTGTTATACAGCACTGACATGGTTGATATTGTGTAGAGATTTGGATTTAACAAGATTCAGTTAGACGCGTGAATGTGAGAAACATGTGTTCTTGATCATTGTTATTTCCAGACGTACGACCCATGTTTGGTAATTTTACCATGAAAATGCCATCGTGAGTAAAGCACAGTTTTTATGTTACATTAGTATCACGCTTAAGTTTTCGAAGTCTGTATTAGTAGGCTCTGTCATTTTTTAGTTAGGCAATCATTGTTACATACACATTACCCCTTTTCTTGATGGAGTAACTTATTAGGTCCTTTTTTAGACTTCAGTGGAATGGAAATTTTTAACATAACACTGCTTTTGACCCAGCCTGCCTGGCAGTTACGCCTCCTTGATATCGCTGGTTTCAGTGTTAATTGTATCTCATCTTTTATTCATCTTTTTTTTAGCCACGTTATCATGCCTCAGCATGATAGTTGGCTTTCTTGAGTACCAATCAAATTATGAAATGTAAAACACACATTGTGTAACTGATCAAAGAATAAACTTTTGTGTGTTTGTACTATAGCAGTAGTGAGTATCAGAGGAGACACCCCCATTCTATGTGAAGGACAAAGCAGACAGTAAAGCATTTAATGTAATACAAAGCATCAATTAAACCTTTCAGGGTCCAGGCCAAAATCTGAAGTGGTGCCCCAGTAGTGTCCCGCAAGAAATTTGAAAAAAAAAAAAAACAATTCTTTACAGATTGAATGATATCTTTTTGTTGAAGGTAATTAAACAAAAATAAATTACTGATCAGTACTACCGAGATACAGCGGCGGTTAGTTTGACCCGAAAATGACCGGGTGACGGCACATCAGTGAACTTCGCAAAATCCCATTTTTTTATTTATTTTTTTTATACTTTTTTCTTTTCTTTTCTTAATTGTTTTTTCTTTTTTCTTATAAACATTTGTGGCTCTGTGAGACCCAGTATAATGTATATTGTATAAGTAAACACTTCATTGTATTCAACACATGATAACTGCCACAATTTGTTTATCATATATTGCTCTTACAAAAACTGTTTACAAGCTTTATTGTATAACAAAATGATGAAAATACTATTTGTTCGGTTATTGTGTTGAGTACAACGGTTCCATATGGTACAATGGTGCCATTATGATACAATGGTACCATATGGTACAATGGCACATGGATACAATGGTACCATATAATACAAATGCTACCTATCGGTACAATGGCACCATTTGGGTACATTGGTATCATATGATACAATGGTTACCATATGGTGGCAATGGTACATATGGTACATTGTACCATACAGTACAATAATACATAGTGGTTGCAATGTACCCTTATGCCACATGGTACTCACTTATGGTTCAAACCCTAGAATTCGTCTGTTAGCTCCACTTCATCAGTCTTAGAACTGTAAGTTGTGAAAAAGGGGAGTCAGAATTCGCCCGGAGGGAGTGAGTGGGGAGTGATAGTTCCTAGCCGCCAGGCATGATGAAACAAAGCTACTTTGCCGGTGTTCCCACAATTGCCAGTGCGGGTGGTCCAGATTTTTTTTCTTATGGTGTGCACACTGACCACCCAGACCCATTACTCTCAAAATGTTAGGCCTACCCGCCCTTCTCGAGCTTCTAAATTTTGACGCCACTAGAATTTTGGGTAGATCTGCAGTTTGGACCTCTCAACGTAAAGCTGTAGATCTACGGGACGGACCCTGAAATGGGTTAAAATGAAACAAGGAGAGTATAAAATATACACCTAGATCTTCTTCTTCACAAACTGGCTGTATCCACTGGAAGACAGCAGGGTGGCCCAAAAATAAAAAATTCAAGTCTCTCTCTTTAACTTTTAGTAGTGTACAAGGAGAAGGGTTACTAGCACCTTGCTCCTGGCATTTTAGTCGCCCCTTACGACATGCATGGCCTTACAAAGGAAAGAATTTTGTTCCACCTTCCCCAAGGAGAATAGTACCTTGATAACCTTGGGGTAATTCTTGATATTGCCTAGAAGTTAGGTGTAACATATTCCAAAGAAAGCCATTATTTTTTGATCGAGTATTTTTTATTATTATGATAATTTTTATTGGGTTAATGAAAGAGCTTTCACAAACATCTACAGTACCATTATATTTACTTTTTCATGCTTATATTAATATAACCTAAAGTGGATGACTTTAATACATATATGATTGTGAATCCAATAAAATCTTGTTTTTATTTAAAACTTTGTTACAACATAAATAAACAGTTAAAACAAGTATTAGATAAATACATTTCTTTCAGAAGTACATAAATAGCCAATACTATATCATGATGACTCGACCAAATTTATATTATTTTAGTACTGAATTTAACAGTAGACAATTCCTACAGTAAACAATGCTGTCAAGATAAACTTTTCCAGTGAGTGCAGTGAGGAAATCGTAATAAAGACTATAGTGAATATCTTGGTAATGAGTGAATGACTAGAGGAGGCTTGTTGCAGAGGTTATACCCCAGTAAACAGATACTCTGAAGATGGTGGCTTGTATGCACTCTTGTGTTCTATACATCCTTCTTTGACTAGACCAGCCTCAGCATAGCGAGCGTTTATCAGTAATGTTGGGGTGTGCAGCCGTGCATGGTGGTCACCACCACATTCTCTGTAAGTAAGTTGAAAAATGGATTTGAACATAGAATAAATTTCTGTAAGAAAATTCCTTTAAGAGATAATATGTTCTTCACAGGATGTAAAGCTTTATGAAAATATGCCACTCAGACCCATGGCAGTTGTACTAGTCACTTTAGATTATCAATCGCCTCAAGGGTGGCCTGAGGGGGGGACTCCCCAAATAAAAAAAATAACAAACTTCAGATTTTTCCCAGTAAAAGTAGGCCTTAGACAAGGATTGTGTGATGTCACCCGTGGTTGTTTATATATTTCATAGATGGGGTTGTAGAGAACAGTAAATGCTGAGGGTCTGTCTTGGCAAGAAGGCGTGGAGTTAAAAGATAAAGAATCCACACCACAAAGTGGGAAGTGTGTCAAGCTGCTATGCTGGTTTGTGATGACACTGTGCTACTTGAGAGTTTTGAAGAGAAGCTGCAGCGAGATTGGTATGGTGATGATGAATTGGTCGGGTGGAAAAGAGAAAATTAAAGGTGGAATACAGGAAAGAGTAAGGATATGAGGATAACAAAAAGATTTATAGGTGATGAAGATTGGATATCAGATTGGAGGGTGAGGTATGGAGGGGTGAATGTATTCAGATATTTGGGACGATGTGGACGTGTCAGCGGTGGGTCTATGAAAGATGAGGTTGAATCATAGAATTGATGGGGAAAAAAGAGTGAGTGGTGCACTTAGGAGTCTGTGGAAGACAAAGAACTATGTCCTTGGAGGCAAAGAGGGGAATGTATGAGAGTATAGTTTTGCCAAGCTCTTATATGGGTGTGAGGTGGGTGGTGATGAATGTTGCAGCGAGGGAAGGCTGGCGGCAGTGGAGATGTCATGTCTGAGGGGGGGGGGGGGGGGGAGCGGGCAATGGGGTGGTAGTGTGAATATAATGCAGAGAATTCGTAGTTTCTAGTTTTGGAAGTTAGGAGGAGGTGCGGGAGAATACCAAAAAAACTGTTGTCAGAGGGGCTGAGGAAGGGCTGTTGAGGTGGTTTCGGACATGTAGAGAGAATGGAGCGAAACAGAATGGACTTCAAGAGTGTCTCAGTCTGTAGTGGAAGGAACGGCGGGGGTAAGGGGTGTCCTAGGAAGGGTTGGAGAAGGGAGGGGGTAAAGGAGGTTTTGCTTGTGCCCGAGGGCGCTTTGGGACTTCCAGCAGGCATGCGTGAGCGTGTTTTGATAGGAGTGAATGGAGACAAATGGTTTTTAATACTTGAGTGCTGTTGGAGTGTGAGCAAAGGTAAAACATTTATGAAGGGATTCAGGGGAAACGGCGGCCGGACTTGAGTCCTGGAGATGGGAAGTACAGTGCCTGCACTCTGAAGGAGGTGGTTGTTAATGTTGAAGTTTAAAAAACCGGTGGTAAGCACCCTTTCTGGCCAAGGACAGTGATGGGAGCGAATGAATGGTGGAAAGTTTTTCTTTTTCGGGCCACCCTGCGTGGTGGGAATCGGACAGTGTGATAATAAAAAAAAAAAAAAAAAAAAAAAAAAAAAATTATATATATATATATATATATATATATATATATATAATAGTATATATAATCTATATATATATATATATATATATATATATATATTATATATATGCAATAAGATCACAGTAAACAGTGATTTCAGACTATGCAAAACAACCACTGTGAAAAGACTAGAGAAATTCCAAGCGCTTTCGTGACTACTAACATTTCAAGGAACTATGAAAGTAACGAACCACGGAAGGTATATAACAGGGGTCTGGCCAACACTCACTATCAGATCCCACACAGTTAAACACCTGACGGCACGCCGACCCACTGTAAGGGTCCCTTCGGCACAACCACCAACAAACTATTCTACCAAGAAAATTTAAAAAATTATTATTTGTCCAGTGTATTATTAAAATTCTTCCAAATTCTATTAATTATATAAATGGATCTAATTTACTATAAACCAAAGGAAATATTCATATTTTTGTCTACAAAACTGATAACATCTCACCCTCTCTCTCATTTTGCTCTCTTTTTACATTGCTTACCTCTCTCTTAACCTCTCTCTTTTTTCTCATATACTCTTCCCTCCTTGCATCACTTCTACTTGGTAAAAAAATTCTCATATGCTAACTTTTTCTCCTTTACATTCATCATTCACCCAATCGCTCCCCTCTTCCTCCCGCACCCACCTTCCTGTAACCACAAAACTTTGCCTCAAACATCCAACACTACATTTTAAAACCTACCCCATACCTTGCGTCCCCATTGTCTTTGCTCTCATTTGCCCATCTAATCCTCAAATAGCCTGTGTGTTCTTACTCCTAAACGCCTCTTTAGTTTATAAACCTTACTCTCTCTTCCTGATGCTTCTATTTCATTGTATCCCATCTAACTTTTTACTCTCAGAGTAGTACAACTAAAAAGTTGATCAGTTATATCTGTGGCCCCTCTATAAACATGTACATCTTATAGTCTACTCAACAGTCTTTTATCACCAATACATAATACGACAAACTACTGTCATTTCGCCCTACCCATAATATTATGTATACTTATTTTTCTCTTTTTTCTTAAATTGTATTACAGATATCTAAACCCCTTTCTATAGAAAGTTCAATCAAAAGGCCTCCATTATCATGTACCCCTGGCACCCCAAACTTACCTACCACCACTCTCTAAAAGTTTTCCTTACTTTAGTCATTTCAGGTCCCCTACCACAATTACTCTCTCACTTGGTTCAAAGGCTCCTATACATTCACTTAACATCTTCCCAAAAATCTTCTCTCTCCTCTGCATTCCTCTATTCTCAGGTGATTACACGCTTATTATGACCACTTCTCGCATCAACCTTTTACTTAATCCACTAATTCATGAATTCACACATTCATATTCTCTTTTTCCTTCGATAACTGATCCCTTGCAACTTATGCTACCCTTCTTTGGCACTAACTCTTCTCTCATACTCCAGAATTTAATCCCATTTATTTCCCCCCACGAAACACTTCCCCCTGTTTCGCCCCCTTCAGCTTTGTTTCGCTTAGGGCCAGACAGCCAACTTCTTTTCATTCATTAACATCAGAATCTTTCTGTTTCTTGTCTCCGCACTACATCCACGCAATTCAAGCATCCCAGTTTTATAAAAGTTTTTCCTCTTCTCTTTAGTAAATGTCTAAGGAGAAGGGGTTACTAGCCCATTGCTCCCCCGGATTTAGTTGCCTCATACGACCAGCATGGCTTACGGAGGACAAGAGATCTCTTTTCCACTTCCCATGGACAATATATATATAATATATATACTGTATATACAGTAGGGCCCCCACTTATACGGGCCTGGTGAGGTTCCAGGCTACCCGCCGTTTTTTTTAAAGCGGAAAACCGCCGTGTAAGTGGAACACCCTTTTTTTTCCACTTACAAATGCTTCAAACACTGATAACAAGTTTACACTGACATATTATAACCCTTTGAGGGTCGACAGGCCTCTCGAAAACTTCGTTCTCAGGGGCGGCCAAATTTAAAAAAAAAAAAAAAATTATCTTCTCTTATGGAAAGATAGAGAATCCTTTTCCCGATCACAAAGGACACCAAAAGTTTGAAATTTGATAGAAAAACTTACGGAATTATGCTCTCGCAAAGTTAGCGGTCTCGGCGATGTTTACGCATCGGCGATTTTGCCCACTTTGAGCCCCATTTTCGGCCAATTTCCTGTACTAAGTCGACAAAAAAACATGAATTTTTCGTAGAATCCATTTGTTCTACGAATGGTGCAAGAAACCACTCATTTATGAAATTTAACTATCCAGTACAGTGGTCAGAATTTAGCAATTTTGCCAATTTCACCAAATTTCAAAAGATGCCAATATTCCGAATAGGGGTCCAGAATAAACTCGGAAAGACATTCCTGCACCTAAAATGACATTTCCTTCTAGGTCATTAGTCATGTCTCAAGGCCCCTTTATATTCTTTTGCTTTCACTGTGAATTTTTATTTTCACAAAAAAATAAGATTTACTGTTATGCAGACTACTGCATTAGTGTAAAAAATGGTTTAAATATTATCTGGTGCACTTGTGAAAGAATATTAGACTCACCAGTTGGACGTGTATTGCACGCTTGGCACGATTTGTTTACTTTTGAAGTTTGGTAAAATTCGGAACATTTCTCTACTAGAGCTCAATTTCAAGGCACCTTTTCTTTGTAAAACCTGTTCACAATCATCTCAATTTCTGTAATATGTCTCCTTTTCTATAAAATGGAGACAAGAAAACCTAGAATACAACCAATAAATACCATACGAAAATACTGGCAAAGTCGCTGTTTTATTCCAAAAAAATGGTTTCAAAGTTTTTTTTTTCTCATTATGCACTGTTGTGCTGCGGATTTTTTTTAGGACTGTGCACACTGACACATAGGGACCCATTCATTCATATGAAGGCCTACCAGCCTTTCTCCCACTAGATTGCCTAAGGCCGCTAGGAATTTATGAGTATGTACGTCAAAAACCCCTACGCGTATAAAGACGTACTAGTAACGACGGAAACCTCAAAGGGTTAAGTTAGCAATAGAACAGGCATTCAAAAAAATAAAAAAAGTACAATACACACATAGGCAAAAACTTCCAATTTTACTTACCGTAAAAATATTTATAGTCTTAATTAGGGTTGATGACAAGTAGATTTATTGGTAAGGAAATTAAGTTTGGTTTAATGTATGGTAGTAGCCAGGCTCCATACCAGGCACACGCCACCCTCAGAGCATACAATTCTCATGATATATTAAGCATCCCAAGCGATGTAAAATGTGATTATACAGTTCACTCATTTCACTACTCTTTAAATCTTTGTAGTAAGCTTATAGTACAGGGTCAGGGGAGGTAAGTAAAATGAGATAAATCGAAATAAATGACGAGAGAGAAAGAGATGAGTTGCAACCATGAGAGAGGACAGGCGCCCAGAGCTAGTGTGTTCGCAGATCAGAGTATGTAATATCAAACCTAGGCGAAGTGAACAGTTTTGTAACAAAGTGTACACGTTTGTTTGTTGTACGAAGTTACATTGTTGTACAGTGTTGTCATATAACATTGATATCGTTAGTAGAATAATATAGAAGAAGAACACTTCCGCCTTCTCTTGTAACATCATTTGAGAGACAAGAAGAATACTGATGCTCCTGAGTGAAGGCAATGGAAATAAGTCACTCTGACTTTTAGGGTTTATCTAGGTTCTCTTATACAAATGTTGTTCATGTTGTGATGAATCTATGCTGAGATTGTATTTGTGTATACCTGACAAAAAAACTTACATACCCGAAAGGAATAATTTCTTTACCAGTTACCCCCAGATAAACACATTTCTTATGTTAGATTAGAGAAATGATTATTCTCGGCATCACTTTCCTTTTCTTTCCTCGGCACAATTTATTGGCTTACAAACATACTCATATTTTGTTTAATATATTCTATTGTGGAGGTCGTATTTGTATCTTGTTATGTTATGTATCGTGATTTATTTATATAATTTGAAAAAAAGAATATCATTGGCATGGATTAATGAAAATGTGTATATTAACGTAATATACAACAGATTTACTGAGACTCGTGTTTATATATTATTATTATTTTATTGTTCATTTCTAATATGGCCGTCACTTGTGCAAGTCGTCTGCTACCACATCTCATTTTTATGTTTATACTATTGTGGGGGTAATGTTATTTATATCTTTTTATGTTATGTATCGTGTTTATTATATAATTTTGAAAAAATATCCTAGATGGAATTAATGAATAAATGTTGCATTACAGTAATATACGGAATCATTTAAAGATGTTACTCGTTGATTATTATTATCATTACTATATGAGTCTGGAGTATCAGACACTTTACTGATTTTAATGTGTACCGCTGCATTACTGCGCACAGATGTAAGGTTATTTAAGTACAGGTATACATCACGTATAATTATCAGAGTATATATAAAAAGCTATGAAATAACTTTTAAACAACATTATGACATTTTGGAGTTTCCAGACAAAAATGGAGAGACTTGTGCTTACTGAGCTCACGGAAGAATGTAACACACAGAGGGGGGCGCGCGGGGACCGTATTAGAAAAGTCAGGTGGGGGGAGCCGTTATAAGCCAAAAGTTTTGGTAATAATTTGAAATGGACCGTTTAGCGGAACGCCGGTAAAAGTGAACGCTCGTAAAGCGGGGGCCTGCTGATATATTCTATATAATATATATATATATATATATATTATATACTTATATATATAATATATATATATTTACTATATATATATATAATATATATATATATCATACATCAGTGGACCCTCTCGATTTCCGTTTATCGATCACGCCTCCAAAGGCGGATCCAAAGAAATATGATAAGCTGTATATTCTGTAACGTGCGTTTGTACGTGTATGATTTGGGGGTTTCTGGAATGGGACTATTCGGTCAGTTCTAGGCACAGAATAATACTACTGGAATGAAAAAAAGTTGTTAAACGGGGGGGCTACTGTATAGTATAATATATTTATTATTATTTACTTATCACACGCGCCGCTTCCCACCAAGGCCAGGGTGGCCCCGAAAGAAAGAAAAACTTTCACCATCATTCACTCCATCACTTGTCTTGCTCCAGAAGGGTGCTTTACATTACAGTTTTTAATACTGCAACATTTAACTACCTCCCTTCAGAGTGCAGGCTACTCTGTGACTTCCCATCTCGCAGGACTCATCGGTCCGGCCTCGCATAGCCGGGTTTCCACTGAATCACTTCATAAAATGTTACTTGCTCACACTGCCAACAGCGACGGGTCAAGTATTATAAAACCATTCTGTCTCCATTCGCTCCCTATCCAAACATGCTCATGCATGCCTGCTGGAAGTCTTCAAGCCCTCGAACACAAAACTCCTTTAACCCCTCACTCCAACCATTTCCTAGGATGACGCGTCTACCCCGCCTTCCTTCCACTACAGAGCTGATACACTTCAATTGAATCATTCTGTTTCGCTCAATTCTCCTACATGTCCGAACCACATCATACAACCCCTTCCTCATGCGCCTCTGGACAACAGTTTTTGGTATATCCCGCACCTCCTTACTATACTTCCAAACTACGAATTCTTTCTGCATTATTTTCACACCAGACACATTGCCGCTCAGACATGAACATCTTCCCTGTCTCCAGCCTTGCGACTCCTGCAAACATTCATTTCACCCACGCTAACACCCAGATAAGAGCGTTGGTTTAAAAACTATACTCTCATACATTCCCCTCTTTGCCTCTTAAGGACAAAGTTTCTTTGTCTCCTACAGATCCTACGTGCACCCACTCTCACTCTTGTTTCCTCCTCATCAATTCCATGATTCCATTCCATCTTTCATAGAACCATCCGCTGACTCCACGTCCACTCCCAAAATATCTGAATGACGTTCACTCCTCCATACTCTCTCCCTCCATATGAATATCCAATGCTTCTCATCACCTAATCTTTTTCGTTTATCCTATAACCTTACCTCTTTCCTGTATTCACCTTTAATTTTCGTCTTTTGCACCACCCTTACCAAATTCATTCCACAATCTCAGCAATTCTCTTCCCGAATCTCCCAAGAGCACCAGTCGTACATCTGCAAAGAGCACGCGGTGGACAAAATCCCCTCACTTTGGTGGGGTGACTTCTTTATCTTTTTACTCCACGCCTCTTGCCATGACCCTCGCATTTACTTTCTCTTACAACCCTCCCATGATAAAATATAGTTAAACAACCATAGAGTGACATCACACATCTTGTCTAAGGCCTACTTTTACTGGGGAAAAGAAATTTCCACTTTTCCTACATACTCTAACTTGAGCCCCACTATCCTCGTAAAACTCTTCACGCTTTCGCGCAGTAACCTAACTCCTACACCATACACTTGCAAAACATCTGCCACATTTTGGCCCCCTATCCACCTGTCATACGGCCTTTCTCAAATACTATTAATGCCTCCAAGACTCTTTAGCCTTATCTGTATAAACTGTTCACTTCCTATGGTTTCACTGTAAACACCGGGTGCCACACAAATACCCCCTACCTTTCTAAAGCCTCCTTGTTTATCTGCTAATCCTATTCTCGTCTTACTCTTAATTCTTTCAATTAATAGACTCTACATACACTTTTTACCAGGTACCACTCAAAAGACTTATCTCCTATATATATATATATTATACTATATATATATATATATAATTAGTATATATATATTCTATATATATAGGATGCTAGGGTTTGTAGACTCAGCAACTCACCCAGCTGGATAGTACTACCGTCCTGCCAGATTGACTGTGAAACAAAAACCTGTAACTGTCTTTGCCTGATGGTAGGATGCTGGTTTTCTTTTTCTGTTTCATAAACACGCTAAGATAAACAGGGATATCTTGCTACTTCCTACTTACACTTTGGTCACACTTCATAGCCCACGCACCTTGCATATAGATATAATATTATACATAGACATCAGGTTTTTCTCCTTTTTTCAAATTAAGCTCTTGTTCTTTTTATTTCTCTATTGCCATGGGGAAGTGGAAATGAATCTTTTCCTCCGTAAAGACCATGCGTGTCGTATGAGCGACTATAAATGCTGGGAGAACCAATGGGCTACAGTAACCCTTCCTCTGTATTACAATTGTACTAAAAAAGAGAAGAAGGAATACTTCTATAAAACTGGGTTTCGCTTAAATGTGCGTGTGGTAGTGTAAGTGCAGGATGAACAGACGAAACAGATGATTGCTGATGTTATGAATGAAAAAGAAGTTGGATGTCATGGCCCTAAGCGAAAACAACGCTGAAGGGGGTAGGAGAGTTTCAGTGCGGGGGGTAAAAATAAAATGGGATTAACTCTGGAGTATCTGAAGAGAGTTAGAGCAAAGGATAAAGGGGTCAGCAGTTAAGTAAAGTGAAATGATCAGTTTATGGAAAAGGAGAAAAAGAATATGAAGTGTGGTAAAATTAAGAATTATGTGGATTAAGTAAAGGTTGGATGCGAGAGAAAGTGGGTCATAATAAGCGTGTAGTGCACCCTGGAGAGAGAGGAATGCAGAGGATGCGTGAGAGAGTTTTGTGGGAGATGTTAAGTTGAATGTATAGGAGCCTTTATGAACCAAGTGAGAGACGTAATTGTGGGGTAGGGGACTTTTGAATGCTAATAGGTAGGAGACCTTTTAGAGGAGGGATGTGGTAGGTAAGTTGGGGTGGCAGAGTGTAAATGGATAAAGGGAGCCCTTTGATTGAACTTTGTAATAGAAAGGGGGGTTTTGTTAAACGGTAATACATATTTTAAGGACAATAGAGGTTAGATTAAAAGTATACACGATATGATGTAGGTGCGAAAATGTGACAGTAGTTTGTTTGATTAATGTATTTGGTAGTTAAAAGGACTGTTGAGTAGACTTGTTCAGTGACTGTACATGTTTATAGAGGGGACAGTATATCAGATTCACTTTGCTAGTTGTAGCTATCACTTAGAGTAAAAGGTTCAGATTATAGGTGATACAAGGAGAATAGAAGCATCAGGGAAGAGAGACGTAAGTGGTTGTTGTATTAAACTAAAAGAGGAGGCAGATAGGGTAAGATATAAACAGCTATTGGAGGATAGATGGGTAATGAGAGCATAGGCAACTTGTGTCCGAAGAGTGGTGATGGAGGTAGTTTACAAAATTTAGTGTGTTAGAGTGTGTCAGCAAGGAAGTTTGTGGTTACAAGGCAAGTGGGTGCAGGAGGGAAGAGGATTGGCGATTGGTTGGAATGATCGATGTAACAGAGAGTAGTAGTAAGGTGAGATAAAAGTTAGCATATGAAGAAGTTTTTACAATGTAGAAGTGATGCAAGGAGCGGAAGAGTATTATGGAGAAAAAGAGAGAAGTTAAGAGAGTGGTGAATGAAGCAATGTAAAAAAGAGAGCAAATGAGAGAAGATGGGTGAGATGATATTATCAGAATTTTGTTGAAAATAAGAAAAAGTTTTGGAAGTGAGATTAAACTCAAGTTCAAACAGATAAGCCTAGAGACAAATGGATATGGTGTGGATTAAAAATAGAGGGAGGTGGAGAGTTATTAAATGGCGAGTTAGCGAGTTTTGGGAAGATGGAAGGAAGTATTTTGAGGAATGTGTTAAATGTTGATGGAAGATAGGGAAGCTGTGATTTTCGTGTATAGGGCAAGGAGGAATAACATCTTGTAGGATCATTATACACGGAGAGAGAGACAGTTGTGAGTGTGGTTGAAGTTCGTGAGCGTAGTTGGCAAAATGAAAAGGGAGGGTAAGGCTTAGCCGGGATTGAAGGGATAAAGAAAGAAATGATTTTAAAAGCAGGTGGGGATTAAGTTTTGGAGTGGTTGGTTGCAATTAATTTCCTAAATGTATGGACGAGGTTTGAGGGTACATAGGGTATTGGCAGAGGAGCAGATGCATAGTTCCTTTGTATAACGGCAAAGGGGATAAAAGAAGAGTGCAAAAATATAGGGGGGGATACATTTGCTTCTGTTGAGTGTACCTGGTAAAGTGTATGGTAGAGTTGATAATTGAAAAGAATTAATGAGTTAGACGAGAATAGGATAGGCAGATAGAACAAGGTAGCTTTAGGAAGGTTAGGGGGTGTGTGGAAGGGTGTTTACAGTGAGGAAAACACATATAAGTGAACAGTGTATTTAGATTAGGCTAAAGAGGGTCTTTGTTGCATTTATGGGATTAGGAAGAGAACGGCGCTATGACAGGGTGGATAGGGGGAGCAATGTGGCAGATGTTGCAAGTTGTGTGTAGGAGGTAGGTTACTGAAGACAGTGAAGAGTTTTTACCGAGGATAGTGATGCTCAAGTTACGTATTATGGTAGGAATAGAGGGGAATTTTATTCCAAGTTAAAAGTAGAGCCTTTCATAGACAAGGATGTGTGATGTCACCGTGGTTGTTTAATTAGATTTATATGATGGGGTTGTAACGAGAAGTAATTGCGAGGGTCTTGGCACGGGGCGTTGGAGTTAAAAGATAAAGATCACCACGCAAAGTGGGAGTTGTCACCAGGCTGATTCTTGCTGATGACACTGTGCTCTTGGGAGATTCTGAAGAGAAGTTGCAGGATAGATTGGTGTGATGCAATTTTGGATAGGGTGTGCACAGAAGAAAATTGTAAAGGTGAATACAGGAAAGAGTAGGTTATGAGGATCGCAAAAAGATTAGGTGATGAAAGATTGAATATCAGATTGGGGGAGAGAGTAAGGAGAGGTGAACTGGAACGTATTCAGATATTTGGGTTCGTGGACGTGTCCAGCGCGGATTGGGGGATACTATGAAAGATGTGTGAGGATGAATTCATAGAATTGATGAGGGGAAAAAAAAGAGTGGTGGTGACCACTTAGGATTCTGTGGAGAACAAGAACTATTGCCTTGAGGAGGCAAAAGGGAGGAATGTAAGAGAGTAATAGTTTTACAACGCTTCTTATATGTGGTGTGAATAAATCGAGCGGTGATGAATGTTGCGCAGCGAGGAGGAAGGCTGGACAGGCAGTGGGATGTCATGTCTGAGGGCAATTGTGTGTGGTGTGAGAATATAATGCAGAGAATTAGTAGTTTGGAAGTAGGAGGAGGTGCGGGATTGTTACTCTCAAACTGTTGTCCGAGGGCTGAGGAAGGTTGTGAGGTGCGTATCGGACATGTAGAGAGAATGGAGCGAACAGAATGACTTCACGAGTGTTATTCAGTCTGTAGTAGGAAGGAAGGCGGCTGGTAGGAGGGTCGGCTAGGAAGGGGGTTGGGAGGGAGGGGTGGGGTTAAGTAGGTTTTGTAGTGCGTGCGATGGCGGCTTGGACTTCCAGCAGGCATGCTGTGACAGCGTGTTTGATAGGAGTGAATGGATGACAATTGGTTTTTTTTAATACTTGACGTGCTGTCTGGAGTGTGAGCAAAGAAACATTTATGAAAGGATTCCGAGGAAACGGCAGGGGGCCGCGACTTGGTCCTGGAGACTCGGGAAGTACAGTGCCTGCCTCTGTAAGGAGGGGGTTGTTACTGTGCAGTTTTAATAAAACTGTAGTGTAACGAACCCTTCTGGCAAGGCAGTGATGGAGTGAATGATTGTGAAGTTTTTCTTTTTGCGGGCCACCCTTGCCTTGCACGTGGGAACCGGCCGCGGTGTGATATTAAAAAATTAAAATAAAAATAAAATCTATATATATATATATATATATATATATCTTCTCTTATTTAAATTGTCTCAACTCTGTATTCTCATTCTCTTTCGTTTACTCTTTCGTTTAACTCGTTTTGGCCTCATTAA
The DNA here is from genome assembly GCF_026875155.1 of Cherax quadricarinatus. Taxonomy (NCBI): domain Eukaryota; kingdom Metazoa; phylum Arthropoda; class Malacostraca; order Decapoda; family Parastacidae; genus Cherax; species Cherax quadricarinatus. Next base: position 17,051,322 of record NC_069489.1, on the reverse strand, counting down.
CCGATGGTTGTCTAAGGTTAGCTGTGAGAAAAAGAGAAGTCGTATGCCTCTTGCTTTCAGGTGCCACAGTTGTGAGGGATGATGGTGGGCCATTGATTCAGTTATTTAAACTAACCTACTGCCACTGCACCTACTCACACATTAATATAATATTTAGGTAAGTAATAAGTGTACTCTGTGTGTATCTTACTTTTATTGTGTTTTTAATGCCTATTTTTATTGCTAACTTTGATGTTGGTGAGGGCTCTTGATTTAGGGAATTTGGATTGTGCTACCAGTTTCCCCGAATTAAGCCTGAATGCCTTTCACTTCCCCCCCAGCCCGATGTATAATCCTACGGGTTTAGCGCTTCCCTTGATTATAATATAATATAATTATTGCTAACTTAATATAAGTTAGTGTAAACTTGTTTTTGTATGCATTTATTGCATATTTTATGTGCTCTGATTAATAATCTTGTAGAGCTGTGTGGTCAGCAGGGTGGAGAACATGACGTTTTCTCTGCTCAGCCATCAGAGAAAACGTGTTATTAATCTGCGTTTGGCCCAGCCACTCCCCACTTCACTTTTGTTTACAATTTTCGGCATGAATTATTCATTACTTCTCCTTCGCATATGATGGCATTAACTCGTAGTTGTTTAGAAATGATTAAAAAAAATTCAGTGAAGAGGTATATCGATGTTAATCATATGGCTCTGGGGCTGCGTGTAGGTAGCCGGTAGTGTAGCCCAGGTGCGGGCTCACATACCGGCTACCTACAAGCGACTTCCTATAAATAAATACTACTCACGCTCTTCTATATTAAGACTACACATATTTTAGGGTAAATAAATGAGAGTTCAGGGATGTGTATTTTAACCTCTCTGGGTTTTTAAATATCGTTATTATGGTATGAGACGGGGGGGGGGGGGGGGGATTGGGAGCCGGGTCTACCTACACCTGGGCTACCTGTACCTGGACTGTCCTACAAATAAGTACACTCACCTCTCTCCCTACATTAAGATTACAAATACTGCAAGATAAATAATGAATGTACTGTGAATGTATTTTACTTTGTGTGTTTTTATATGCAGTTCTATTAACTAAACTTAATATAATTTTAGTGTATTTATCATGGAAAAAAAAAAAATAGCGTTCTGGCCGTCCGGCTATGTCTGCTTTTTTTACCTTCTGGGGACAGCCTGGAACCTAACCCGCCGTATAAGTGGGGCCTTCTGTACACCTGCAAATTTGCTGTTTGTAAACCAAAAACATGGTCGGGCGTTTTTTTTTCTCATTATGCACTGTGTGCTACAGGACTTTTTTTATACTGCGAACACTGACCACCTAGACCCATTCTTTCAGTATGCTTAGTCTACCAGCTTCTATCGCTAGTTTGCAGCGCTTAGAATTTATGATATAGAACGGCACCAACCCTGAAAGGGGTTAAGGGTGAAATCTGCTGTTATACAGCACTGACATGGTTGATATTGTGTAGAGATTTGGATTTAACAAGATTCAGTTAGACGCGTGAATGTGAGAAACATGTGTTCTTGATCATTGTTATTTCCAGACGTACGACCCATGTTTGGTAATTTTACCATGAAAATGCCATCGTGAGTAAAGCACAGTTTTTATGTTACATTAGTATCACGCTTAAGTTTTCGAAGTCTGTATTAGTAGGCTCTGTCATTTTTTAGTTAGGCAATCATTGTTACATACACATTACCCCTTTTCTTGATGGAGTAACTTATTAGGTCCTTTTTTAGACTTCAGTGGAATGGAAATTTTTAACATAACACTGCTTTTGACCCAGCCTGCCTGGCAGTTACGCCTCCTTGATATCGCTGGTTTCAGTGTTAATTGTATCTCATCTTTTATTCATCTTTTTTTTAGCCACGTTATCATGCCTCAGCATGATAGTTGGCTTTCTTGAGTACCAATCAAATTATGAAATGTAAAACACACATTGTGTAACTGATCAAAGAATAAACTTTTGTGTGTTTGTACTATAGCAGTAGTGAGTATCAGAGGAGACACCCCCATTCTATGTGAAGGACAAAGCAGACAGTAAAGCATTTAATGTAATACAAAGCATCAATTAAACCTTTCAGGGTCCAGGCCAAAATCTGAAGTGGTGCCCCAGTAGTGTCCCGCAAGAAATTTGAAAAAAAAAAAAAACAATTCTTTACAGATTGAATGATATCTTTTTGTTGAAGGTAATTAAACAAAAATAAATTACTGATCAGTACTACCGAGATACAGCGGCGGTTAGTTTGACCCGAAAATGACCGGGTGACGGCACATCAGTGAACTTCGCAAAATCCCATTTTTTTATTTATTTTTTTTATACTTTTTTCTTTTCTTTTCTTAATTGTTTTTTCTTTTTTCTTATAAACATTTGTGGCTCTGTGAGACCCAGTATAATGTATATTGTATAAGTAAACACTTCATTGTATTCAACACATGATAACTGCCACAATTTGTTTATCATATATTGCTCTTACAAAAACTGTTTACAAGCTTTATTGTATAACAAAATGATGAAAATACTATTTGTTCGGTTATTGTGTTGAGTACAACGGTTCCATATGGTACAATGGTGCCATTATGATACAATGGTACCATATGGTACAATGGCACATGGATACAATGGTACCATATAATACAAATGCTACCTATCGGTACAATGGCACCATTTGGGTACATTGGTATCATATGATACAATGGTTACCATATGGTGGCAATGGTACATATGGTACATTGTACCATACAGTACAATAATACATAGTGGTTGCAATGTACCCTTATGCCACATGGTACTCACTTATGGTTCAAACCCTAGAATTCGTCTGTTAGCTCCACTTCATCAGTCTTAGAACTGTAAGTTGTGAAAAAGGGGAGTCAGAATTCGCCCGGAGGGAGTGAGTGGGGAGTGATAGTTCCTAGCCGCCAGGCATGATGAAACAAAGCTACTTTGCCGGTGTTCCCACAATTGCCAGTGCGGGTGGTCCAGATTTTTTTTCTTATGGTGTGCACACTGACCACCCAGACCCATTACTCTCAAAATGTTAGGCCTACCCGCCCTTCTCGAGCTTCTAAATTTTGACGCCACTAGAATTTTGGGTAGATCTGCAGTTTGGACCTCTCAACGTAAAGCTGTAGATCTACGGGACGGACCCTGAAATGGGTTAAAATGAAACAAGGAGAGTATAAAATATACACCTAGATCTTCTTCTTCACAAACTGGCTGTATCCACTGGAAGACAGCAGGGTGGCCCAAAAATAAAAAATTCAAGTCTCTCTCTTTAACTTTTAGTAGTGTACAAGGAGAAGGGTTACTAGCACCTTGCTCCTGGCATTTTAGTCGCCCCTTACGACATGCATGGCCTTACAAAGGAAAGAATTTTGTTCCACCTTCCCCAAGGAGAATAGTACCTTGATAACCTTGGGGTAATTCTTGATATTGCCTAGAAGTTAGGTGTAACATATTCCAAAGAAAGCCATTATTTTTTGATCGAGTATTTTTTATTATTATGATAATTTTTATTGGGTTAATGAAAGAGCTTTCACAAACATCTACAGTACCATTATATTTACTTTTTCATGCTTATATTAATATAACCTAAAGTGGATGACTTTAATACATATATGATTGTGAATCCAATAAAATCTTGTTTTTATTTAAAACTTTGTTACAACATAAATAAACAGTTAAAACAAGTATTAGATAAATACATTTCTTTCAGAAGTACATAAATAGCCAATACTATATCATGATGACTCGACCAAATTTATATTATTTTAGTACTGAATTTAACAGTAGACAATTCCTACAGTAAACAATGCTGTCAAGATAAACTTTTCCAGTGAGTGCAGTGAGGAAATCGTAATAAAGACTATAGTGAATATCTTGGTAATGAGTGAATGACTAGAGGAGGCTTGTTGCAGAGGTTATACCCCAGTAAACAGATACTCTGAAGATGGTGGCTTGTATGCACTCTTGTGTTCTATACATCCTTCTTTGACTAGACCAGCCTCAGCATAGCGAGCGTTATCAGTAATGTTGGGTGTGCAGCCGTCCATGGTGGTCACCACCACATTCTCTGTAAGTAAGAAGAAAATGGGAATTTGATCATACATAAAATTTCTGTAAGAAAATTTCCTTTAAGAGATAATATGTTACTTCACGGTGTACCAAGCTTTATGAAATAAATGCATTCCAGACCCATGGCAGTTGTACTAAGCTCACTTAAGATATCAATCCTCAAGGGTGGCCTGAGGGGGGAGACTCCCCAAATAAAAAATAACACTTCAAGACAAGTTCCCTAGCCCTGGTTCCATCCAGGTGTCCACCCTGAGCCCATCTTATTGGAAACTTCAGGAACTGCTCCTGTCAGTACTGAATTCCACAGAAGAGTATTTATTATGCTATGTGAACTTCAGTCATATGTGGAGAATGTATGTTACACCTATGGAATATTTACAGAAATGGAAAATAGCAGAGCAACAAATCGGAATAAAACCAAGGCAAACGTGTATTTTAAAATCACATTTCTAGTAACTTAGGAAGTTTTAGACCATAAAACTGCTCAGAATCATTTAGATATGTCATTTATTTAGCAATATTTAGCTGTCAAGCTAATGACTTTATTAATTCAGAAATATAGATTCTTATAATTCCTAGACCAAAAGAAATAATTTGCTGTTTGGCATTAAAAACAAAGCAGCAATCTTGACATCTAAGTTTTTTCATGATGGGCAGGCTTTATACTTCACTGTATGATAATTGCACATTCTTGGCCTGGGTTAGACCCATCCCCACCCATTCCTTGAAAGAACTACAGTCATGTTAAAATTTTCTGTAACCATTTGCATTTAGACAAAACCAAAGTGAAGGAAGTGTAGAATAAACCCAGTGAAAAACAGGAGTACTGTTGGCACACTTGGAGAACACTGTCAACAGCTGTGCTCAAAGACTTTAATATAAAATGTATACTATTAGATTAAAGAAATAGTGTCATAACAAAGAAGAGATTTTCATAAGGAAACAGGACCACTACTGGCTCAACGTGCCTGAGAGATAAGTTTTGATGTGTATATAAACTTTTAAGCTGCTAGCAGAAAGAGTCTTGTTGACAGAGCAGTCAACAAAGTAGTTTGTCCTCAAGCTGGGTTCCAAAGGTAGAAGAACTCTCAAAGCCAGCCACAGGTATTTTGCAAATAGGCACTGCAAAACTTTTCCACAACACCTTTCTCAACTGTCTCCTACTCTTTGCATTTAAAATTTCCTGGACAGTTACAATGGAGTAGACAAGCCAAAATCTGTGTACCTTTTAAATTGTACAATACTTAGTTTATTATTTTATGTGAATTGTGTATTTAAAAAAAAAATAATTTTGTAATTTTTTTTTTTTATGTGGCATGGAACATAACCCAATTTTCCCTCAAGTTGTCCACTCTACTATCGCATTTTCATGCATAGCTCCATTTTTCTGGAACAAAACTCGTGTGAAAAGGGGTTGCTACTGTATTTGTAATAGAAATTTGTTTTTTTTGGAAAATTATTTTTTTATAAATTTTTTTTTTAAAAAATATATTTTTTTAAAGGGAAATTAAGTACCGATGAGGGGTGTAAGTGTTTTTTCCGTGTTATTTTTACAGAGTCTTGATGGGGGCCCGTTAAAATTTATGTAGCGTACTGAGCCAAAAAAACTCTGCACAGGGGAAAAACAAAAGGGTTTGGGGTGGGGGCTTCCCACGTTGATTAGGGGTAAAACCAACATTCATAACACGGGTTTCCCACATGCTGTAAAAGGGGAAAACCCAAAATTTTAAAATTTTTTTTAAATTTTTAAAAAGTTTTTTTTATCAGGTTGTGTGATTTTTTTTGTGTCCATCAAAAGTAATTTCAGGGACTTTCTGGTTTTTCCCAGTATCCCCTTTTCCCGAAAAAATGACCATTTTTAAGCAAAAGGAAAAACCCCAATTTGTGCCCAAGATTTATAGAAATTTCAAAACATCATCATGACCCGGGAAAAATTAACCCTTTTGAACCCTGTGGCGCATTTTGAGCAGCCTGCCCCCTTGTCCCTAGTTGCTAAAATTTTTTTTCTTTAATTTACCCAAGCGGGGTGTGAAGACTATCTAGAAAAACAGAAGTAAATAAAATTAATGTATATTCTATCAAGAAAAATTGTGTACACTAGGGTGGGCTTAAAAAGGGGTTTCCCTTTAAAATGAAGGATGGTTTTTTCTTGCTTCCTAAAAGCTTGATTAGTAATTTTATGTGGAAGACTGGTGAAAAGGGCATGCCCCTTTTAAATTTGTTCCATTAAAACGAAAATCTTTAAGTGATTAGTATTAAAGGTATACCACTTTCTTTTTTCAAGGGTTTTTTCCCAAAATTTACGACATATTTGCTTTGTCTGTCTTCCTCTTGAGATTCCACCTTGCTTTTAAATACACCCCTTTAAGTTGCTAACTGATGCGGGTTTGTTTCTCAGCTGTAACTTCCCCCCTTTTTCAAAGAGTTCTTTCCTCAGCACCCCCACCTTTCCCCTCCACTTTTCTCCTATGCATGCAGTTCTACATGACCGTTTAGGTCATGTAAAAAAAATTTTTCAGGGTTTCGGATTTGGGGAATTTTTTTTTGGAGTGCACCCAGCCCTTTGTTTTGATCCCTAAAAAAATTTAAACGGCTAAAGTTAAAGAACCGGGTTGTTTTTCCACGGGGATATTTGAGTGTTTAGGTGGTGGATAAAGCTAAGGTGATTTCCGGGGTTCGCGGGGGTTTGAAATTCAGCATGTAGTTTGCATAAACCTTGTCTAAAACCCGGTTTTTAATTTAAAAACTGAGCCCTTTGTGCTCTCAGTACAGGGGAAACCTGGCACCAAATTTAATTTTTATTCCATAAGGCTTTTTCAAGGGGTCAGTCCTTTGGGAGTATAAAAAAAATTCTTCCCGACCAATTTTCTTTTTGGTTGGCTTTTTCACAAAACTTATTTATACAAATTTTTAAAAAAAAAAAATTTTTAAGAAACCCCAAAATAGTTTCCCAGCAAATTTTCGGGGCGGGTCATGTTTGGTTGAGTGTTTGAGCTTTTTTAAAGTAGGGAGCTTTTTGGAAAACCGAGGTTCCACTGAAACTGAAAATAATCAATATTTTTATGAAAGTTTTTAAATTGGGGTGGAAATAAGTAATGGTTTTAAATGTACAGCAGCCTTTTTAAAATTTTATGGTGTCTTTTAAATTTTTTTTAAATTTTTGGGAACCCAATAATTTTTTTTAACCCGAAACTTCCAAGCAGATTTTACTTCCCACGTTTTAGGGGCTACAAAAATAGATCTACGTTTTTTACATTTTTTCCAATGTAACAAAAAAAAAAAAAGTAGATCAAAGTTTTTTTCACTTTTTTCAAATTTTAAAAAAAACAAAAGAAATCTTTTTTTTTACTTATTTTCAAATTTTAAAAAAAACCCTATATTTTATTTTTGGGAAATTTTTTCGGTTTAAGTGAAGACCCTTCCGTTTAACCCGTTTTTTTTGGGGTTTTGCATGGAGGCAAAATTTCGAAGAAAAATAAAATAAAATTTTGCTTTTTGTGAACAAAATACATGAAGGGTTAATTTTTTACAGGTTCTTTTAAAAACCCTTTCAGGGTCGGCGGCCCTCCCCCAAAACTTGTTCTAAAGGTTTGGGAAAATTTTTTTGAAAAAAAAAAAAAAAAAAAAAAAAAAAAATTCCCTTATGAAATGAAGAGAATTTTTTCCTAATCTTTAATGACACCAAAAGAAATAAAAATTTTTTTGAGGGAAAAAACTTAGGGAAATTAAATGCTTTCGCGAATTTAGGGGTCTCAACAAAGTTTTTTCATTAGCATTTTCCCCCCTTTTAAACCCCTATTTTAAGCCCAATTTCCCCAATGTACCATCGACAAAAACCCAAAAACTTTTTTGCAAAAAACTCCATTTTTTCTATTGAATGAGTACAAAAAAACCCAAAAAATTTTACTGAAATTTGTGTAAAATTTGGGAAATTTTTTTCCAATTTCACAAAAATTTTCAAAAGATCCCAAATTTTCCCAAAAAAGGGTCCAGAAAAAAACAAGACAGACATTCCTGGCACTAAAAAAACTTTTTCCCGTTCATTAGTCATGCCCCCGGGCCTTCCACTTTGAATTTTTATTCTCACAAAAAAGTTGATTTACTGTTATGAGATACTGCTTTTTGTGTAAAAATGGTGTAGAAATGGTAAAAATAATATCAGCACACTTGTGAAAGAATTTAACCCCCGTTGATGTGATTGGACGCATTGCAAAATTTGTTTACTTTTGAATTTTGGGCAAAAATTAAACTTTTCTGCTACTTTGAGCTAAATTTTAAAGGGTATTTTTCCCATTGGAAACCAATCAAAATCATCTAAATTTCCAAAATTTGTCTTCCATTTAAAAAATGAGACCGGGAAAACTAGAAAAAACCCTTAAATATAATATAAAAATTACACTGAAAAGTTCTATTTTTAAACCAAAAGCATGTCGGATTTTTTTCTCATTAGGAAGGTGTGCTGCGGATTTTTTTTTATACTGTGCACCTGCCCAAAATAGACCCATTCTTTTTTGTAGGCCTACCAGTTTTCTCACAATTTAAAGGGTGCTAAAATTTATGCTATTAGTACGGAAACCAAAACCCTGGGGGCCCAAGCCTTACTATTGGAAACCAACCCTAAAGGGTTTAATTTTAATATCCCCCACCTCTCCCACTTAGGGTGACCGTTTCCCCTAACTCAGACTTGCGAGGGGGCTTTCTAAACCATATCATCCCTGATTTTTTCCCTATTCTTTTTCTTTAAAACAGTATACAAAAACGTGCTGTATAAACTTTTAAAAAAATTTTCCCAAAAATGGTAAAAATTTGGCTATTTCTGTCGTAAAACAGGGGACCCTTGACCAACGATGGAATCGATTAAGGGTAAATTGACTAGCGTTACATTTTAAGCAAAATTTTTCCTTTTGGGACTGGTGCAAAAAAAAATTCGCCCCAAACTATTTGTTCCGTCTAGACGCGTCCCTTCTGGCCAGTGTTTAAACCCGCCCCCCCCGCGGTCGTTCCAAGCAACAATGGGAAAACATTTTTCGTTATCACAGTTTTTTTGTGTTTGGGCCACCTGAAAAAATAAGTCCCCATGGGCCCCAAAAAACCCTTTTTTAGTGCCAACCCTACAGAAAAAAGGGGGTGAAATTACTATGGATATGAAGAAAGAGATCATTGCTAAGTATGAAAGTGGAGTGCGTGTCTCCGAGCGGGCCCAGGTTGTACAAAAAACCCCCAAAAACCATCGTTTCTATTGGGGCCCCAAAAAAAGGCAATAAGGGGAAGCTTTTCTTCCCAAAAGGTGAACTAGTTTTCGAAACTGAGACCGAAAGTACTCGAAGATTTTTAGGACTGTTTTTGGGGGAAAACAAAAACAGATAGCGGGAAATAGAAACTCTCAACCCGACATATGTGAAAAGGCTGGGAAGTTGCATAAAGATTTAATTAAAAAAATGCCAGCAACTAGTGGTGATGTGATAAATTTTAAAGGGCCACCAAAGGTTGGTTTGAGAGTTTTAAAGGGGGAAGGGAAGTAAAAACCTAACCCCGGGAAAAAAGGATTTGCTACCTCAAGTCCAAAAGGGAAAGGGGGAAATTTCCCCCTTCTAAACACAAAGACCACCCAACACTCTCCCCCCCCTCCCATCCCAACAATCTTTCCCCCAGATCCCCAATTTAAGGTAAGTGATGTAACTTCGGGCTTTTTCAGTTTTTTGTTTTTTAAAAATTTAAATTTTTTTCATGTGGTAAAAAAAATTTTTTTTTCTTTACTTTGGGGTGTCCTAAAAAATTTAAATTTGTTTTCCCCTTTATTTCTTAGGGAAAAAATTTAAATTGACAAATGTTTAATTTTGCCTAACGATGACTCTCAGGAAGGGTTTAAATTTAGCGTTTTTTAAAGGGTCCACTGTATACGTTTTATGAGCGGGGTTTTTTTTGACGTTTTATACCCCCAAAAATTTTTAGTGGCTTCAAATAAAGGGGGAAAAACCCTGGTAGGCCCCATGAGAGAAAATTTGGGTCTGGGGTGGCAGGTGCACAAAAAAAAAAAAAACCCTGCAGAACGCAGGTGCATAATGAGAAAAAAAAACTGACCGTTTTTTTTGGTTTTAAAATGCCACTTTGAGGTGTTTTTTCGTATGGTATTTAGGGGTTGGGATTTCTTTTCTTTGTCTCTTTTGGGTAGAAGGGAAAACCCAATATTACAGAAATAGAGAGGATTTTGTTTGGTTTAACAATGAAACGGCCCTAAAAATGTTAAATTTTTTGGCCAATTTTAAAAGGAAAACAAATGTTGCCCATTGCCCCATAAGTGCCCAACTAGATTTTCTGATATCCCGTCAAAAAATTGGTTGAAATTATTTATCAGTTATTACAGTAATGCAGTAGTCTGCATACCCAAGTAAATCTTTTTTTTTTTTATAAATGAAAATTAAATTTTAAGAAAGCAAGAGTAATTAAGGGGGCCGGGGGAAATGTGAATAATAAACAGAGAAAATTTTAAATTTTAGTGCCAGAAATGTCTGCATTTTTTCATGAACCCTTTTTCGAAATTGCCATCTTTTTTTGGTCTCAGAAAGAAAAAAAGGGAGTTCTAAAAAAATTAGTTATGATTTTGGTCGACGGGGAAAAAGGGAAAATTGGTAAAAAAATGGGGATAAAAGTGGGAAAAATAGCCACTGCGTAAATTTCGGAGTTGCTAATTTCATAGAGAAAAATTTTCCAAAATTTTTTTTGATAAAATTTTGTACTTTTTGTGCCCATTACCACCCCAGGAAAGGATTCTCAAACATTTCATAAGAGAAAAAAAATTTTTTTTTTTAAAATTTTTTCAAACACTGAGAGCAATTTTGTGAGCGGGAAAGCCTCGACAGTAGAGGCTTAACTTTTTGGGACTGTTTCAGCATATATATACGTCTTACGAGCCCCCATGTTTGAATACGGGCCCACCGATTTTCCTGTTTAAACCATTCCAGAGACCCCTGCCGACGGGCCCAAATTTCACAATTGGCGAATTTTTTTTCCCCCATAAGAAAAAAAAGGAAACCAAATTTAAATTTCTGTTTCGGGACAGCCAAAAGTAAAAAAAAAAATTTTTTTTTTAAACCCCTTAAAAACTGTCCAAAAAAATTTACGTTCCCCATTTTTGAAGTGCCCCAAAAGTAAATTTTCTTTTTATTTACAAAAAATTTTTCAAAAAAAAAAAACAAAAAAAAAAGTAGATAAAAAGGTTTTTTTTACACTTTTTCAAATTTAAAAAAAAAAAAAAAGAAATCTAGGGGTTTTGGACATTTTAAGGGGTTTTTTAAAGATTAAATTTTAATTTACAAAACCGAAACCCAATGAAAAATATAAATCATAAAAAAATGGAAAAATTGAACTTTTTAACATCACACTTAACCTTTTTAAACCCTTTTTGGGTGTGGGGAGGTAGGTAGGGGGAAAACCGGGAAGGCAATTTAAAATTATTTGAGCACACATACAGAGGTAAAAAAAAAAATACAGATAAAAGCGAAATCCCAAAACCCCTTTATACAAAGCCATAATCAGGGGCTGGTTTAAAAATTTAAACTTAAGTTTTAACTAACCCAATGATGAATTTAGTGAAAAAAACATTAAGGTAAACAGATTACTAAAAACCCACAAGTGAGTATTAAAAAGGGACAGGTATAGGTTTGGGCATTCAGTCATATAAAGGGATTCTTTTTTAGGTATGTATTTAAAAAAAATAAAGTTAGATTGGGTTTTTATGGTTTTAAACCCTTTTTAATGTGATTTTAATTTTGTGGGAAACATTTAAGATAACAATTTATAAGGTTCAATTTTTCAGTTTTTAAATTTGGGTTTTTTGGGTGAGTAAGTGATCTTTGGTAGAGACTTAAATTTATAAACAGGTAGTGTTTTTTTTATTTTTAACAGGTAAAAAATTTCCCCATTTTTTTGGCCTTTTATGTGCTTTGGGTTTTTTTGAATAGTTTTAGATGAACCGAGGAACATAAAAAGAGTGATCTTTTGCCTTGGGGTTGGGGGCATGTTTCGTTGAGGTTGGCAAGGAGATTTTTTGAGGGGGGGGTTAAAATACCCGGGGAAGTGTTTATGAAAGGAAAATAGGTGCAGTAAAAAGGGTATGGATGTTTTGTATGGTGGTGGGTTTAGGGTATTGAAAAAATTGGGGGAGTGTGCTGCCTGTATGAAAAATTTGGGTTATAAATTCAAACTCCCGTTTTTGGTTGGGAAATTAGTGGCTGAGATGGTTAATTGTTTTTAAAGGCCCCATGAAAAATTTTCCCATGGGGTGGATGGGGGTTAAATAAGAGAGTGATATGGGGCCAGGGGGGCTGACTGTGGAACAAATTTCCCGATTTTCGATAGTATCCCCAACCTTTTGGAAAATTTTTCCTTAGAAATTTGTTTTATTTTGTGTTTTAAAATTTGGTCTATTATCAAGGTGGTTTCCCTAAAAATTTTTCCCCCTTTTTGTTTTTGTGATGGGGGATCCGTTTATCATTATTTAAGAGGGAATCTGAGCTTTTCCCCCAAAACTGAATGAAGTAGGTTTTGTCAAGGGTTTAGTGTAATTTTTTTTGTCCTCATCCAGGTAGTTTATTTTCAAAATTCGGATTTACGTTTTGGCTATGGGAGGGGCTCGGGTGAGAGAAACTTTATGTAGTGTCACTGAAAAATAGTGGGGGGGTTTGAGAAAATTTGCGAAGCTTTTGGAAGGTCATTTTGTTTTGGGGAAAGAAAGGGGGCCCCCCAAGGACACCCCCTTTGGGGGACCCCAACTTTAATTGGTTGCCAGAAGATTTTGCCCCATTTGGAAACACATTTTGGGTTCTTTTGCTGATATGATTTGGGGGAAAAAGTTGGGGGAGGGGCCCTCTTATACCATAGGGGTGAAAATTTTTAAATGGGGAGCAAGTAGGGTTTCAACTGTATCAAAAGCTTTCCCGTAAGTAAATTTAAGATCCCCAGTGGGACTTTTTTTTTCTCTTTTTGCAGTGTTATAATTCTGAAATGTGTTAAAGCATCTTTTTAGTATTTTTTTTTGGTAAAACCCAAATTGGCAGGGGGGTTTTGGTAGGGTTTTGGGAGAAAAGGGGTGGGAGTAGATTCTTTTAAAGTATTAATTTTTCAAGTTTTTTTGAGAGAGGGTGTAAGTTGGAAAATTGGCCCTAAGTTATTCAACTCTGTTTGGTCTCCCCCTTTTGGGGATCGGGGGGGACCCTTGCTTTTGGTACTGTAGGGCAGGGGGAGGATTCAATGGTTTTTTTTAAAGATGTTGCAATGTTTGGGAAAGTAGCACTTTGACACTTTTTTGTATAAAAAAAAAGGGGGGAAAGGGGATTTAAAAATCTCCCGCCTTTTTTTTTTGTGCATTGTAAAAAGGGGAGATTTGGAAGGGTTAGTCGGGCTGGGGAACAGTGTTTTGGGGTAGTTGCCGGTGAGGTATTTATTTGGTGGGGTATCTGATTTTGGGGATTTTATTGGAAAGGGTTTTTGTCCTATAGTGGAGAAGAAACATTGAGTTGTTTGTTTTTCTGTTGGTGGGATTTGGGGGGTTCATCTGATTTTGCTAATTTTATTTCGCTTTTTTTCCGGAAAATATCTTTTTTTTCCCAAATTTCTGATGGGGTTTTCCGGGTTTTTTTTTTAATCCCCCTCGTAATTTGGGGATAATCTGTTCTCATAATATTTTTTTTTCCCCCTTTCTTATCAGGCGGTTAGGTTTAAACGGAAACTTTTTGGGTTTGGGGGTCTCTGGTTATTTTCCCCCATTCTTTTCTGTTTTTCATATTGGTGTTTTGTATTTATGGTTTTGAGAATGCTGGGTGTTAGCCGGGGACTGTTCAGTCTCTTTTTCTGTCATCTGTTTAGTTTTTTAGGGCCCGTGCTTGTTTTTTAGAGGTATTGGGGCCCTTTTTTTAAAAATTTTTTAATACTTCGCAATTTTCTGATAGATTTTTAGCCCCCAGTGTGCAAAAAAATGTTTGCTAATGCTGTTTGAAGTTTTTTAATGGCTTTCCCCTGTGAAGTCTGAAGGGGACCCTTTGTAGTGTCTTTGGGGTAGTTTTTCCAAAATTTTATGAGGGAAAAAAGGGTAAGGGGCTGTGGTAATTTTCGGTAATTATGCTGAATTTTTAAAGGGGGTATGGTTTTTTTGGGCCAGATGTGGTAAAATAGGGTAAAAACTGGTCTCGGGAAAATCTTTAGGTTTTTTTTACGTTGGTAGTTTAAAAACAGTTTCCATTTTTGTTTGTGGGAAATTTAGTAATCGTGGGTCCCGGTCTTGCAGGAATTTAAAATTGAAAATCACCTGAGAGTACTAAATGATCTTTGTTCCCTGCGTGCATCATTATCAAAACTTCCTAAAATTTTGACTAAATTGGCTAATGTTTACTGTTTAAATCTGTAGTTTTATCAATGTGAGAGGTTTTTGTAGATATTTTTTTTTTGAAATTTTTTTATTTATATATTCCCCATGTTTTATCCCTTTGGGGAAGTTTTGTGAACATTTTAGTTGGCTGAAATTGATTTTGGCGGGGGCCACCCCCCTTTTTTGGTCTGGCCCACAGTTGGTAAAGGTGTGTAACAGAATGGCATAGACATCTGTACTATCAGGGTTACCAAAGGTTTAGTTAGGGGTAAAGATGGGCAAAATTTGGGATTTAAGGGAATTTAGTAATGCTATAGGTCATCGTAATGTTTCTTTAAAAATCTATATTTTAGTTAAAGATAGTTATGGGTTTTTGTTGGAAATTTAGAAGTGCCCTTTTATTGTTCTGGGAGTGTAGAAAATTTCAGTAACTGTTTGATTCCTTTTAAATCATTAAATAAGAAATTTTTAACAGGATTTAATGTTGTAACATAAAATTTGTATGGGAAACTTTTTGTTAAATTAAATATTTAAAAAAAAGTAAATTGTCCCCTTTAAACTAAAAAAAAGCACCCGAATTAATTTTAAAAAATGTAAAATAATGAGCTAAGGGGCTAATACAAATAAAAATTATATTTAATTTGGGCTTGGGAAAAAGAAGTTTGGGAGTATAAAAAGGGGAATTTTTTTAAAATTAAATTATAGTTTAAAATTTAAAAAAAAGGGACTAATTAGGGTTTTGGTGAACCAAAAAAAGGGGGTAATCAAATAAAAGGCTTTTTGGGAAAAAATGGCAAAATTGTGAACTTATTCTACTTTAGCACCCGAGAATACACCTTGATTATTTTAACAATTGGGATATAAAAACTAGGAAAAGTTTTATAAAACTAAAATAAAGGAAAAATATATAATGTTTAAAAATTTAAATAAAGGTAAGCAAAGTTTAAAAGGACAGGGTGGTAGGAATTAAAAATATAAAATATAAAATAAAAAAACAATTTGAAAAATGGTTTTTGCCCTTTTCCAAAAGAGTTGGTTTAAAAGGGTTTTTGACAAAATCAAGATTATAACTATAGATTTTAAAATTTACAAAAAAAAAAATTCACAAATTTAAAATACCAAAAGAATAATAGTAAAAAATTTACAAAGGTAAAAGTCTTGGTTTTTAAAATTATATAATATGGTAGACCCGGGACCCAGGAACACAGGTACAAAGGATAATACAAAGGTTGGGGGTTTAATATAAAAACTTGAAAATTTTTGGGAAAAAAAGTTATGGGAATATAAAAAAATGTTTTAAAGTCAAAATAAAATTGACCCGGTATAAATTTTGGTGTTTAAAAAAATTTTAGTAATTAAAAATGATTACAAAAAAATGAAAAAGTAATGTTTATTTCATTCAATATTGCACTGGTAGTTTAAAAACTTTAAAGGGTTTTTGGGATACAAGGTAATTAAGTAATCTAGGATAGTAAAAGTGGTAAATTTAAAAAAGGTAAAGGTAAAAAAAACAATTTAAGGTTATTAAATGTCAAAAATTTTTAAAAGTAAAAAAGAAATTTTTGTAAAAATGATATTTTTTTTAAAATTTAAATAAGTAATACAAATTTAAAGGGATTTAAAAAAATAAGAGGTATAATAGGGCAGAGAAAAATATCAATTCAGCTAAAGTTTAAGCGAACCCAAAAGTTAAAAAAAGAAAAAAACACAAAGGGGGATTTATGCTTACTATAAAATTACAAAAAGAGGTAGTTGAATATTTAATTTTCTAAGGGGATTGTACAATGAAAAAATTTTTTTAACAATAAAGGAGCAAAACAAAACTACACTCGTAGGCTTTTAAGTTGGACATTGTTTAGGTTTTTCTCTGTAAAATTTTATCCCTGGGAAAACGTGATAGATCATTCCCGTTCGTGTTTTTGTACAGTTGGGCCCCACATTTGTTTTTTTAACTAGAATTTTCCCATCCCGTGTGAAGCATTGGTGTATTGGGGTCATTATTCTCTGCTTAAGTTTTCTACTCTATAGGGGTTTCCTTTACGTTTTTTTTTGGGAAGCACTCGTTTATGTTTAAAATCTTTCTTTTCTTTAATAAAATGCAATTTTTTTTAAATCTTTTTTTCCCATCATGTGGTGGGAAACCCAAGCATAAACCCCTTTTTCACCATGGGATCCTAGTAACCTGGCCCTTTTTTTATTTCAAAACTCGGGACAATAACACTGTTTTTGGGCCTTTTTTATCGCAAGTAATTTCTTTACTGTTTGTTTGGTTCATATCACTGGGAAAAAAATGGAATGTTTAAAAATATTACTTTCGTCCCATAGTTTATTCTTGCTCAGTTTTTAAACTTTTTGGAGAAAAAAATAAATCACTTTAACTGGGTTTTCTAAGTTGTTCTTCCATTTTTTTTACTGCTTCTTAACCACCTTTTTATTAAAGAATTATTTGTTGGGTATGGCTTCTATGGACTGTTTTTGGGTTGGGGTTTTTCACAGTTAGCATTCCAGGTGTTGATTCTTTTTTTTCAAGATGGGGGGGGGTTTTTTTTTCGAGTTGTGTTCCCCGGTGGGTTTTTTTGTTAAACGTTTTCTTTAAGAATTCATTTTTTTCAATAACTAAGTTGGAGATGCATGACTTTAGGGTATCTGGGTTTGTTGGTCATACCCCGAGAGACTACTTGGTAAAGGGTTTAATCCGGGGGAAAAGGGGGGAGGAGGGTGGCGGGAGCCATGTTTTTTGTTATTGTTGTGGTGTCCGCCTTGAGTTGTGGTGATGGGGGGGTTTGGTTTTTTTTGGGCCGGCGTCCTCCTGTACACTTGTTGAAAAAGGTTTAAATTTTTTGGTGGGTTTTTTTGGGTGGCCCTTGGGGCTGGGTTTCCCCTTAAAATTGCGCCCCATAATACTACAGGAAATTTTTGTTGTTAAGAAGAAATTGTAGTATAAAAGTTAGGGTTACGTTTTTCGGGTGGCGGGGGGGTGTTGCTTTGGTTTTGGTGCAGCTTCCTTTGATCTCTCTTTTTTTTCGATTTGTAGGTTTCAGTTGGTAATCTTTGGTCATTCTGGGTGCTTAAAGTTGGGGAGTGCAAATTTTTTTAAGTAACTAGGTCATCATAGGGGGCATTGGAGCCCCTGGAAATTTGGGGAAAAATACGGGCTTGGAAGTCGCTGCTTTCCGCTGCCGGCCTTAAAATTATTTCTTCAAAATACGCAATACATTTTCTAGGCTTATTTATCTATCACAATTCATCTAATAAACCCTTTTAAAAAATATTAATAACTTTGAAAAAAAAGATATATTTTCCTAGAATGAAAAAAAATAAACATAATGTATGGAGGGGTAAAAAGGTGTAAGTGGGTTTTTGTGGGTTTAATGGCTGCCAAGAGAAGCCGTGTGGTTTGGGGGTGGGGGGGCTTTGGCCCCCACCACCAACCCAAATTAAAAAAAATGTGGGGTAAATTTTTAAAAAAGGGAAATTTTCAATTTTTAAATTTTTAAATAAGAAATATTTACAAATTTTTAAAAAATAAATAAGTAAGTTTAAATTTAATACCAAATTTCTTTTCATCATAGATTATCATAATACAGGGATATGTGAAAAGTACCCAGGTTTAAACCCCAAAAAAATTAAGAGTGACGAATTTTTAAATTGGGGTCCTTTTAATTTTCAAATTAAAATTTACTTTTATACACACTTTTATATTTACACTTACCTTTGGGGGAATGTTAGTTTTAAAATTGTAGCTTTATAAGGAGATGTTGGGAGGGTTTTGGGGGGTGGAAAACAGCAGGGCAATGTATGTTCAGCAGTCCCTTTTCACATCCAAACAACATTGGAGGTTACTCCCCATGTTGTTTTTTTTTCTCACTTACTTGCAAAAAAGTTGATTTACACTTTTTGCAGGGTGGAGCAAAAACCTTTATCAAAACCGGGTGCTTTAGTATCAAACATATTTTAGAAACACTGCAGAAGGCAAATTTCTCCCCCTCCCCTTCCTCCTCTACTTTTGTACAGTACTTGAATTTTTAACTTTTTTCTCACCATCTTTACCAAAGGGCTGGCCCCTAGGAGCTTTCTTGGGTCCATGGTGGCTTATTTAGCATTGCAAGCACAAAAAACAGTGGGAAATTAAAAGAAATTGTTTTTTGTATGAACCCCTGGGGGGACAACACCTGCTGGGAAACAATGGAAAACTGAGTGTGAAAAATTGGGGGTTTACAGGCTATATGTTTCCCTTTACGGCAAAAACGCGTACCAAAGGGCCCAAAAAAACGGTCCAATAACCCAACCACAAGCTAAATTTTGGAAAATCGGATTTCACGAAAGTTTGGCGCCGCCGACGGGGGGGGGTCCATGTTTAAAAATACTCCCTAAATTTTAGCCCTACTTTTGTTTAATTAAAAGTAAAGAAAGAGGGGAAGGGACCTAGGGATTGGCGGAGAGATGAATTTGTCCCTTTATATAAAGGGAAAGAGGCAAAAGGGGATTGTAAAAATTTTAAAAAGGAATAAGTTTATTGAGTAAAACCAAGGGGAAAAATGTATGGGTAGGGTTATAATTTAATTAGAGGTTTAAAACCAAAAGTAGGTTTTCGGATGCGCAAGGAGGGTTTTAGAGTGGGTAGGGGGTGGGAGAAAAAAGTGTTTACCCTTGGAAGAAAAATGTGAACAGAAAATTTTGAAAAAAAAGGTAAGGGGAAATTTTTATTGCAATTTTTGGGTTTTTGAAAAAGGGATATGATAGGGTGGATAAGGGAAACAAGGGCGATGTTGCAATTTAAAGGGAAAAGGTGGTAATTAAATTTAAAAGCGTAAAGAGTTTTTATGAGGATAGTGAGGTCAGGTTAGGGTGTGTGAAGAGAGGGACTACTTCCCGGTAAAAGTAGGTCTTAGACGGGATGGGGAATTTTACCATGGTTTTTTAATTTATTTATAGATGGGGGTTTTAAAAAAAAGGGAAATGCTAGGGTGTTCAGGGGAGGGGTGGGATTTAAAATTTTGGGGAATCAAATTTAAAAATTGGGGAAATTTAAAACAGTTACCTTTTTTTCTGATGATACTGTGCTTATGGGAGAAATTTTAAAGAAAAATTGCCAAAGGGTTTGGGATTTATTTGGGAATGTGTGTAAAGGTAGGAAAATTGAAAAGTGAACATAGAAAAAAGTAAAAATGATGGGGGTATCAAATGATTTAGATAAAAAAAAATTGGAAAATTTAAATTGGGGAGGGGGGAGTTGGAAGAAATAAATGTTTTCAGATACTTGGGAGTTGAAAGTGTCCGGATGAATTTTTGAAGGAAAGAGGTTAATCATGAATTGATGGGGGAAAAAAAAGGGGAGTGGTGCATTGGGGTATATGTGGAGTCAAAAAACGTTAACTATGGAGGCAAAGAAGGGGGTGTATGAAAGTATAGTAGTACCAACACTCTTTATGGGTGTGAAATTTGGTGGGTAAAAAAGGGAGCAGCGAGGGACGGTTGGGAGGCAGTGGAGATGTTCCCCTGTTAAGGGCAATGTGTGGGGTAAATATTATCAGAAAATTCGGAGTGTTGGGAAAAAAGGAAAAGGTGTGGAGTTAAAAAAAGTATAATTTAGAGGGCAGAGGAGGGGGTTTTTTGAGGTGGTTTGGAATTTTGAGAGAAAAGGATCAAAGTAGAATGGGCATGGAAACAAAAAATCTATAGGGGCAGGAAGGCGAGGGAGGGGTCGTTTCCCCGAAAGGGTTTGGAGAGAGGGGGTAAAAAGGGGGTTTTGTGGGGAAGGGGCCCTTAATTCCAGCAAGCGTGCTTTAGCGTGTTTGATAGAGGAATGGAGAAGAATGGTAAATTGGGGAAACCCGACGATCTGTTTTAAAATGTGAAGGGGGGGGAATATTTAATGAAAGGGGTTCAGGGAAACTGGTTATTTTCAATAGTCGGACTTTTATCCTTTGGGAAAAGGGAAGTACAAAGCCGGGAATTTAAAGGAGGGGTTTGGGATATTGGCAGTTTGGAGGGATATGGGTTTTGTATCTTTATTAAAGTTTATGCTTCTAAACTGTTTATTCTGGCACCCTGAAAAAAAGTGATTATGTGTGAGTGTGGGAAAATGTTTTTAATTTATGAAGAAAGCATTTTCTTTTTTGGGGGTTTTTTTTTCTTTTTTTTTGGGCACCCGCCTTGGTGGGGACGGCCCCCAAATTTTGAAAAAAAAAAAAAAAAAATTTTTTAGCGACTTCAAATCAAACAGGGGGAAAATGGAAAGGGCCCTATTGAAGGAAAGGGGGGCTGTGGGCATGTGCCCCCCTATAAAAAAATCCTGGCCCGCACAAGTGCATAATGAAAAAAAGAAAAAACTCCGACCGTTTTTTTTAAATTTTAAAACGCCAATTTTTTGGGCTATTTTTGTATAGAAATTTTTGGGGGTTTTTTTCTCGTTTTTTGGGCTCATTTGTAGAAAGGAACCCCATATTATAGAAAAAAGGTTTATTTTGATTGGTTTTTTTCTATTTAAAAGAACCTTGAAATGGAGCTCAAAATTTGGGGGAAAAGTTTTATTTTTTTTTAATGTTCAAAATAAACAAATGATGTCATTGTCCAATAAATTTTTCCAAAATAACCATTCTAATATGCAGTCATGAATGGGTTGACATTATTTTTTAAAAATTTTTCAATATTGCAGTAGTAAGCAAAACATAAATCTTCTATTTTTTTTTTTGAATAAAAATTTAAAAAAAGGAAAAAAAGAGTAATATCACAGGGGCCTGGGGGACTTGACTGATGAACAAAGGGAAAAAAATTATTTTTTGAGCCAGGAATGTCTGCATTGTTCATTCGGGCCCCCATTTTTTATAATTTGGGATATTTTTTTTAATTGGGATAAATTGGCCAAATTACGAATTTCTGACCACTTTAATTTGGGGAGTTAAAATTGGGGAAAAAGGGGAGTTTTTTTGTACTCAATCAATAGAACAAATGGAGTTTTTTTGAAAAAAATTTCGGGTTTGGTCGACTGGAACCCAAGGGGTTAGCCAAAAATAGGGCTTTAGAGTGGGGGAAAAAAGCAGATTTGTTAATATTGCTTGGTCGCTAATTTTGTGAGAGCGTAAATTTTGTAAGCTTTCCATCAAATTTTTATACTTTGGGGTCATTACCCCCCGGGAAAAAAAAAATTTTCATCATTTCATTTAAAATTTTTTTCGACACCAGGAGAAAACTTCAGGATTTTGGGGGTTTCGACAGTCCAAAGGGGGGAAAACATTACAAAGTTTGGGTTACACAGACCCCCTACCCTTATGTTGCTCCTCACTTAGTGATGAATTTGTTTTTCTGATTGGTCTTTGGAAAAGGAACTCCGTTGTTAAGTGAGGGGAGGTGTAATTTTATTAAACTAAAAGTTCTTTTATAGGGTTTTCAAGAAAAAAACCTTTTTGTAGGATAAAAAAAAAGCGTATGTTGCCCCAAAAGGGCTGCTGTTAAAATGTGCTTACCACACCCCTCCCTCTACTCAAAATATAAATACAGGGAACCTTGGGTTTTTGTAATTAATTCGTTCAGAAAATCAAAGAAAAAATGAATTTGACAAAACTTTAAGGAATATTTCCCAATTTGAAAAATGTAAATCCAATTAATCCATTTCAGACAAAAACCCAAAAATAGTAAAAAAAAATAAATTTTATGGGGGAATACAAAAGTTTTACATGCCCCAAAAAAATAAAAATAAATATAAAGGACTGATGAAATGGATAAATGAACATTTAACCCTTTGACTGTTTGCAACCCCAATCCTGAAGTGTCTCCTGGTGTCGCAAAATTTTTGGAAAAAAAAAAAATTATTTTTCTTACGAAATCTTTTCCCGATGGTAATGACACCAAAGTATGAAATTTGATCGAAAACTTATAGAATTATGCTCCCGTGAAGTTAGCTAGCTCGTGATATACAGTGGACCCTCGCCTAACGCTATTAATCTGTTCCTGAGAGCTCAGCGTAAGGTGAAATTATTGTTAGGCGAATTAATTTTCCCCATAAGAAATAATGGAAATCAAATTAATCCGTTCTTGACACCCCAGAGTATGAACAAAAAAACTTTTTTTTTCTACAAAGAAATATTAATTTTAATACACACAAACTGAAGAAGACATGCACAGTTACATGACACTTTTCCTTTATTGAAGATCCCGGTGATGATTGATGGGTGGGAGGAGGGGGAGAGTGTTGATGGCATTAGTGTTTTGAAGGGGGAAACCCTTCCATTAGGACTTGAAGGTGGCAAGTCCTTTTCCGGGGTTACTTCCCTTCTTCTTTTAATGCCACTAGGACCAGCTTGAGAGTCACTGGACCTCTGTCGCACACATATCTGTCCATAGAGGCCTGTACCTCCCGTTCCTTTATGACATTCCTAAAGTGTTTCACAACATTTTCAGTGTACAGGTTGCCAACACGGCTTGCAATAGCTGTGTGAGGGTGATTTTCATCAAAAAAGGTTGCACTTTAAGCCACATTGCACACATTTCCTTATTTATTTTTATATATTTATTTATTATTTAATAATTTGAGCATACAGAGGTACAAAAAAAATATTGGTAAGAGCAGCATGCCAAGCCACTTGTATGCATAGCATTACGGGCAGGCTTAAAATTAACTTAAGATTAACTAAGCAATGATATAATCAGTTATAAAACATTACTGTAAACAGATAACAATAAAGCACAAATGAGTATTACAAAGACAGGTCATATGGTTGCATGCATTGCTGTACATTCAGTAGAATGGAGTATTCCGTTAGGTAGTGTATTTAAATAATAACAAAGTTAGATTGGGTCTTAGGTTTAACATTTATGTGATATAATTATGAGAAACATTTAAGATATACAATTTATAAGGTTCAGTTTTCAGTATTTATTTGGTTTTGGGTGAGTAAGTGATCTTTGAGAAGAGACTTGAATTTATGAACAGGTAGTGTTTCTTTTATATTTACAGGTAAAGAATTCCAGATTTTAGGGCCTTATATGTGCATTGAGTTTTTGCATAGCGTGAGATGGACACGAGGAACATCAAAGAGTGATCTGTGCCTTGTGTTATGGTCATGTGTTCTGTTGAGGTTGGCAAGGAGATGTTTGAGGGGATGGTTAATATCAGAGTTAAGTGTTCTATGTATGTAATAGGTGCAGTAATAAGTATGGATGTTTTGTATGGTGAGTAGGTTTAGTGTTTTGAATATTGGTGGAGTGTGCTGCCTGTAGTGGGAATTTGTTATCATTCTGACTGCAGCCTTTTGTTGGGTAATTAGTGGTCTGAGATGGTTAATTGTTGAGCCCCATGCACAAATTCCATAGGTGAGATAGGGGTAAATAAGAGAGTGATATAGGGCCAGGAGGGCTGACTGTGGAACATAGTACCGTATCTTCGGTAGTATGCCTACGGTCTTGGAAATTTTCTTAGAAATTTGTTGTATATGTGTATGAAATTTGAGTATTATCAAGGTGGATTCCTAAGAATTTTCCCTCTGTTAGCTTTGTGATAGGTGATCCGTTTATCATTATGTTAAGAGGGACATCTGTAGCTCTGTTACCAAACTGAATGAAGTAGGTTTTGTCATTGTTTAGTGTAAGTTTGTTAGTCCTCATCCAGGTAGATATTTTCTGTAATTCGGTATTTACAGTATTGGCTAGCATGACTGGGCTCGGGTGAGAGAAGACATATGTAGTGTCATCTGCAAATAGTGTGGGTTTGAGTAATTGCGAAGCATTTGGTAGGTCATTTATGTATAGGAGAAAGAGAAGAGGGCCAAGGACACTTCCCTGTGGGACACCAACTGTAATTGGTTGTGCGGAAGAGTTTGCCCCATTTGTGTACACATATTGGCTTCTGTTGCTGAGGTAGGACTTGAGGTAGTTGAGGGAGTGCCCTCTTATACCATAGTGTGACAATTTTATGTGGAGCAAGTCATGGTCAACTGTATCGAAAGCTTTACGTAAGTCAATGAAGATCCCCAGTGGGACTTCTTTTTTCTCTATTGCAGTGTATATATGTTCTAGCATGTGTATAATAGCGATATTAATCCGTTCCTGAGAGCTCATCGTTAATCGAAATAATCGTTAGTCAAGTTAATTTCCCCATAAGAAAATAATGGAAATCAAATTAATCCGTGCAAGACACCCCAAAGTAATGAAGAAAAAATTTTACCACATGAAATATTAATTTTAATACACACAAACTGAAGAAGACATGCACTGTTACATGACACTTACCTTTATTGAAGATCTGGTGATGATTGATGGGATGGGAGGAGGGGAAACCGTTGATCTTCTTAGTGTTTAGAAGGGGAATCCCTTCCATTAGCACTTGAGGTAGCAAGTCTTTTTCTGGGGTTACTTCCCTTGTTCTTTTAATGCCACTAGGACCAGCTTCAGAGTCACTGGGCTTCTGTCGCACAACTTATCTGTCCATAGATACCTGTACCTCTCGTTCCTTTATGACTTTCCTAAAGTGGTTCACAACATTGTCAGTGTACAGGTTGCCAACACGGCTTGCAGTAGCTGTGTCAGGGTGATTTTCATCAAAAAAGGTTTGCACTTCAAGCCACTTTGCTCACATTTCCTTAATCTTAGAAGTAGGCAACTTCTTCAATTTCTCTACCCCTTTTCCTCCGAAGCAGTTTCCTCAGGTCTGGCCTCTTGCTGTTCAAGATGATCTAGCAGCTCATCAGTGGTTAGTTCTTCATTGTCCTCCTCCACCAGCTCTTCCACATCCTCCCCACTAACCTCCAACCCCAAGGACTTCCCCAATGCCACAGTGGATTCCTCAACTGGCATAGGATTCTCAGGGTTAGCCTCAAACCCTTCAAAACCCCTTTGTCTACACATTCTGGCCACAGTTTTTTTCCAAGCAGAGTTCAAGGTCCTCCTAGTCACTTCCTCCCAAGCCTTACCTATAATGTTTACACAATTGAGGATGGTAAAATGATCTTTTCAAAACTCTCTTAGAGCCAGTTGAGTTTCTGAGGTCACTACAAAACACCTTTCAAACATACCTTTTGTGTACAGTTTCTTGAAGTTGGAAATGACCTGCTGGTCCTGAGCTGCAGGAGAGGAGTGGTATTGGAGGCAAAAACTTCACCTTATGAAGCTCATGTCCCTAGAAAGTCACTCTGCCAAGTCGAAGGATGACCAGGAGCATTGTCTAATACCAGGAGGCACTTAAGGTCTAATTTCTTTTCAATTAGTAATTTTTTTACATTGAGGGCAAATGCATGGTGTAACCAGTCATAGAAAAAGTCCCTAGTGACCCATGCCTTACGTTTGCCCTCCACAGCACACACAAATTAGCCTTGAGACATTGTTTTTCCTGAACACTCTGGGAGTTTCAGAGTGATACACCAATAAAGGCTTCACTTTGCAATCACCACTAGCATTGGCACACATCAAAAAGAAAGCCTGTCTTTCATAGGCTTATGTCCTGGGAGTGCCTTTTCCTCCGAGTAATGTAGGTCCTGCTTGCATTTTCTTTCCAAAACAGGCCTGTTTCGTCACAATTAAACACTTGTTCAGGTTTCAGTCCTTCACTGTCTATGTACTCCTTGAATTCCTGAAATATTTTTCAGCCACTTTGTGGTCCGAACTGGCAGCCTCCCCATGCTTATCATGCTATGAATGTCACTACGCTTCTTAAATCTCTAAAACCAACTTTGTTGGCCTTAAATTCACTCGCATCACTAGTTGCTGGCATTTTTTTAATTAAAATTGTCATGCAACTTCCTACCCTTTTCAACATATTATCGCTTGAGAGATGCTATCTCCTGTATCTGTTTCGTTTATCCACACCAAATAAGAGTCTCTCAACATCTTCTACCGCTTGCGATCTCAGTTTCGAAAACATAGTTGCACCTTTGGGTAAAAAACAGCTTCCTTGATTGCCGTTTTCTTGCCCACAATAGTAGCGATGGTTGATTGGGGTTTATTATACAAGCTGACCAGCTCAGAGACACACACTCCACTTTCATACTTAGCAATGATCTCTTTCTTCATCTCCATATAAATTCTCACCCTTTTTGCTGTAGGGTTGGCACTAGAAGCTTTCTTGGGGCCCATTACCTGGAGTTTACCTGGAGAGAGTTTCGGGGGTCAACGCCCCCGCACCGGTCTGTGACCAGGCCTCCTGGTGGATCACCCCCTGATCAACCAGGCTGTTGCTGCTGGCTGCACGCAAACCAACGTACGAGCCACAGTCCGGTGATCAGGAACTGACTTTAGGTGCTTGTCCAGTGCCAGCTTGAAGACTGCCTGGGGTCTGTTGGTAATCACTACAAAGGCTGTGATAATATGAAATGTTCCAGTTGTATGTTTGGAAGCGACCGCGGTGGCTGGCTTGTAAACACTGGCACCCACGGGACAAACTGAGGCATGCTCAGGCCAAAGTGGATGCATTTCGTACGGGAAAGGAATAGCGCTGGTCGGGTTTTTAAAGTGCTAGTCGAGGCAAAATTTTTGCGGGTTAAAAGTATCGCTAGTCAGATTTATCGTTAATCGATGCATCGCTGGTTGAGGGTCCACTGTATTTTTATTAGGCCTGAAACCAAATTGACAGGGGTTGAGTATGTTTTGGGGATGAGGTAGGAGTAGATTCGTTTATGAATTATTTTTCGAAGATTTTGAGAGAGGGGTGTAAGTTGGATATTGGCTGTAGTTATTCAACTCTGTTTGGTCTCCTCCTTTATGGATCGGGGTGACCTTGCTATTTTGAGAACTGTAGGAAGGTAGAGGATTCAGGGGGATTTATTAAAGAGTGTTGCAATGATTGGTGATAGCCTTGTGACACTTTTTTGTATATAAAGGGTGGTATTTAAATCTCCTGTCTTTTTTTTTAGTGTGTTGATAATAAGGGAGACTTCGTATGGGTTTAGTCGGAGCTAGGAACAGTGTGTTTGGGTAGTTGCCAGTGCGGTTTGTCATTTGGTGGGGTATCTGAGCTTGGGATTTTATTGGCAAGGTTTTTTCCTATAGTGGAGAAGAAATCATTGAGTCTGTTTGTTGTTTCTGTTGGTGGGAGTGGGGTTCATCTGATTTTGCTAATTTAATTTCGCTATTTTGTGATATCTTTTTTGTTCCTAGAATTTCTGATAGGGTTTTCCAGGTCTTTTTTATATCACCTCGTAAGTTGGATAATCTGTTCTCATAATACAATATTTTTGCCCTTCTTATCAGGCTGGTTAGGATTGCGCATAACGTTTTGTTTGGTCTCTGGTTATGTGACCCATTCTGTACTGTTTTTCATATAGGTGGTTTTGTATTTATGGATTTGAGAATGCTGGGTGTTAGCCAGGGACTGTTCAGTCTCTTAGCTGTCATCTGTTTAGTTTTTTTATTGGGCAATGCTTGTTATAGAGGTATTGGGTCTTTTTTAGAAAATTATTAATACATTCGTCAATATCTGTATAGATTTCTAGCTCAGTGTGCCAGTCAATGTTTGTTACTGCTGTTGTGAAGTTATTAATGGCTGCCTCATTGTGAAGTCTGAAGGTGACTTTAGTAGTGTCTTGGGGTAATTTACCAAGAGTTGTTATGAATAAAGTAGGGTAGTGGTCTGTGGTATTATCTGTGATTATGCCTGATTTTAACCCTTAAACGGTCCACTCAAATTGGCGTTCAAATTCGTAGTGCTACAAAAGTAGATCTACTTTTTTTACATATTTGCAAATGTAACAAAAAAAAAAAAATGCAGATAAAAGTTTTTTACACGTTTTCAAATGTAAAACAAAAAAAAAAAAGATCTACATTTTTTTACATACTTTCAGGTGTTGAAAAAACGTATATATACGTTTGGACCATTTAAGGGTTAAAGGGGATATGGTGTTGGTCCAGATGTGGTCAAGTAGGGAAACACTAGTCTCTGTAACTCTTGTAGGTTTTGTTACTGTTGGTAGTAACATGCAGTTACTCATTGTGTTTGTGAATTCAGTAACATGTCGGTCCTGGTCTTGCAGGAGATTTATACTGAAGTCACCTGAGAGTAGTAAGTGATCTTTGTTCATGCGTGCATCAGTTATCATTTCTTCCTAGGTTTTGACTAAATTGGCTAATGTTTGACTGTGGAACTCTGTAGATGTTTATCAATGTGAGAGGTTTTTGTAGGTACAGTGGACCCCCGCATAACGATTACCTCCAAATGTGACCAATTATGTAAGTGTATTTATGTAAGTGCGTTTGTACGTGTATGTTTGGGGGTCTGAAATGGACTAATCTACTTCACAATATTCCTTATGGGAAAAAATTCGGTCAGTACTGGCACCTGAACATACTACTGGAATGAAAAAAGTTCGTTAACCGGGGGTCCACTGTATTTGGATTTGAATTTAGCTATTATATATTCCCCATGTTCATCCCTTGTGCAAGTATTAGTGATACATTCTAGTTGGTCTGAGTAGTATATAGCTGTGCCACCCCCTTGTTGGTCTGGCCTACAGTTGTGTATGGCTGTGTAACCAGGAATGGCATAGACATCAGTAGTATCAGGCTTTAGCCAGGTTTCAGTTAGTGTAATGATGGACATATTGGCATGCAAGGAATTTAGTAATGCTATGAGGTCATCGTAATGCTTGCTTAAAGATCTGATATTGTAGTTAAAGACAGTTATGTTGTTGTTGGCTCTGAGGAGTGCCTTTGATTGTTCTGCTGTGTAGTAATTACAGTAACTGTTTGATTCATTTAAGTCATTAAATAAGAGGTTGGTATCAGGATCAATGCTTGTAATCATAAGATTTGTAGTGAATCTATAGTTAGAATTAAGTATAAAACAAAGTAAATATTCTAAAGCTAAAAAATAGCACCTGAATTATTTAACAAATTTAAAAAAAATGAGCTAATGTAGTTTTTTTAAAGCTAAAATAAAGGAGACAATATAAAAGGGACTAAAATAATTTGTGGTGAACAAATAAAGTGATGATCAAATAATGGAGCTTGGGAATATGATAGTAGGTAGTACTTTAAAGGTAATTCTTTAAAGTTAGAATTAGGGAAAACAATATAAAAGGGACTAATATAAGTTGTGGTGAACAATAAAGTGGTAATCAAATAAATGAGTTTTGGAATATAATAGCAAAAAAGTGAACTTATTACACTTTAGCACCTGAGAATAGCACCTTGATTATTTTAACAATTGTGAATATATGAACTAGGGTAGTTTTTATAAAGCTAAAATAAAGAAGAAAAATATATAAGGGACTAAAATTAAGTAATGGTAAACAAAGTTAAATGGACAGATAGTCACTATGAAATAATATTGGTTTGTAGGATCTGATTTGTAATATTAACCCCTTGACTGTCGCAACCGCCAATCCTGAAGTGTCTCCTGGCGTCGCAAAATTTAAAAAAAAAAAAATGATTTTTTCTTGTGATATGATAGAGAATCTTTTTGCGATTGTAATGACACCAAAAATACGAAATTTCATGGGAAAAACTGATGGAATTATGCTCTCGGAAAGTTAGCGACCTCGACAGTATTTACAAATCAGTGATTTTGACCTATTTTTGGCTAATTCCATTGTTCCAGTCAACCAAACTCATAGCTATTTCTTTAGAACTCCATTTTTTCTATCGATTGAGTACAAGAAACTGCCCATTTATTGATTTCAACTTCCCAATAACATGGTCAGAAATTTCCAATTTGGCAAATTTCACGAAAATTAAAAAATATGACAATTTAAAAATAAGGTCCAGAATGAACAATGCAGACATTCCTGGCTCTAAAATAGCATTTTCTTTGTTCATCAATCACATCTCCAAGCCAATGTGATATTACTCTTGCTTTCTATTTTGAATTTTTATTCAAACAAAAAATAAAAGATTTACTGTTATGCAGACTACTGCAATATTGTAATAATTGTATAAATAACATTAACCCATTCATGACTGCATATTAGAATGGCTAGTTGGACATTTATTGGACAACGACATCATTTGTTTACTTTTGAACATCGGCAAAAATCAAACATTTCCCCTACTTTGAGCTCCATTTCCAGGTTATTTTTATAGTAAAATCAATCAAAATCACCTCTATTTCTATAATATGTTTTCCATTCTATCAAATGAGACCAAGAAACCGAGAATACACCCATAAATACTATACGAAAATAGACCACAAAGTCTGCATTTTAATTAAAAAAAACGGTCGGAGTTTTTTTTCTCATTATGCACTGCATGCTCCAGGATTTTTTTTATATGGTGCACACTGACCACACAAACCCACTCTCTCACATGTGGGCCTACCCGCTTTTCCTGCTTGATTTGAAGCCGCTAGAATTTATGAGTATATATACGTCAAACACGGTACCTCATAAGACATATACGACCTCGACAGTTAACCCTTTGAGGGTTTTGGTCGTACTAGTACGTCTTACGCGTAGGGTTTTTTGACGTACTAGTACGCATAAATTCTAGCGCCGTCAAATCTCGCGGGAAGAGGCTGGTAGGCCTCCATATGAAAGAATGGGTCTATATGGTCAGTGTGCACAGTATAAAAAAAATCCTGCAGCACACAGTGCATAATGAGAAAAAAAAACTCACGTTTTTTTTTGGCATAAAACAGCGTCTTTGCACTGTATTTTTCGTATGGTATTTATTGTTGTATTCTAGGTTTCTTGGTCTCATTTTATAGAATGGAATGCATATCACAGAAATTGAGATGATTTTTACTGTTTTTACAAAGAAAAGTACCTTGAAATTGAGCTCAAAGTAGCAGAAATGTTCGATTTTTACCAAAGTTCAAAAGTAAACAAATCATGCCAAGCGTCCAATACACGTCAACTGGTGAGTCTAACATTCTTTTGCAATTGCGCCAATATGATTTATATCATTTTTTACACTAATGCAGTAGTCTGCATAACAGTAAATCTTCTATTTTTCGTGAGAATAAAAATTCAAAGTGGAAAGCAAAAGAATGTAAGAGGGGCCTTGAGGACGTGACTAATGAGCAGAAGAAATGTCATTTTAGTGCCAGGAATGTATTTCTTGTTTGTTCTGGATGCTATTCGGAAATTGGCTTTTTTTGAAATTTGTGTGAAATTGGCAAAATTGCTAAATTCTGACCCACTGTATTGGATAGTTGAAAATGGTTAAATGGGTGGTTTCTTGCACTCGTTCAATAGAAAAAATGTAGTTCTAGCGAAATATTCATGTTGTTTGTCGACTAGTACAGAGGAATTGGCCGAAAATGGGGCTCAAATTGGGCAAAATCGCCGATGCATAAACATCGCCGAGACCGCTAACTTCGTGATAGCATAATTCCGTAAGTTTTCCATCAAATCTCATAATTTTGGTGTCATTATGATCGGGAAAAGATTCTCTATCTTTTCATAAGAAAAAATAATTTTTTTTTTTAAATTTGGCCGACCCTGAGAACGAGTTTCTGAGAGGGCCTGTCGACCCTCAAAGGGTTAAAGGGTTAAATAAGTTGAGCAGTTTATTGCACAATAAAAAGTAAAAAAAATATGAGGTAGTTGGTACTAGCTAGCAAAAGATAGTTTTGGGACTTGCAAAAAAAGTAATTGGAATATGCACTAATTGCACACAATAAAAGGTGACTAAAACAAGTAGTGGTAAACAAAATTAAATGGACAGGTAAGAACGATGAATAATATTAATTTGGTATAAGATTTGACTTGTAACACAAAATTATGAGCAATTAATAGCAATTAATAGCTATTTTTTTTAGCTTTAGAATATTTACTTTATTTTTTACTTAATTCTAACTATAGATTCACTACAAATCTTATGATTACAAGCATTGATCCTGATACCAACCTCTTATTTAATGACTTAAATGATTCAAACAGTTACTGTAATTACTACACAGCAGAACAATCAAAGGCACTTCTCAGAGCCAACAACAACATAACTATCTTTAACTACAATATCAGATCTTTAAGCAAGCATTATG
The DNA here is from genome assembly GCF_026875155.1 of Cherax quadricarinatus. Lineage (NCBI taxonomy): Eukaryota > Metazoa > Arthropoda > Malacostraca > Decapoda > Parastacidae > Cherax > Cherax quadricarinatus. Next base: position 17,018,964 of record NC_069489.1, on the reverse strand, counting down.
ATGACCTCCTAGCATTACTAAATTCCTTGCATGAAAATATGTCCATCATTACACTAACTGAAACCTGGCTAAAGCCTGATACTACAGATGTCTATGCCATTCCTGGTTACACAGCCATACACAACTGTAGGCCAGACCAACAAGGGGTGGCACTGCTATATACTACTCAGACCAACTAGAATGTATCACTAATACTTGCACAAGGGATGAACATGGGGAATATATAATAGCTAAATTCAAATCCAAATACCTACAAAAACCTCTCACAGTGATAAACTTCTACAGAGTTCCACAATCAAACATTAGCCAATTTAGTCAAAACCTAGGAAGTACGATAACTGATGCACGCATGAACAAAGATCACTTAGTACTCTCAGGTGACTTCAATATAAATCTCCTGCAAGACCAGGACCCACACGTTACTGAATTCACAAACACAATGAGTAACTGCATGTTGCTACCAACAGTAACAAAACCTACAGGAGTTACAGAGATTAGTGTTTCCCTACTTGACCACATCTGGACCAACACCATATCCCCTTTAAAATCAGGCATAATTACAGATAATACCACAGACCACTACCCTACTTTCCTCATAACAACTCTTGGTAAAATACCCCAAGACACTACTAAAGTCACCTTCAGACTTCACAATGAGGCAGCCATTAATAACTTCACAAAAGCAGTAACAAACAGTGACTGGCACACTGAGCTAGAAATCTATACAGATATTGACGAATGTTTTAATAATTTTCTAAAAAAGACCCAATACCTTTATAACAAGCACTGCCCTAAAAAAACTAAACAGATGACAGCTAAGAGACTGAACAGTCCCTGGCTAACACCCAGCATTCTCAAATCCATAAAAACAAAACACCGATATGAAAAACAGTACAGAATGGGTCACATAACCAGAGACCAAACAAAACGTTACTCGTCAATCCTAACCAGCCTGATAAGAAGGGCAAAAAAAATTGTATTATGAGAACAGATTATCCAACTTACGAGGTGATACAAAAAAGACCTGGAAGACCCTATCAGAAATTCTGGGAACAAAAAAGATATCACGACATAGCGAAATAAAATTAGCAAAATCAGATGAACCCCAACTCCCACCAACAGAAACAGCAAACAGACTCAATGATTTCTTCTCCACTATAGGTCAAAACCTTGCCAATAAAATCCCAAGCTCAGATACCCCACCAAATGACTACCTCACTGGCAACTACCCGAACACACTGTTCCTAGCTCCGACTAACCCATACGAAGTCTCCCTTATTATCAACGCACTGAAAAACAAGGCAGGAGATTTAAATACCTTACCACCCTTTATATACAAAAAAGCGTCACAAGTACTATCACCAATCATTGCAACACTCTTTAACAAATCCATTGAATCCTTCACCTTCCCTACAGTTCTCAAAATGGCAAGGGTCACCCCAATCCATAAAGGAGGAGACCAAACAGAGTTGAATAACTATAGGCCAATATCCAATTTACACCCTCTCTCAAAAATCTTCGAAAAATTAATTCATAAACGAATCTACTCCTACCTCATCTCCCAAAACATTCTCAACCCCTGCCAATTTGGATTCAGGCCTAATAAAAATACTAATGATGCTATTATACACATGCAAGAACATATATACACTGCAATAGAGAAAAAAGAAGTCCCACTGGGGATCTTCATTGACTTACGTAAAGCTTTTGATACAGTTGACCATGACTTGCTCCACGTAAAATTGTCACACTATGGTATTAGAGGGCACTCCCTCAACTACCTCAAGTCTTACCTCAGCAACAGAAGCCAGTATGTGTACGCAAATGGGGCAAGCTCTTCCGCACAACCAATTACAGTTGGTGTCCCACAGGGAAGTGTCCTTGGCCCTCTTCTCTTTCTCCTATACATAAATGACCTACCAAATGCTTCGCAATTACTCAAACCCACACTTTTTGCAGATGACACTACATACGTCTTCTCTCACCCGAGCCCAGTCACGCTAGCCAATACCATAAACACCGAATTACAGAAAATATCTACCTGGATGAGGACTAACAAACTTACACTAAACATTGACAAAACCTACTTCATTCAGTTTGGGAACAGAGCTACAGATGTACCTCTTAACGGATCACCTATCACAAAGCTAACAGAGGGAAAATTCTTAGGAATCCACCTCGATAATAGACTCAAATTTCATACACATATACAACAAATTTCTAAGAAAATTTCCAAGACTGTAGGCATACTATCGAAGATACGGTACTATGTTCCACAGTCAGCCCTCCTGGCCCTTTATCACTTTCTTATTTACCCCTATCTCACCTATGGAATTTGTGCATGGGGCTCAACAACAATTAACCATCTTAGACCACTAATTACCCAACAAAAGGCTGCAGTTAGAATGATAAAAAATTCTCACTACAGGTAACACACTCCACCAATATTCAAAACACTCAACCTACTCACCATACAAAACATCCATACTTATTATTGCACCATTACATACATAGAACACTTAACTCTGATATTAACCCTCCCCTCAAACATCTCCTTGCCAACCTCAACAAAACACATGACCATAACACAAGGCACAGATCACTCTTTGATGTTCCTCGTGTCCATCTCACGCTATGCAAAAACTCAATGCACATAAAAGGCCCTAAAATCTGGAATTCATTACCTGTAAATATAAAAGAAACACTACCTGTTTATAAATTCAAGTCTCTTCTCAAAGTTCACTTACTCACTCAAAACCAAATAAATACTGAATAACTGAACCTTATAAATTGTATATCCAAAATGTTACTCACAATTATATCACATAAATGTTAAACCTAGGACCCAATCTAACTTTGTTATTTTTTTAAATACACTACCTAACATGAACAGCAATGCATGCAACCATATGACCTGTCTTTGTAATACTCATTTGTGCTTTATAGTTATCTATTTGCAATAATGTCTTATCACTGATTTCATCATTGCTTAGTTAATCTTAAGTTAATTTTAAGCCAGCCCGTAATGCTATGCATATAAGTGGCTTTGGCATGCTGCTCTTACCTGTATTTTTTTTGTGCCTCTGTATGTATGCTAAAATTTCTAAATAAATAAATAAATAAATAAATAAAGTATTGGAGGTAGTTGGCATTAGCTAGTGATGAAAAATAAAAAAATAATAATGCACAATGTAATAGTAACGTGCACTATATGCACCACACGTATATATGTATTAAGGACACTTATCTAATCTGTTACAGAAATGTCCGCTTTTCTAAGGAAGGTAGAGAAATCAAGTTCATTTGAGATGGCATATTGTTGTCCTGTTGATGTTTTCCTTACTAGTATTTTCCATCTCGCGTGAAACACTGATGTATTTTATTTTCCTGTTTAAGTTTTCTCAGCCTGAACAGAAGGTTTTGACATTTTCTTGTTAGACACTCATTTATGTACACTCCATTTTTCATTGTAATTGCTGATTTAATTAGGTCCTTTCTTTTATCATATGAATGAAGTCTGATCATTATACTGTGTTTACTACCTGGTTTTCCTAGCAAACGTGTTTCTTTGATTTCATTGTTTTGCACGATGACTTGTACGTGGTCCTGTATTATCCTGATAGCAGTTTCTTTGCACTGTGCTTGGGTTATGTCACTAGGAATGTGTGGACTGTTTATTATAACTGCATCAGACAACTTGTCTTGTTCAGTTTTGTCGTCTTGGAAATCAAGGTATTCATTTAGTCAAGTGTGCATGTTCTGATTCCAGTCCTTGATTGCTTCTTCAACCTTCATGTTTATTGTTGCTATTTGTTCAGTTGTGACTGGCTATAGCTGCTTTCAGAGTATTTTTCTGTGTCAACACTTCCCGATGTAATCTTCTCTTCAAGGTTTTGGATCTTGTTCTCGAGGTTGGTTATCTTGGATTCTCATCGCGCAAGTGTTGCTTTGATATCTTTGATTTCGTTTTCTAGAGCAACGATGTAGTTCTTGACATTGTCAGGAATAATCATACCTGAGTTATCATGGGTGAATCCTTTGAAGGGAGTGGAGTTGGGGGGGGGGAGTCAGCCATGTTGGTTGTTGTTGTTCCCAGGGGGCGGTGGTGAGGGGGGTTGATGATACACCGGCGTCCTGCTGGGTAGACAAATTGAGTTCTAGGGTCCTTGTTTTTATTCTTTTATTACTGATTTTGTTTCTTCTGCGATATCCTTTCATAGCATCACTGAAGTAGATACTGTGTAGCTATGGAGGAGAAGGCTTGTTTTCTCAGAGCTTGGTTAAGTGGCTGTCTGGCAGTGGAAGGCAGTGTTTGGGTTAGCAGGGCTGTCTTCCTTAGATCTTCTAATTTTGTCAAGATTTGGGCTACATTCTTAGTATTCTTGTGTCATTTTGTGGTCTACGTGGGTTCACGTAGTTGTACCTTCACTTAGGCCATCACAAGTTTTGATGAGCGATGGTTTCTTGAGGGAGAAGAGCTGGTCCTCTTAGTCACTTCATCCCAAGCCTTACCTATAATGTTTACACAATTGAGGATGGGTAAAGTGATCTCTCCAAAACTCTCTTAGAGTCAGTTGAGTTTCTGAGGTCACTACAAAACACCTTTCAAACATAGCTTTTGTGTACAGTTTCTTGAAGTTGGAAATGACCTGCTGATCCATGGGCTGCAGGAGAGGAGTGGTATTAGGAGGCAAAAAACTTGACCTTAATGAAGCTCATTTCCAAGAAAGTCGCTCTGCCATGTCTGAAGGATGACCAGGAGCAGTGTCTAATACCAGGAGGCACTTAAGGTTTTAATTTCTTTTAAATTAGGTAATTTTTCACAGTGGGGGCAAATGCATGATGTAACCAGTCATAGAAAAAGTCCCTAGTGACCCATGCCTTACTGTTTGCTGTCCACAGCACACACCAAATTAGCCTTGAGGACATTGTTTTTCCTGAAACACTCTGGGAGTTTCAGAGTGATACACCAATAAAGGCTTCACTTTGTAATCACCATTTAGCATTGGCACACATCAACAGAGTAGGCCTGTCTTTCATAGGCTTATGTCCTGGGAGTGCCTTTTCCTCCTGAGTAATGTACGTCCTGTTTGGCATTTTCTTCCAAAACAGGCCTGTTTTGTCACAATTAAACACTTGTTCAGGTTTCAGTCTTCACTGTCTATGTACTCCTTGAATTCCTGCACATATTTTTCAGCCGCTTTGTGGTCCGAACTGGCGCCTCACCATGCCTTATCACACTATGTATGCCACTACGATTCTTAAATCTCTCAAACCAACCTTTGCTGGCCTTAAATTCACTCACATCATCACTAGTTGCAGGCATTTTTCTAATTAAATCGTCATGCAACTTTCCTAGCCTTTTCACATATGATCGCTGAGAGATGCTATCTCCTGTTATCTGTTTTTCGTTTATACACACAATAACAGTCTCTCAACATCTTCTATCACTTGCGATCTCAGTTTCGAAAACGAAGTTGCACCTTTGGCAAGAACAGCTTCCTTGATTGCCGTTTTCTTGGCCACAATAGTAGCGATGGTTGATTGGGGTTTTGTGTACAACTGGCCAGCTCGGAGACACGCACTCCACTTTCATACTTAGCAATGATCTCTTTCTTCATATCCATAGTAATTCTCACTTTTTTTGCTGTAGGGTTGGCACTAGAAGCTTTCTTGGGGCCCATGGTGACATACTTTGCAGGTGCAATCACTGAAAAGGCTGTGATAATATGAAATGTTCCGATTGTATGCTTGGAAGCGACCGCGGTGGCTGGCTTGTAAACACTGGCACCCACGGAACAAGTGAGGTGGGCTCAGGCGCATGTGGATGCGTCTCGAACGAACCGCGTTGAGCGAGTTTTTTAGCGCTAGCCGAGGCAAAATTTTTGTGTTAAAATGCATTGCTAAGCAGATTTAACGTTTGCGATGCGTTCGTTAGGCGAGGTTCCACTGTATATGCATCTGCAATTTCTCCAACTTTGAACCCTAGTTTCGGCCAATTCCATTGTTCCAGGTCGACCAAACTCATAGCTATTTCTTTACAAATCCATTTTCTCTATCAATTGAGTACAAGAAACTGCCCATTTACCGATTTCAACTACCCAATAAAGTTGTCAGAAATAGGCAATTTGGTCAATTTCATGCAGATTAAAAAGATGCCAATTTCAAAATAGGGTCCAGAATAAACAATGCAGACATTCTTGGCACTAAAATAACATATCCTCTCTTCATTAGTCATGTCTCCAGGCCCCTCTTATATTACTCTTGCTTTCTATTTTGATTTTTATTCATACAAAAAATACAAGATTTACTGTTATGCAGGACTACTGCATTATTGTAAAAATGGTATAAATAATATCAGTGCACTAGTGAAAGAATATTAGACTCCCCAGTTGACGTGTATTGGATGTGTGGTGTGATTTGCTTACTCTTGAACATTGGTAAAAATCAAACATTTCTGCTGCTTTGAGGTCAATTTCAAGGTCGTTTTCATTGTGAAATCAAAGTCATCACTATTTCTGTTAAATGCTTTCCATTCTTTCAAATGAGTCCAAGGAAAATGAGAATACAGCCATAAATACTATACGAAAATAAACCTCAAAGTCGTCATTTTAATCCAAAAACATGGTTGGAGTTTTTTTTTTTTTCATTATGCACTGCGTGCTGCAGGATTTATTTTATACTGTGCACACTGACCACACAGATCCATTCTCTCACATGTGGGCCTACCAGCTTTCTCCTGCTTGATTTGAAGCCGCTACAATTATTGTGTATACGTATATACATCGAAAACACTGGCTCGTAAGATATATATATATACTGCCAAAACAGTGAAAGGGTTATATCCCTTTACCGGGCGTTCCTAATAAAATGCAAAATTCGAGCCTATGTAAATGGATTTTCAAAAATAAGTTTTTGTTTAGTTGTGAATATTCGACGCCAAGAAATATATGGGCCCACCCAGTAAAGGGGCCAATTTCAGAATGTTGCAAAGCTGCAATTGTTAATAAAACACCAAATAAGTATTTTTCTAATTTATTGTGCAAATAGACAATGTCAAAAACATAAGTGGAACTTGTTTCCAAACATTTTTTAAGTGTACAAAAAATATAAAGAATAAACTAAAGAGAAATGTGGACACATTGTAAAGGGATAAAACTTGCAAGTCCCATTTTCCTGAATTCCATGAGAAAGAATATTCATTCTAAATCACTAATTGCTAGAATGAAAGGCCATGAAGCAATTTCTTCCCTTCTTGATACATAGATTTACTGTGCATGCTATACAGAAAAATGAGGATGTGACAGGATTTTTCTTTGTGCTGCAGTGTTTGCATGTAAATATCTTGGCATTCACTGGTCAGTGACCTAGTGTTTTTTCAAACCTCACACAGTCATCAGGCCTCTCTGCATGGATGTACTGCAGTGGAGATGGCAATTGCAAGGTTGACAAATCATGATCACTGGAAGTACTTGGTGAAGGTCTTGGAGTTGTTCTTATGCTGCTGTGTCTAAACTTTTGTCCTTTGGATCTTGCAGTGACAGAGATTTCAATCCTGAATATCTTCAGTGGCATGCATTTGGTTTTTAGTGACCAACAATCATGGAAGTAAAGAAGCCATGCATTCACAACAGCAAGATCAAGAACATAGGCAAACAGCTGCATGTACCAATGTTTGGATTTCATTGGTGTTTTTGTACATGTGCACCAAACTGTTATTTTTGTCAGTACCTCCCACGTGTCCATTATAGTTCTTGATGACTGCAGGGCACTGGAATTGGTCTTTCATCTTAGATTCCTTGTTATGTCTATCAATAAGAGTCAGAGGATGAACCCCCACATCATTTGTCACTAAAGTGACAGCTTTGTTGTCCTTCCACCTTACAACAAGGATACCATCATTGATTTTGAAATCAAAAGTGCCCTGGGCACTATGTTCTTTTCCATTTGTTTGACAGGCATCAGTTCTGGCTTACCACATCTGTTTTCACGTACTGTTCCAGTGTATCTGCAGTTATACTTTTCGCTTAGTAACTTGACCAAAGGTAGACTTGAAAAAGAATTGTCAGCATAGATTGCTAATGTCTTGCTTTTGTTCAGAGTTGTTGCAAGTACCAGAACAATCTTTGAACTTACTGGTAATTTAGTTTCTTCATTTGGCAGCTTTATGGGATGGTTGTCAAAAGTTGTTTTGCCTTCATACATGATTATATCATGTATGATTCCATCTTCATGGCATGACAAAATAGTTTGAAACCCCACTCATCTGGTTTGGTTTTGATGTACTGCCTTAGATTTCCAGTGGTTTTACCTTGAAACCAACCATAACTTCATCAGTAGACTGCTTGGGTGTAGCTGGAACTTACAAGCAAGCAGTAGTTAGTGCAGTGTAAAGAGGACTTTGTGGAATCTGTCATTATTCTTTTGGGTGTTGTAATTGAAATGTATGCCTAAGCAACCTAAACCTCTTAGATGACATGACTTCTGTAACCTGGGGTACCTTAGTTGCACTTGCCCAGTAGTCATCTGTGGATGGGTATGGACAAATACCCATAAACAACAGAATACCTATGAATTTCATAATTTCTTCAGAATAGGTTTACAAAAGCAGTGTCAGTGTTCTTTTTTGTTTGGCATACAAATTTGTTTGATATATGATGTTGTCTATCATATTTTGAGTAAGAAACTTGCTACAATAATCAGATGGACAGCTAATTTCAAGAGGTTTTTCATGTTGGTATACAGTCAAAGGGTCATTTTGGATGTCTTTCTTATTCCAGTGTGTCTGAGCTTGAAGAGTAAGCTCATCATGAAGATCTTCATCAGGGTACTCCTCGATCGTAATACCTTTCTTTTTCTGGGCTAATTTAGGCTTTCTGGAAGGCCTATCTTTCTCCTCATCACTTGACACCTCTGCATCTGGTGGCAAGTATTCATCACCACTGTTAAGCAATTCCACGTCATCTGGCTCTTGATCTGAGTCACTTTCCTACAAAACGCAGACATATTTGGACTTCTCTTTGGAAGGCTCACCATAAAACAATTTCTCATTGATCTGGAAGGACAATTAAAATGTTCTGTACACACCCAAACCACTACTGAATTCATATATGCATTAGAAAAATTATTGTAAGTATTTATTTACTGAAATTGCTAATTTGAACTTAACGGCGGGGCTGTATATTTTCAGGCCTTTTTCCTTGCACTTTTTTCAACTGCATGGTGCAATCATATTATGCTTCACACACAATTTACTTGTGTATCCAAATATATCTAAACTATTCATTTACGCACTAGACACAAAAATCAGTGCTTACCGACATCGTAGAGGGTAAAATCTAAGAGTATTTGAGTGTAACTCGAGGAAAAAAACTGCTGTGGACGACGCCAAGCTTGAATTATTTACATTTTGGTCTCTCAACCAATGGGAAGTGAGCAGACGTCTCACCACTTAGCTGGAGTGACTCAAAAAAGGCTTGTGATTGGTCCAAACTAGAAAACGGGAACCAGATGCGCAGGGGGAGTAGGATGACTTGCGCAAAAAAACATGCTTTCACACCCGTATATATACGGGCATGCCCGGTAAAGGGTTGAAGAAGGCACATTCTCCCCTCACTCTTCCTCCTCCTCTGAAGCAATTTCCTCAGCTGCGATCTGTTGCTGTTCCAGTTGAACGTGTTGCAGCTCTTCAGTGGTTAGATCTTCCTCGTGGTCATCCACCAACTCTTCCACCTCCTGGCCACTCACATCCAACCCCATACTTTGCTATTTATTTATTTATTATTATTTATTTAATGTCTTTGCAAACAGTACATTGAGATTGTGTATATACAATAGTGGGTTGCAATGCAAAGAGAGCCTCTATTATGCCTTGGCATTATGGGCCAACTTAACATTATTGGCTTACATTCTAGTTAATACTAAAGAGTAGTATATCATAGTTGTACAGTAGGAAAGTAATTATTTCATAGTTGTACAGTAGAATATTAATTATAAATGAATCAAAATTTGTATAATACAAAGATATACGTACAGTGGACCCCCGGGTTACGATATTATTTCATCCCAGAAGTATGTTCAGGTGCCAGTACTGAACGAATTTGGTCCCATAAGGAATATTGTGAATTAGATTAGTCCATTTCAGACCCCCAAACATACGCATACAAACGCACTTACATAAATACACTTACATAATTGGCCGCATTGGGAGCTGATCGTAAAGCGGGGGTCCACTGTATTTATATTCTAAAATGCTTTTGTGAAAAACAATGATTCAATTATATTCCTGTCAACAATGGATAAAAGGTTCAATGTGATTGTTTTTAGTTATGATGTGGGAGTACATAGGTGAGTAAATGTATACTGAGTATTTAGCATTTAGTCTAGGGTGATTAAGTGGCTTTTGAGAAGAGTCTTAAATTGATTTTCAGACTGGGTTACTTTAATATCTTCTGGTAATGAATTCCATATTTTGGGGCCCTTTATATGCATAGAGTTTTTACACAGTGTGATATGGACATGAGGGATATCAAAGAGAGATCTGTGTCTTGTGTTGTGGTCATGTGTCCTGTTTAGGTTGGTGAGGAGAAGTTTGAGTGGGGGGTTTATTTTTTGCATGTATTGTTCTGTGTATGTAGTAGGCACATGAATAAGTATGGATGTTTCTTAATGGTGAGCAGATTCAGACTTTTGAAAATTGGTGGAGTGTGCTGGGGGGGAGTGGAATTTGTTATTCTTACTGCTGCCCTTTGCTGGGTTATTAGGGGTTTTTAGGTGATTGGATGTTGTTGATCCCCATGCACAAATTCCATATGTAAGATAAGGGTATATGAGTGAATGGTACAGTGCCAGGACAGCTGATTGTGGAATGTAGTACCTTATCTTTGATAGTATGCCTACAGTCTTGGAGATTTTCTTGGTGATTTGTTGCATGTGTGTCTGGAACTTAAGGCTACTGTCAAAGTGGATACCTAGGAATTTTCCCTCTGTGAGTCTTGTGACTGATGATCCATTTAGCATAATGTTAATTGGATCATTTGCAGCTTTGTTTCCAAACTGAATGAAATAGGTTTTATCAGTGTTCAGGGTAAGTTTGTTAGTCATCATCCAAGCAGATATTTTCTGTAATTCAGCATTGACTGTTTTTGCTAGTATGACTGTGTTTGGGTGGGAAAATACATATGTAGTGTCATCTGCAAATAATATGGGTTTGAGTAGCTGTGATGCATTCGGTAGATCATTGATGTAGATGAGAAAGAGGAGTGGTCCAAGGACGCTTCCTTGTGGGACTCCTACTGTGATTGGTTGGGTGGAGGAGTTCGCATTATTTGCATACACATATTGAGTTCTGTTACTAAGGTATGACTAAGTAGTTGAGGGAGTGGCCTCTGATACCATAGTGCATTAACCCTTTGAGGGTTTTCGTCGTACTAGTACGTCTTACGCGTAGGGGTTTTTGACGTACTAGTACTCTAAATTCTAGCGGCCTCAAATCTAGTGGGAGAAAGCTGGTAGGCCTTCATATGAAAGAATGGGTCTATGTGGTCAGTGTGCACAGTCTAAAAAAAATCCTGCAGCACACAGTGCATAATGAGAAAAAAAAAAACTTTTACCATTTTTTTTTTAATAAATCAGCGACTTTGCAGTGTATTTTCGTATGGTATTTATTGTTGTTATTCTAGTTTTCTTTGGTCTCATTTTATAAAATGGAAGACATATTACAGAAATCGAGATGATTTTCACTGGTTTTACAAAGAAAAGTGCCTTGAAATTGAGCTCAAAGTAGCAGAAATGTTCGATTTTTACCAAACTTCAAAAGTAAACAAATCGTGCCAAGCGTGCAATACTCGTCAACTGGTGAGTCTAATATTCTTTCACAAGTGCACCAATAATATTATACCATTTCTTACACTAATGCAGTAGTCTGCATAACAGTAAATCTTCTATTTTTTGTGAGAATAAAAATTCAAAGTGGAAAGCAAAAGAATATAAGAGGGGCCTTGAGACGTGACTAATGACCAGAGGAAATGTCATTTTAGTGCCAGGAATGTCTTTCTTGTTTATTCTGGACCCTATTCGGAAATTGGCATCTTTTGAAATTTGTGTGAAATTGGCAAAATTGCTAAATTCTGACCACTGTACTGGATAGTTGAATTTCATAAATGAGTGGTTTCTTGCCCCATTCGATAGAAAAAATGGAGAGTTCTAGCGAAATATTCATGTTTTTTCTCGACTAGTACAGTGAAATTGGCCGAAAATGGGGCTCAAAGTGGGCAAAATCGCCGATGCGTAAACATCCCCGAGACCGCTAACTTTGCGAGAGCATAATTCCGTAAGTTTTCTATCAAATTTCAAACTTTTGGTGTCTTTATGATCGAGAAAAGATTCTCTATCTTTTCATAAGAGAAAAAAATTTTTTTTTTTTTTTTTAAATTTGGCCGACCCTGAGAACGAGTTTCGGAGAGGGCCTGTCGACCCTCAAAGGGTTAATTTGGAGTACATTAGTTCATGGTCGACTGTATCAAAAGCTTTACATAAATCAATGAAAATGCCCTGAGGGACTTCTTTCTTTTCAAGTGCGGTATATATTAGTTCTAGCATGTGTATGATAGCATCATTTGTGCTTTTATTATTTCTGAATCCAAACTGACAAGGGTTTAATATGTTGTGTGAAACGAGGTAGGAATAGATCCGTCAATGAATTAATTTTTCAAAGATTTTAGAGAGCAGTGGTAAGTTAGATATTGATCTATAGTTATTCAAGTCAGCTTGGTCACCTCCTTTATGGATCGGAGTGACCCTTGCTATTTTGAGGATTGTTGGGAAGGTAGATGATTCAATGGATTTGTTTAAGAGCGTTGCAATAATTGGTGACAGTACTTGAGAAGACTTTTTTGTACATAAAAGCAGGCAAGTTGTTTATGTCTCTGCCTTGTTTTTAAGGGTGTTTATGATGAGCATAACTTCAGTGGGGTTGGTTGGAGATAGGAATAGCGTATTTGGGTAGGTTCCTATGAGGTAGTCTGATGGACGGGCGTTTGTGCTTGGTATTTTGTTTACTAGATTTTTTCCTATGGTGGAGAAGAAAACATTAAGTCTGTTTGAGGTTTCGGTTGGAGTGAGTAGGGGTTCATCTGATTTTGTTAGTTTGATTGCTTTGTTTATGGATAACTTTTTAGTTCCAAGAATTTCAGATAGAGTTTTCCAGTTTTTTTTCATATCACCTTTGATGTTATGTAATCTATTTTCATAATACAATTTTTTTGACCTTCTTATCAGGCTGGTAAGTGCTGATGAGTAATTTCTCGACTGTTCTCTAGTTATTTGACCCATTCTATACTGTTTTTCATATTTGTGCTTTGTGTTAATGGATTTGAGGATGCTTGGTGTTAGCCAGGGATTATTCAGTCTCTTTGCTGTGATCTGTTTAGTTTTTCTGGGGCATTGTCTGTTGTAGAGGCATTGGGCTTTTTTTAGAAAATTATTTATACATTCATTTATATCTGTATATGTTTCAAGCTCATTTTGCCAATCGATGTTATTCATAGCTGCTATAAAGTTGTTAACTGCTGTCTCGTTATGTAGTCTGAAGGTTACTTTAGTAATGTCTTGTGGCAGTTTGGATACCCAGATTAGTTTTGAGTAAGGTTGGGTAGTGGTCTGTAGTGTTGTCTGTGATTATGCCTGATTTTAAAGGGAATATGGTGTTTGTCCAGATGTGGTCTATTAAGGAGATGCTTGTCTCGGGGATTCTTGTAGGTTTAGATATTGCTGGTAGCAACGGGCAGTTGCTCATAGTGTTTGTGAATTTGGTTACTTGTGGGTCCTGGTCGTGTAGTATGTTTATGTTGAAATCACCTGTTAGTAGTAGGTGGTCTTTATTCATGTGTGCATCAGTAATCATGTTTCCTAGTTTTTCACTAAAGTGATAAATGTTTGACTGTGGTACTCTGTAGATGTTTATAACTGTGAGGGTTTTTTTGCAGGTCTTTTGATTGAAATTTTCTATGATATATTCTCCATGTTCATCCCTTGTGCAAGATTTATTGATACATTCGAGTTGATTTGAGTAGTATATAACTGTTCCTCCCCCTTGCTGGTCTGTTCTACAGTTGTGTATGGCCATGTAGCCAGGAATGGTATAGAAATCTGTAATATCAGGCTTAAGCCAGGTTTCTGTGAGTGTGATGATTGATATATTGGAATGAAGGGAACTGAGTAATGCTGTGAGGTCATCATAATGTTTGCTCAAGGCTCTGACATTGTAGTTAAAGATGGTTATGTTATTGTTTGCACTGGAGTTTACCTGGAGAGAGTTTCGGGGGTCAACGCCCCCGCGGCCCGGTCTGTGACCAGGCCTCCTGGTGGATCAGCGCCTGATCAACCAGGCTGTTGCTGCTGGCTGCACGCAAACCAACGTACGAGCCACAGCCCGGCTGATCAGGAACTGACTTTAGGTGCTTGTCCAGTGCCAGCTTGAAGACTGCCAGGGGTCTGTTGGTAATCCCCTTATTGTGTGCTGGGAGGCAGTTGAACAGTCTTGGGCCCTGACACTTATTGTATGGTCTCTTAACGTGCTAGTGACACCCCTGCTTTTCATTGGGGGATGGTGCATCGTCTGCCAAGTCTTTTGCTTTCGTAGTGAGTGATTTTCGTTGTGTATGTTCGGTACTAGTCCCTCTAGGATTTTCCAGGTGTATATAATCACATATCTCTCCCCCCTGCGTTCCAGGGAATACAGGTTTAGGAAAACCCCAAGCGCTCCCCGTAATTGAGGTGTTTATCTCCGTTATGCGCGCCGTGAAAGTCTCTGTACATTTTCTAGGTCGGCAATTTCCCTGCCTTGAAAGGGGTTTTTGCAGTATT
>NC_069489.1:16955311-17003599 GCF_026875155.1 Cherax quadricarinatus | reverse complement strand
AGGTGAAGGGAAGCAGGAAAAGAACTGCTACTGAGAGAATAAGGGCAATTATCCCCCCAATTTGTTAGGAATTGAGTGAAGAATAGCGTATGCAATTATAAAGTATCATTTAGGTTGGATATTGGTAGGGGTTACTAAAGGGTTTGCAGGGATAAAATTATCAGGGTCCCCGAGGAAGTATGGGTTCAGGAGGGTTAGTAGGATTAAAAATATAATTAGAAATCCTACAATGTCTTTAAATGTGACGATCGATGAAATGGGATTTTGTCTACAAGAGAAGACACCCCCAGGGGGTTGTTACCACCAGAGTTGTGAATAAATAGAATATGAATTAGGGTTGCAGCGGTAATCAGGAGTGGTAGAAGTGGAAGGTGAAAAATCGGGTTAGGGTAGCATTAACTACTGCAAAACCCCCCAGATTCATTGAACTAAATCTGTCCCAATATAAGGGATGGCCAAAAATAAGTTTGTGATAACTGTGGCACCTCAATATTTGTCACCAAGGTAGGACATTGCTTAAAAAAGCTGTGGCTATTGTTATAAATAAGATCCAACCCCTACTCTTCAGGCATGAAAGAGTAAATGATTCATAATAGATCCCTCGATCCATATGAGAATAGATACAAATGAAGAAGAATGAGGTCCTGACGAGGAATATGAAACATGCATTACCTGGGTATCTTCACTGAGAGATGTTTGACCTGCATAGCAAGCTTCATCAGTCTTAACTTCCTTAGGGACATAAGTCTCGTACAAGAAAAGCTAAATTTAGCTAGTAGGGGGTAGCAGGTAACTGGTGATGGAATAATGGTATATAGAGACGAGTATTTTGATGTGATCATAAAATGAGTAGTTAATCTTTTAACGAAATTGTAGTACCACGTGAGAAGAAATGAAAATGCCATAAACCTAAGCACCGTAAAGCGGGACCCGGCTGTGTTAGTCTATGTTTTATCTACTTGTATATATAGTCATGCACTGTACAATGTTTTATCTGCTTGCATATACATTTGAGTCAGTCATTGAATTTATTTTATTGTGTCCATCTTTAATGTCCTGTAAACATATAAAATTTGTTATTTTAAGTCTTAGGTTTAAGCTGAGCTGAAATACTTGACATAATTAGTTTTTCCCTGTGCTATTTTAAGTGTTATCCAGTTTTGTATAACAATGTATTACAGCCTCTCCTCACTTATGACGGAGTTTCATTCCTAAGACCATGTCGGTAAACAAATTCGTCACTAAGTGAGGAGGATACCATAATGGTAGTGGATTTGTGTCAACAGTCTTTGATATTATTTTAAGGTCACTTTTGCAACATTTATAGCATTTCTGGTATATTTTTAAATGCTTATACAGTAGTGTACTGTATATTGTAAAAAACAGAATTGAGGAAATCAGCTCTAACATACATTTAGGTATAAATACCAGTCAAAGAGCAAGTCCGACTTGTCGGTAAACGAGTTCGTCGCTAAGTGAGGAGAGGTTGTATATGGAAATTAAGATTTTTGAATTTGAATTTTGAAATATTTTCTGTTATATTCATATATAAGAAGTTAGCTCTAAAATATCTAAGTAATAAAATATTTAAAATTATAATAATTTCAGTGGATATTTAAAGTATTATAATTATTCATGTAAAGATGTTCGTGGATGAATTTATTCTAGAATCGGTTATTCTAGATCCACTTACTGTTGTTTCTAGTACTAGTTATTTTTAGTACATCTTATAGCCCACTAATATATTCAAGGGGAAGTGCTAAACCCATAAGGATTGTACATCACCTTGGTAATGGGAGGTTTGATGCAAGGGGAAGGGCAGTTTCTAATTTCATGAAGTGAGATACTTTCACAGCTTGACAATACCACCCTTGTTGATCGCAAGTATATATGCATCAACTGTTAGTTTTAAAACTCTCTTCAAGGTCCATTGTCAACTCAAATCTTGTAAGGTACGACAGTAACGACCGCAATCAATTTTATCAGGAGTACCTGTTTGTAGGATGCCTTTGTGTTTTTTAATACAATGGTACCCCGAGTTTCATACAGCTTCCAACTCAAACAATTATGTAAGTGTATTATTGTAAGTACAGTGGACCCCCGGTTTATGATCAGCTCCCAATGCCACCAATTATGTAAGTGCGTTTGTATGTGTATGTTTGGGGGTCTGAAATGGACTAATCTAATTCACAATATACCTTACGGGAACAAATTCAGTCAGTACTGGCACCTGAACATACTTCTGGAATGAAATAATATCATAAACCGGGGGTCCACTGTACTTTAAGTGTAATTTTGGGGGTCTGAAACAGATTATTCTAATTTACATTATTCCTCATGGGAACAAATTTGTTTGGTAACAGCACTCTAACAGCCTTCTGGAACGAATTATGGCCAAAACTCATGGCAAAACTCGGGGTACCATTGTACATTGCTCATCTCCCACCAATACCTGGAGTATACCTAGCAGGTAGAGTTAAAAAAAAATTAACCACATTCATTTAATAGATGTCTTGCCAAAGGTACACAGACACGAGAGTTTCAGTCATACTTCAAACTGGTACTTGTACTGCACTTCCCACCTCCAGAAATATCCTCACCCATCCTTCAGAGTGTCACTACTGTACTTTTCACCACTAGTTTCTCTGAAACCCTTTGTAAATGCTTTGATATGCTCACTTTATCCTCCCTCATCTGATGGTCACACTGATGATGACTAACTGGTTTCTAAACTATCACTGCTGTAATACGTCAGCTTTGTCCTCCCAATCCTTTTTGCCGATGTCCCTTCAAATCTATTTTTTTTTTCTTTTAACATCTCATTGTTGCTGTGCACAGTTCAGTGATCCTTGCACGATTAGCACTTTCCACAATAATGAATAATATTAATCATTGGAAGTCCTCTTGTGGCAATATGGGACTTTTTATACCATAATTTAAGTTCTTTTGATATTTGCATTTACTGTATTCAGACATATGGAGCTTTTATGACAAATTTAATGTAGAATTTATTGCTGTATTTGGACTAGTATACTTTCCTGGTGGCTACTTTTGTGGCTTACAATATACTTCAAAATAAGATATTCGTTTCCTTCTGGTATCCTCAAAGTGATGATTTTTGAGTAACAGTCAGGCAGTTTTTCATGTTTTCTAAATTGTATGTATTCCCCCCCCCCCCCCCAACAAGTTGGCCGTCTCCCACCGAGGCAGGGTGACCCAAAAAAGAAAAAATCCCCATTATTATAATCATGGGGGAGCGCTAAACCCGTAGGATTATACAGCGCATGCAGGGGGGGGGATGGAAGGTATTCAGGCTCAATTCAGGGAACTGGAGCACAGATCCAATTCCCTAGATCAAGAGCCCCTCACCACGTAAAGGGAAACCTCCTTAAAGGGGAAAAAAATCCCAAAAAAAAAAATCCCTTCCATCATCATTAAACACTTTCACCACACCCCCAACATTATAAACTTTTTTTTGCAGGGGTTCTCAGAATACAACATTTTAAAAGGCAATACGTATAAAGATACAAAACCCACATCCCCCAAACATCCCAATACCCCAAACCCCCTTTAAAGTGCGGGCTTTGTATTTCCCTTTTTCCCAGGACCAAGCCCGACTATAGGAAAATAACCGGTTTCCCTGAATCCCTTCCCACTAAATATTCCCCCGCTCACACTCCAACAGATCGTAAAGTTTTACTACATATACATAAAACCCATTTTTATTTTTTTTAGTTTTTTTTTTTTATTTAAAATTTTAGCATACATAAAAGGGGAAACAAAAAAAATACAGGAAAAGACAGCATCCAAACCCACTTATATATGCATACTTTAGGGGCGGGTTTAAAAATTTAACTTAAGATTAAAAAAGGGCATGATAAAAATCAGTGAAAAACTTTAAATTGTAAACATTAACTATAAAGCAAAAAGGGGGATATTAAAAAGACGGGTTTCATATGGTTGCATGCTTTGCTGTACCTTAGTCGAAGGGTGTATTCTGTTAGGTAGTGTATTTAAAAAAAAAAAAAAGTTAGAAATTTGGGTTTTTTGGTTTAACATTTTTTGTGATATAATTGTTTATAAAAATTTTTGGGTATAACAATTTATAAGGGTTTAGCTTTTTCAGTATTTATTGGTTTTTATGAGTAAGTGATCTTTTAGAAGAGAAATTGAATTTTTAAACAGGTAGTGTTTTTTTTTTATATTTAAAGGGGAATGAATTCCCGGGAATTTTTTGGGCCTTTTTTTGTGCATTTAGTTTTTTGCATAGTGTCAGTGGACACGAGGAAAATCAAAGAGTGTTTTGTGCCTTGTGTTATGGTCATGTGTTCTGTTTAGGTTGGTAAGATGTTTGAGGGGGGGGTTAATATCAATTTTAAGTGTTCTATGTATGTAATAGGTCAATAATAAGTATGGATGTTTTGTATGGTGAGTAGGTTGAGTTTTTGAATATTGGTGGAGTGTGCTGCCTGTAGTGAAATTTTGTTATTCTAACTGCAGCCTTTTGTTGGGTAATTAGTGGTCTGAGATGGTTAGTTTTTGTTGAGCCCCATGCAAAAATTTTCCCTAGGTGAGATAGGGGTAAAAAAGAGAGTGATATGGGGCCAGGAGGGCTGACTGTGGAACATAGTACCGAAATCTTCGATAGATGCCTACAGTCTGGAAATTTTCTTAAAATTTGTTGTATATGTGTATGAAATTTGAGTCTATTATCGAAGGGGTTTTCCTAAAATTTTCCCTCTGTTACTTTGTGATAGGTGATCCGTTTATCGTTATGTTAAGAGGTACATCTGTAGCTCTTTTTACCAAACTGAATAAAGTAGGTTTTGTCAATGTTTTATGTAAGTTTGTTAGTCCTCATCCAGGTAGATATTTTCTGTAATTCGGTGTTTTACATTATTGGCTAGCGTGACGGGGCTCGGTGAGAGAAGACGTATGTATGTCATCTGCAAAAAGTGTGGGTTTGAGTAATTGCCAAGCATTTGGTAGGTCATTTATATATAGAGAAAGAGAAGAGGGCCAAGGACATTTTCCCTGTGGGAAAACCAACTGTAATTGGTTGTGCGGAAGAGCTTGCCCCTTTTTGCGACACATATTGGCTTCTGTTGCTGAGGTAAACTTGGGGTAGTTTGAGGGAGTGCCCTCTAATACCATAGTGTGACAATTTTACGTGGAGCAAGTCATGGTCAACTGTATCAAAAGCTTTACGTAAGTCAATGAAGATCCCCAGTGGGACTTCTTTTTTCTCTATTGCGTGAAACATATGTTCTAGCATGTGTATAATAGCATCATTAGTATTTTATTAGGCCTGAACCCAAAATTTGGGCAGGGTTGAGAATTTTTTGGGAGATGAGGTAGGAGTAGATTCATTTATGAATTAATTTTTCGAAGATTTTTGAGAGGGGGGAAAATTGGATATTAGCCTATATTTTATTCAACTCTGTTTGGTCTCCTCCTTTATGGATCGGGGTGACCCTTGCTATTTTGAGAACTGTAGGGAAGGTGGGGGATTCAAGGATTTGTTAAAGAGTGTTGCAATGATTGGTGATAGTACTTGTGATGCTTTTTTGTATATAAAGGGTGGTAAGGTATTTAAATCTCCTGCCTTGTTTTTCAGTGCGTTGATAATAAGGGAGACTTCGTAAGGGTTAGTCGGAGCTAGGAACAGTGTTTTTCGGGTAGTTGCCAGTGAGGTAGTCATTTAGTGGGGTACTGAGCTTGGGATATTTTTGGCAAGGTTTTGACCTATAGTGGAGAAGAAATCATTGAGTCTTTTTGCTGTTTCTTTGTGGGAGTTGGGTTCATCTGATTTTGCTAATTTTTTTTCGCGTATGTCGTGATATCTTTTGTTCCCAGAATTTCGATAGGGTCTTCCAGGTTTTTTTTATATCACCTCGTAAGTTGGATAATCTGTTCTCATAATACATTTTTTTTGCCCTTCTTATCAGGCTGGTTAGGATTGATGAGTAACGTTTTGTTTGGTCTCTGGTTATGTGACCCATTCTGTACTGTTTTTTCATATCGGTGTTTTGTATTTATGGATTTGAGAATGCGGGGTTTTTAGCCGGGGACTGTTCAGTCCTCTTACTGTCATCTTTTGGGTTTTTTTTAGGCAGTGCTTGTTATAAAGGTTTTGGGTCTTTTTTAGAAAATTATTAAAACATTCGTCAATATCTGTAGAGATTTCTAGCTCAGTGTGCCAGTCAATGTTTGTTACTGCTGTTGTGAAGTTTTTAAATGGCTGCCTCATTGTGAAGTCTGAAGGTGACTTTAGTAGTGCCCTTGGGGTATTTTACCAAGAGTTGTTATGGGGAAATAGGGTAGTGGTCTGTGGTATTATCTGAAATTTATGCTGATTTTAAAGGGGATATGGTGTTGGTCCAGATGTGGTCAAGTAGGGAAACACTAGTCTCCTTAATTCTTGTAGGTTTTGTTACTGTTGGTAGCAACATGCAGTTACTCATTGTGTTTGTGGAATTCAGTAACGTGTGGGTCCTGGTCTTGCAGGAGATTTATATTGAAGTCACCTGAGAGTAGTAAGTGATCTTTGTTCATGCGTCATCAGTTATCATACTTCCTAGGTTTTGACTAAATTGGCTAATGTTTGATTGGGGAACTCTTGTAGATGTTTATCACTGTGAGAGGTTTTTGTAGGTATTTGGATTTGAATTTAGCTATTATATTTTCCCCCATGTTCATCCCTTTTGCAAGTATTAGTGATACATTCTAGTTGGTCTGAGTAGTATATAGCTGTGCCACCCCCTTGTTGGTCTGGCCTACAGTTGTGTATGGCTGTGTAACCAGGAATGGCATAGACATCTGTAGTATCAGCTTTAGCCAGGTTTCAGTTAGTGTAATGATGGACATATTGGCATGCAAGGGAATTTAGTAATGCTAGGAGGTCATCATAATGCTTGCTTAAAGATCTGATTTGTAGTTAAAAAATAGTTTTTGTTGTTGTTGGCACTGAGAAGTGCCTTTTATTGTTTCTGCAGTGTAGTAATTTTCAGTAACTGTTTGAATCATTTAAGTCATTAAATAAGAGGTTTGGTATCAGGATCAATGCTTGTAATCATAAATTTTGTAGTGAGTCTATAGTTAGAATTAAGTAAAAAATAAAGTAAATATTCTAAAGCTAAAAAAAAATAGCACCTGAATTATTTAACAAATGTAAAAATAATGAGCTAAGGGGATTTTTTAAAGCTAAAATAAAGGAGACAATATAAAAGGGACCTAAATAATTTGTGGTGAACAAATAAAGTGATGATCAAAAATGGAGCTTTTGGGAATATGATAGTAGGTAGTACTATAAAGGTAATTCTTTAAAGTTAGAATTATAATATAAAATTATAATATAAAAGGGGACTAATATAAGTTGTGGTGAACAATAAAGTGGTAATCAAATAAATGAGCTTTGGAGTATAATGGCAAAATAGTGAACTTATTAACTTAAGCACCTGAGAATAGCACCTTGATTAGTTTAACAATTGTGAATATATGAGCTAAGGTAGTTATATAAAGCTAAAATAAAGGAAAAAAAAAATATATAAGGGACTACAATTAAGTAATGGTAAACAAGTTAAATGGACAGATAGTCACTATGAAATAATATTGGTTTAGGAATAAGATCTGATTTGTAATACAGTGGACCCCCGCATAACGATCACCTCCGAATGCGACCAATTATGTAAGTGTATTTATGTAAGTGCGTTTGTACATGTATGTTTGGGGATCTGAAATGGACTAATCTACTTCACAATATTTCTTATGGGAACAAATTCGGTCAGTACTGGCACCTGAACATACTTCTGGAGTGAAAAAGTATCGTTAACCAGGGGTCCACTGTATTAAATAAGTTGAGCAGTTTATTGCACAATAAAAAGTAAAAAAAAAATGAGGTAGTTGGTACTAGCTAACAAAAGATAGTTTTGGTACTTGCAAAAAAGTAATTGGAATATACACTAATTGCACACACAATAAAAAGTGACTAAAAAAACAAGTAGTGGTAAACAAAATTAAATGGACAGGTAACAACAATGAATAATATTAATTTGGAGTAAGATTTGACTTGTAACAAAATTATGAGCAATTAATAGCAGTAAGAAAGAAGTAAAAAAGTATTGGAGGTAGTTAGCATTAGCTAGTGATGAAAAATAATAAAAATAATAATGCACAATATAATAGTAACGTACACTATATGCACCACACGTATATATGTATTAAGGGCACTTATCTAATCTGTTACAGAAATGTCAGCTTTTCAAAGAAGGTAGAGAAATCATGTTCGTTTGACATGGTATATTGTTTTTCCTGTTGATTTTTTTCCTTTCTAATATTTTCCCATCTCGCGTGAAACACTGATGTATTTTGTTTTCCTGTTTAAGTTTTCTCAGCCTGAACAGAAGGTTTTGACGTTTTTTTTGTTAGACACTCATTTATGTACACTCCATTTTTCATTGTAATTGCTGATTTAATTAGGTCCTTTCTTTTTTCGTATGAATGAAGTCGGATCATTATACTGTGTTTACTTCCTGGTTTTCCTAACAAACGTGTTTCTTTGATTTCATTGTTTTGCACAATGACTTGTACGTGGTTCTGTATTATCTTGACAGCAGTTTCTTTGCACTGTGCTTGTGTTTTTGTCACTAGGAATGTGTGGACTGTTTATTATAACTGCATCAGACAACTTATCTTGTTCAGTTTTGTTGTCTTGGAAATCAAGGTATTCATTTAGTCGAGTGTGCATGTTCTGATTCCAGTCCTCGATTGCTTCTTCAACCTTCATATTTATTGTAGTTATTTGTTCAGTGTGACTGGCTATAGCTGCTTTCAGAGTATTTTCTGTGTCAACACTTCCCGATGTAATCTTCTCTTCAAGGTTTTGGATCTTGTTCTCGAGGTTGGTTATCTTGGATTCTCGTCGCTCGAGTGTTGCTTTGATATCTTTGATTTCGTTTTCTAGAGCAACGATGTAGTCCTTGATATTGTCAGGAATAATCATACCTGAGTAATCATTAGGTCACTTAGATTTGTGTAACTATTTAAGTGTAACTGTACTTAAATAAACTTGCTTACTTACATAGGTCATAATTCAACAATGTTGTGATACTGGTAAGTTCTTATAAAGCCGCAATGTACGATTTTTTAGCAAATGGAATTGAAAAGGTGAATCCAAAATTAAATGACATGTGTTATAAAAGCCTTTTTATGTGGAATTCTATTTTGGATACACTTTTAAATGAACTTTTAAAAAATTGCACTGTATAGAGCCTTATAGGAAATGTTACTCTATATACAGCACTAGATGTTACTGTATATACAGCATTGTAGATATTACTGTATATACAGCATTGTAGATATTACTGTATATACAGCACTAGTCATGTCCAAATCACATCCACTCGCCTATTTATCTAACCTATTTTTAAAAGTACACAAGGTTTTAGCTTCAATGACATTACTCAGGAGTTTGTTTCACTCATTCACAACTCTTACCAGACTAATACTTTCCTATATCCTTTCTTAATCAAAATTTTTCAAACTGAAAACCATTGCTGCGAGTCCTGTCTTGGTTAGCTCTTTAGCATATTATTTACATTCCCTCTATTCATGTTTTCCAATTGTACACTTCAATCATATCCCCCTTAATTCAACGCCTTCCTAAAGAGTGCAGAGCAGATAATTTATATTAGAATTTATACTGTTTATGTAGAATGCGGTAAATCTATAAGGGTCGTACAGTGCAGCAGGGTAGGGAAGGATGCAGGGGTTTTGGGTAGCAAGAGGGAGAGTGATTATTATTAGGTCATGCAGTGCAGCAGGACAGTGGATAGTACAGGGGTAGAGGTAGAAAGGGCTGCGAGTGCTCGAGGCATCATCAAAGTTTGTGCATTAAATCAGCTGCTGTC
The DNA here is from genome assembly GCF_026875155.1 of Cherax quadricarinatus. Taxonomy (NCBI): domain Eukaryota; kingdom Metazoa; phylum Arthropoda; class Malacostraca; order Decapoda; family Parastacidae; genus Cherax; species Cherax quadricarinatus. Next base: position 16,993,691 of record NC_069489.1, on the reverse strand, counting down.
AAAGTCTACAAGAGTGTCTGGGTTAAGGATGGGTCAGTCAACAACAATAATAATAATATGATAATGTTTATTTTGACATGCTACATGGTTGTACAAAGGAATATAATAGTTGGGCGTACAAGCCAAAAACCCCTCTGTATGCAGAGCATTTCGGGCAAACTTAAAATTGACACAAGATTAATGAGGCAATAACAGTTAATATGGTCATTAGACGAGTTACAATGAGTACAAGAGAATTGAGTATTCTATTAGGTAATGCTATATGTCTGTAATTAGTAGAGCAGTTCAGTATAGAATAATTACAGTTTTGATAAAGATAAAGTAATGGCATTAGAGCGATGGTAATGTCGGAGGTAAATTCTGTGTGATTGGTGATAGAGTGGGCAGTCCAACAGAATATGGCTGACAGAAACTGGAACTTGACAATTCTCGGAGAATGGAACAGGGCGCCTCTCCATGAGATACCCGTGAGTAAGAGGAGTGTGGCCGATGCGAAGACAGGAGAGTATCTCCCAACAATGGCATTGATGACAAGGTATCCAGAAACCTAGACTTTGTAAGAGAATGTAATTTGTTATATAGAAGATAAGACCAATGTTGTTGCCAATGGGTGCGAAGGTGGGTAGCAATTACAGTAAAATAGTCTGTGAATGGAACACCTCTATATGAAACTGGGAGATCATGTACCGCTGAACGCCCAGCAGTGTCTGCCTGTTCATTGCCCTGTACGTCAATATGACCAGGGACCCAACAGAAAACAATATCTTTGCGCTTGCTAGAGATACAGTGTAACCAAAGTTGGATACGCAGAACCAGAGGACGAGGGGAAGCAAATTTTCCTTTAACCTGCAAAGCACTAAGGGAGTCTGAAACAACCACAAATGGCAACACAGGCATAGATGCAATACGGACAAGCGCTACAAGAACTGCATATAATTCAGCAGTAAAAACGCTAGCCAAGTCTAATAAATGCCCTCGTATGACATTGTCCAGAAACACTGCTGCAAATTTGACACCGTAAGAAGATTTGGAACTATCTGTGTACACTGCAATGGCATGAGAATGAGACTGGAAGTGATTAAGAAAAAGAGCGAGAAGCAACCATAGGTATTTGGGCTTTCGCTCATGGCAGTGGGGAAGAACAGACATGAACCATCGGAATTTCCCAAGGGGGAAGGGAAAAGTTAAATGCTACATGAACATAGAAAGGCGGAAACTGAAGAGAAGACAGGAGCATATGTAGATGAAGAGAAAAGAGACCGAGTAAACAGGGGCAACGAACAAACAAGGAACTAACCTATATATTGAAGGGCTGTGAAGGTCATGAGAGCGTACAAAATTGCGGAAGCAATGAGCATCACGGCGATCGGTCAAGGATGGAATATTCGCCTTTGCATAGAGGCTCTTATCGGGTGAAGATCAAAAAGCACTGAGCCATAAACGTAATCCCTGGTGATAGGCTGTTACGGTTCGAATCTTAATCTTTAGCCAGGTTAGTGCACTCCGTAACAATACACTTCATAGAATGAGAAAATACTTCCAAACTTAGAAATGTAAGGCACAAATAATAGTTGCTCAATCTTTTCTAGTTTCTTTTTATTTAAAAACTTAAATGACTTCTTAGATATTCATAAATATCTATTAAATATCACTTCGTCAGAAACTTTCATTCACATAAGAAAACACTTAAATAGAATGTACATCATAGACTCCTGGAGACTGTCAATATGGTCACTACACTTGTTAATGATCAGAGGAATATTACTGCTTCCTCAATAATGACATTACTTGTACGCGAGTATATACATTGAGAATGGACACCTTCACTGAGTAACTCCCTGGCATAAGGAATATATCACTTAAAGTTCTAAACTTGACACAGGCCGTCACATGGTAAACTGAAGGCAACAGTATATAACTGTCCACTGACTTCACTTCAGAATAAACCTCAACCTGGTTCAGGAATTTCTACAACACAATTCTTTATCCAAGTGAGAATAAGGTGGAGTACTGGAGGGGTAGCTCAGTCAATGCTCACTGAGTCGGCAGAGTGAGCGAACTGAATTAACAGTTAATCCCTACATGACATCAACTCGCCAAAGGGGAGAGGGAATAGTAGACTAAACTACCCTCCAAGGACATACCTTATTTCAACTCTTAGCCAGCTGTTACCTACCTAACACATTACCAAATACATACATACAAAACAACATACATACATACATACATATAATATATATATATATATATATAAATATAAATAATAATCATAATACACACACATCCTGGTATATTCCTAAATCAGATATTATAAACTAGTCACTAGTGGAATCTTTAATTTAGCTAATATTAAAGAAACCCCAAGCATAATGTTAAGTGGATAATACAAATATAAATTAATCTCATTATGACCTTGGTCGAAACATAGGCCAATGAATATATCTGGTCGCCATAATCTAGTTTTGATAAAATTAGCTGAACATGCAGTCGAAGGAGAGTATGGGTTTCCAGGATAACTGAAGGTCAAACAGAAGGTAGAGAAACCTGACAGTATCACGTTCTGGGATACACGAGCCATATAGGCACAGTGGATGAACAGGGGCGATTGAACATCTAGTGAAGGTAATTTGGTGTGTTTTAGTACTAGAAAATTTAAACCCATGATTGGTGGCCCAATTGGAAACATGGTTGATTGTATGCTGGAAGGAAACTGCATGAGGCGACGGCGCCTGCACAAGCTATAGCAGTCATCAACATAGCGATGACCAAATATTAGATGGAAGATTATTATTATAATCAAAAAGAAGCACTAAGCCACAAGGGCTATACAGCGCTGCAGGGTAGGAAAGGAAGCGAGGGTATTGGGCGGCAGAAGGGAGGAGGGATGATCAGCAGGTTACAGAAAACAGCGGGGCAGGGGATAGTACGGGGGTAGAGGGTAGCAAGAGATTGAGGTAGAAAGGGCTGAAGGTATCAGAATTTGTGAAGTAAGTTGTTGTTGTCAAAAAGTCAATGAGAGAGTCCGGATGAAAGGTGGGTCCATCAGCGAGAAGGGAAGGTAAAGAGAGAGAAGCGAGCGAAGACGACGACGAGGTAATCTCGCGGCTCGTGATAAAGTGAGCATCCAACAGAAGTGGCTGACTAATATGACTTGGCATTCTCACAGAGAGGAGCAGGCGCCTCTCTATAAATACCATGAGAAGACGATAGGCCAATGCAAAGACGGGAGAGAGTAGTCTCCAACCTCGACCTGTGATAAGAAGACGGCCAGTAACCTATACTCGGTTTAATGGATTGAAGTTTGTTACCGAGCATAGTAGATAGTCCATAAATGGGATACCTCTATATGAAACTGGTAGGTCATATACTGCTGACCGCCCAGCAGTGTCTGCCTGTTCATTGCCCTGTACGTCAACATGACCAGGGACCCAACAAAAAACAATATCTTTATGCTTGGTAAAGATGCGGCGTAGCCAAAGTTGGATATGGGGGACTAAGGGGTGAGGTGTATCAAATTTCTGTATAGCCTGTAAAGCACTAAGGGAGTCTGAGACCACCACAAATGATGACACAGACATAGATGCAATACGGATAAGTGCTGCAAGGATGGCATGCAATTCAGCAGTAAAAATACTAGCTGAAGATAGTAAATGTCCTCGTACAATGCTGTCTGGAAACACTGCTGCGAATCCTACTCCGTCAGAAGACTTAGAGCCATCTGTGTACACAGCAATGGCATGAGAATGAGAGTGAAAGTGGTCAAGAAAAAGAGAGCGGGAAGCGACCGTAGACAGTTGGGCTTTCGAGCAAGGGAGGGAGAAAGAACAGACTCGAACAGCTGGAACTTCCCAGGGGGGTAGGGAAAAGTGAGATGGTACATGAACATAGAAAGGTGGTAATTGAAGAGAAGACGAGAGCGAATGAAGGCGAAGAGAGAAGGGATGGAGTAAACAGGGGCAGCGAACAAATAAAGAATGTCTACTAATATCAGTGATCATTCTATAAATGGAAGGATTGTGGAGATCATGAGAGCGTACATAGTAGCGAAGGCAATGGGCATCACGGCGATCGGATAAGGATGGAACGTTCGCTTCTGCATAGAGGCTCTCAACAGAGGAAGAGCGAAAAGCACTGAGGCATAAACGTAATCCTTGGTGATAAGATAAGATTTCGTTCGGATTTTTAACCCCGGAGGGTTAGCCACCCAGGATAACCCAAGAAAGTCAGTGCATCATCGAGGACTGTAACTTATTTCCATTGGGGTCCTTAATCTTGTCCCCCAGGATGTGACCCACACCAGTCGACTAACACCCAGGTACCTATTTGCTGCTAGGTGAACAGGACAATAGGTGTAAGGAAACGTGTCGGAATTTCCACCCGCCGGGAATCGAACCCGGGCCCTCTGTGTGTGAAGCGGGAGTTTTAGCCACCAGATCACCGGGTTAAGGCTAGAGAGAGTAGCAGGAGATGCTGCTGAATAGATCTGGTCACCATAATCAAGTTTCGATAAAATGAGGGTGGAATGTAGGTGAAGGAGGGTTCGACGATCAGCTCCCCATGAAAGATGAGCAAGGGTTTTAAGAATGTTCAGCCGGCTGTGACAAGTTGCCTTCAGAGAGGTAATGTGAGGTTTCCAGGATAACCTACGGTCAAAGAGGAGGCCCAGAAACTTGACTATCACGTTCAGGGATACAGGAGCCACAGTTTTACAAAGGATGATCGGAGATGACAGAGCGTCTAGTGAAAGTAATTTGGTGGGTTTTAGTGCTGGAAAATTTAAACCTATGTGTGGTGGCCCAATTGAAAACACGGTCGACCGCATGATGGAGAGAAACTGTAATGAGGCGACAGACAGCGCCTGCACAGGCAATAGCAAAGTCATCAACATAGAGTGATGACCAAATATTTGATGGAAGACTAGAGGCCAAATCATTAATAGCAAGCAGAAAAAGTGTTGTGCTCGCTCAGAACACATCCCAGGGGGGACACATTCAGCTTGGATAAAGTCCGGGAGAGCACATTATTAACCCGAACATGGAAATGTCTATCAGTTAAAAAGTTCTTAAGGAAGGATGGTAGATTGCCTCGGAGGCCTAAGGAGTGGGCTTGGGCCAAAATAATATACCTCCAAGATGTGTCATGTGCCTTCTCAAGGTCAAAAAATATGGCAATAACTGAGTGGTTATTCGCAAAGGCATTACGAGCATACATATCCAAGCGTAGTAAGGGGTCTATGGTAGACCGTCCCTTATGAAAGCCATATTGACGAGTGGAGAGACTGTTGTGTGTCTCTAAATACCACACTAAACGTCTATTTACCAGCCGTTCCATCACTTTGCAAACTGCACTGGTAAGAGCAATGGGACGATAGTGGGAGGCTTCGTGTCCCGTAGTGCCTGGTTTGCGGAAAGGGAGAACAATGGCAGATTTCCACAGCTGTGGAAAACCCTTTGTGACCAAATAAGATTGAAAAGGCATAAAGGAGCAAGGGCTGACTGAGTAAATGTTTACATACAAAAGAATGTCGTCGGGCCCAGCTGCCGAGTCGCAATGAAACCTTGCCTCCAGTTCTTGAAGTGTAAAAGGCCTTTAAAACTGTTCCCGAGTGAAAAAAAGCCAAGGGGTCAACCCGCAGCTTTGAGGAAAGAAACGGGGGGCAAAGGAGCCCCTGAGAAAAACGACCGATGTTTGCATTAACACCCGCAACCCCAAGAACAGGACCCGGGGGCAGGAGAAATTTACCACTCTTTTCGTATTTTTTTAGAGACTGCACCTAGGGGAAAGCAAGGTGATGGCGAGACAATCTCACCAAAGGCGTTTAGTGTCGTGGATACACGCGACGACCACGCTTCTGTTTAAAAAAATAAATAATCTCTCAGGGGTTTCTATTTTTACCGTACCTCCCCTCAGTGCTTTCAAATGTACTGCATGGCAAAAGCAGGAGAACCCAAGGGCACGCTTTCGAGAATGCCCCCCCGAATTTTGGGGCTCTGGTGGCCTGGGGGTTAACGCTCCGCTTCACAGGTGAGGGTCTGGGTTCGATTCCCACCAGAGTAAAACATTGGACGGTTTCTTTTTTCCACCTGTTGTCTATGTCCCCATCATAAAAGGGTACCTGGGTGTTAGTCGACGTTGGGGGTCGCATCCGGACACGACCTAAGAGGCCTGGTCACAGACCGGCCGGGGGGGCGTTCCCCCCGAACTCTCTCCAGTAAACCCAGAAACCCTCCAATATAGAATGAAACGCGGTTAAAACGGAGGCAGAAGAGGTGAAAAGCTCACAAGGGAGGATGAAAAGGAACCCACAAAAACGTTGTGAGAAAAGGTTCCAATTTGCCTGATCAAATTGCCAGCGTGGGAACAAAGAGGGGGATTAAAAAGGGAAGTAAAATGTTTGGGAAATGACGCTGTCATTAAACCCGGGGAGAACAGACCAGGCAAAGCAAATGGGGCGGAGGAAAGCAGACTGAGAGATCGATCAAGAGGGTGTTAGTCGGGGAACAGAATGGGTGCGAGTACCTGTATTTAAAACATGGAGGGGGTGGGGGGAAAAAAAGCCCTAAACTGAATGCCACGGGAATCACAGTGAGACCCCTCCCAAAGGGGAAATGATGGCAAAAAAATCTCCAAGTAACAGAATGGGTGGTGGTAATGACAAAACAAGAAAGGAAATACCCGGGAAAAATAATCCCCGAAAAGGGAGAGAATATAAAGAACATGGGTTAACCACCTATGCAAGTGGATATGGGCCTGCGGAATGCAGAAAATACAAAAAATACGATGGTACTGAATATCAGTGTTAGAAAAGGGCCTTTTCATTAAAGGTCCCATCGGGAAAAGGATCTGAAGAATACAATAAAAAATAGCCTGAGATGGGAGAGAAACAGCAGAGTGCAATTTTGGGTTCCTTAAGCAAACCCAAAAACGGGGGAAAACTGGAGAGTAACATCTGAAGCTCACCCCATTCCCCCTGACCCTGAAATATTCCACTGTAAATGGGCCCCAGATTGGCAATGATAAAGATATTGAAATCCGCATAAGGGTTCCTACGGACGGGGGGGGTTGAAAATCCACATCGGGGGCAGCAGAAAACGTTCAAGCATGAAGGAATGGGGCGCGGGAAAAGAAAGGATTGCACAATGGGGGGAGGGGGGAAGGGGGTGGTGTCCATTGAGGTTTTGGTCCTGCAATATATTCAAAATGTTTAAGTGTTTCGGAATTCAGAGCGTCAAAGGGGGGACAAAATTGGAATGGGGAGGGGGAGGATAGTAAAGATTGAAACGTAATGGACTGTACCAAGGGAGGGAGGGGCGAAAGGGTGAGGGGAAAGGAGAACGTGGGAAGGGGGCAGAAGAGGCAGAAACCTGGGGTGGCAGAAGAGGGAAAAAACTTGAAGGGAAAAGGGGGTTTGGTATAGTATGAGGAGGTGAACCCCTCACTTGTTACAACCAATGAAAGGGGGAAAAACCCGGGACAGAGACAGGGAAGGTAAAAAGACTGGAAAAGGGAAGGAGGGGTTTTAAAAGGCCTTTTTTTGACTTCTGAAATAGAGGGGGATTGGGGGGTTCGTACGAGTCTCGCGATACTGAGGCTTTTGGGGGGAGAACACAAGAAACGAGAAAAAGACGAGGGTTGAAGAGGGGCGTCTGAGCCTAGGCAGCAAAAAAATTAGATCAGGAGTGATATGGGGGGGAATTTTAAAACGGGGGGCTGTAGAAGAATGGGGCCCCAGAATGGGGGGGTATTTTTAAAACAGGGAATAAGAAACCGGGTAGTCTCTTTTCCCGGAAAGGAGATGAGAAACTGCCATGGGATAAGGAGACCCTTTTGCTTCTTTGAGGTAACGGATTTCCCCCCTCATTTAAAAAAACTTGGGGATCGGGCGAGAGATGAAGGGTGAGCCTATGACAATTAAGGCAAAGGGAGGCGACTGCAAGATGTATTAAAGGCAACGGACCACGACTGGGGGATTCAGCATGGATCTGCAAAATTTCCTGGATGGCCAAATCGCCCAAAAATTTTTACACTGTTGCAGTGTAGGATCACCTTTTGAACTTTTAACTTAGCCTCTACATAAACTGAGGATGGGGGTTCCAGCTGCAAAAGTTAAAAAGAGCCACATTGCTAGGGGTTTGTCTCCCCCCGCGGCAGGAAACCCTAAGTTCCCACCTTGAGATTGGAGATCTTAGATTCCAGCTGTTCAAGAAATTTTTGCCACTGTCTGAAAATTCTGTTGAACTAGTTTTGGGGCAGAATGATGGTACCACTACAAGAAGAGGGAATGATTTTTTTAAAAGTGACAGGGAAAAGTATCTATATGGGGAAAAAAAAAGAAAGATCATAGCTTGGTAGCATTTTGTACAGTGATTGCACTACCGCTCTTTAAGACATGAAAAAAAATTTTACCACAGGCATAGGATGCCTTGCCAAAACTGTGGGGGGAAAATAGGGGGTAGAGGAAGTCAAATCGTAAAGTGAAGAATTTTGTTCATTGTGAGTTGAAACTGAGGTGGAAGGGATGCGGATTTCGATCTTTTTTGAGAAAACAGAAGGTGAGAAGTATAAACACAATTTCAGGGAATTGTCGTTTGGGGTTTAGGCGTGGGACCAAGTTGGTCCGAGTGGAACGGGCCGGCGATTCAAAATTGCCCCACCATAGATGGAGAGGGTGGAAGCATAGTCAAAGGAGAGCAGAGGTCAAAAATCAAAGGATCACGAACCTCAGTACCTGAAGCGGGGGAGGGAAACAGCACCGGGAAGAGGTACAGAGGCTAGGATGCGAAGATGGTCCAAAGACGAGGCGGGGTCAGAATGGGGGGCGGTATCAAGAAGGGGGGCCCGGGGTAGCAGGTTCAAGATTGGGTTCTCCATGGCTAGGTTACTCTTTTTTTTTGTTTTTAAAAAAAAAAAAAAAATAAAAAAAAAAAAAAAAAGAATAAAAAAAAAGGGGGACCGGGGAGGATGGTTCCTAGGGGGAATGAAAAAGGGCCCGAAAACCCCTCCATGCCCAAGAGGGGCCCCAGCACCGCAATAGCGTAGATGCGCATGGAACCCGTGCCATACCCTACCCATCATGCCAGTAACCGCATTCTGGGGTAAACAACCTCACATCTCCGAGCTTTTCAGTGGACAAAAGAGAGGGGGGCCGGATACTGCCACAAAGCATACCCCTTTTTGGCCACCACCCCGGGAAACTGAAAGGTGGGGTTTCCCAAAATACACCCTCGCCCCAAAGATACCCCAAAACCCTCTCCCCCCGGGGTACCGGAGGGGGCAAACATCCCCCTCGGTTCCAGATTCCCCCCGGCAAACTAAACCCCCCCCGCCAAGAACCTCAATGGAATGGGATTGACTCTGGTACCCTTTCCCCCACCTAGGAACAGCGCCCTGTGGGAAAAAAACCCGAAGGCCAAAAAAAGAAGGCAAAAGGAGGGGTGGGGAGGAGGAGGAGGAAAAGGAAAAGGGGAGGATGGGACAGGGAAGGGGGGATTGGGGGGTAATTAGGTTCGGTCTGAGGAAGGAGACCGACAGGTCTAATTCCTCAGACCAAGAGCCTCTTCACCACGCCAAGGAACCCCCCTTGAAGAGGAGATGGAAGAATAGCATAGTGCTCAGAACAAATGCCTGGGGGACACCTTCAGCTTGGACAAAGTCCGGGAGAGCACATTATTAACCCGAACACGGAAATGTCTTTCAGTTAAGAAGTTCTGAAGGAAAAATGGTAGATTACCTTCAAGGCCTAAAGAGTGGGCCTGGGTCAACATGTTATATACCCAAGTTGTGTCATATGCCTTCTTAAGATTAAAAACGATGGCAAAACTGAGTGATTATTGGCAAAGGCATGACGAACATATTTTTTTTTTATTTAAAACTCAGGTACAAAATATATGGGTACATAATCAATATGTAACAAGATACAGGCAGTGAACAATAATCAACTGTGACTACACAAATACGGAAGAAGCACATATATAATGACATCAGAACTATTACAATATAAAAATTAAATACAGAGACATCAAGTGTGAACAAAAGGGTCTCCTAACTATAAAACATAACACACAGGGCATCCTGTGGAAAGGTTTACATTCCAACTGTTGCAAATTACCCTTAAGCGATCCATGCCTGATTACAACATACTGAAATAAAGAAATACGATAATCTCTTCGTGTCTTAAAAAATTCTACCACAAAAAGAAAGTCTACCGACCTGATTTTATAAATCTTATAACCCCTTTTTCTCTTCATGACAATTGCAATATAATCTGATGACCGACCCCAATATTATATATGTGTAAGTACATATTTTACTATACATAAAAACAAATAAAAAATAACATTCCCAAAAAGTATACTCATAAGAGTATAATTACCTTACAATACCATGATAAATACCATCGAATCTGATGTCCTTCCTTAGATCATATATGTTTAAATACATATTTTACAATATATAAAAAATGACAAGATTACATACCGGAAAATAAAACTCAGAGTATAATTATCATCCTACATGGCTACCCACACCTGCGTTAATACTTTTCCTTTATGTAAAAAACTTACAGACTTATACTAAACATGTTCCTATAAAAAACCATTCGACTCAACTCCCGTACATCACCTTTATTATTAAATAAAAGTTTCCCCTTCGAAAATCCACCGTCGACCATTCCCAAACTCGCTATCACACCAAATTGTCTTACTTTAAATAATACCACTTACGGCTTATGTTACACATTACTAAATAATGTCAGTAAGGTCACAGGATCTAACAAAAACCAACATAGATATATAATAATTGTGTCACATGACACTGTGGCTGTCTTAATAAGTTGTTAATATACATATACAGTGGACCCCCGGTTAACGATATTTTTTCACTCCAGAAGTATGTTCAGGTGCCAGTACTGACCGAATTTGTTCCCATAAGGAATATTGTGAAGTAGATTAGTCCATTTCAGATCCCCAAACATACACTTACAAACGCACTTACATAAATACGCTTACATAATTGGTCGCATTCGGAGGTGATCGTTATGCGGGGGTCCACTGTATACACAAACATATATATGCATAGATAAATAATATATATATATATATATATTATAGGTAGTAGGTTGGTAGACAGCAACCGCCCAGGGAGGTACTACCGTCCTGCCAAGTGAGTGTAAAACGAAAGCCTGTAATTGTTTTACATGATGGTAGGATTGCTGGTGTCCTTTTTTCTGTCTCATGAACATGCAAGATTTCAGGTACGTCTTGCTACTTCTACTTACACTTAGGTCACACTACACATACATGTACAAGCACATATATACACACCCCTCTGGGTTTTCTTCTATTTTCTTTCTAGTTCTTATTCTTGTTTATTTCCTCTTATCTCCATGGGGAAGTGGAACAGAATTCTTCCTCCGTAAGCCATGCGTGTTGTAAGAGGCGACTAAAATGCGGGAGCAAGGGGCTAGTAACCTCTTCTCCTGTATATATTACTAAATTTAAAAGGAGAAACTTCAGTTTTTTCTTTTGGGCCACCCCACCTCAGTGGGATACGGCTGGTACGTTGAAAGAAGAGAAGAAGAGTATATATATATATATATTTATATATATTATAATATATATTATATATATTATATATATATATATATATATTATATATATAATATTAATATAATATATATATAATATATATATAATATATATATATATATATATATATATATATATATATATAATATATATATATAATATATATATAATATATATATATATATATATATATATATATATATATATATTATATATATATATATATTTATATATATATATATATATATATATATATATATATAATATAATAAGCGTGTATGCACCTGGAGAGAGAGGAATGCAGAGGAGAGAGAGAGATTTTGGGAGATGTTAAGTGAATGTATAGGAGCCTTTGAACCAAGTGAGGAGAGTAATTGTGGTAGGGGACTTGAATGCTAAAGTAGGAGAAACTTTTAGAGAGGGTGTGGTAGGTAAGTTTGGGGTGCCAGGTGTAAATGATAATGGGAGCCCTTTGATTGAACTTTGTATAGAAAGGGGTTTAGTTATAGGTAATACATATTTTTAAGAAAAAGAGGATAAATAAGTATACACGATATGATGTAGGGCGAAATGACAGTAGTTTGTTGGATTATGTATTGGTAGATAAAAGACTGTTGAGTAGACTTCAGGATGTACATGTTTATAGAGGGGCCACAGATATATCAGATCACTTTCTAGTTGTAGCTATACTGAGAGTAAAAGGTAGATGGGATACAAGGAGAATAGAAGCATCAGGGAAGAGAGAGGTGAAGGTTTATAAACTAAAAGAGGAGGCAGTTAGGGTAAGATATAAACAGCTATTGGAGGATAGATGGGCTAATGAGAGCATAGGCAATGGGGTCGAAGAGGTATGGGGTAGGTTTAAAAATGTAGTGTTAGAGTGTTCAGCAGAAGTTTGTGGTTACAGGAAAGTGGGTGCAGGAGGGAAGAGGAGCGATTGGTGGAATGATGATGTAAAGAGAGTAGTAAGGGAGAAAAGTTAGCATATGAGAAGTTTTTACAAAGTAGAAGTGATGCAAGGAGGGAAGGTATATGGAGAAAAAGAGAGAAGTTAAGAGAGTGGTGAAGCAATGTAAAAAGAGAGCAAATGAGAGAGTGGGTGAGATGTTATCAACAAATTTTGTTGAAAATAAGAAAAAGTTTTGGAGTGAGATTAACAAGTTAAGAAAGCCTAGAGAACAAATGGATTTGTCAGTTAAAAATAGGAGAGGAGAGTTATTAAATGGAGAGTTAGAGGTATTGGGAAGATGGAAGGAATATTTTGAGGGAAATTGTTAAATGTTGATGAAGATAGGGAAGCTGTGATTTCGTGTATAGGGCAAGGAGGAATAAAAATCTTGTAGGAGTGAGGAAGAGCCAGTTGTGAGTGTGGGGGAAGTTCGTGAGGCAGTAGGTAAAATGAAAGGGGGTAAGGCAGCCGGGATTGATGGGATAAAGATAGAAATGTTAAAAGCAGGTGGGGATATAGTTTTGGAGTGGTTGGTTGCAATTATTTTAATAAATGTATGGAAGAGGGTAAGGTACCTAGGGATTGGCAGAGAGCATGCATAGTTCCTTTGTATTTAAAAGGGAAAGGGGATAAAAGAGAGTGCAAAAATTATAGGGGGATAAAGTCTGTTGAGTTGTACCTGGTAAAGTGTATGGTAGAGTTATAATTGAAAGAATTAAGAGTAAGACGGAGAATAGGATAGCAGATGAACAAGGAGGCTTTAGGAAAAAGGTAGGGGGTGTGTGGACCAGGTGTTTACAGTGAAACATATAAGTGAACAGTAAATTTTGATAAGGCTAAAGAGGTCTTTGTGGCATTTATGGATTTGGAAAAGGCGTATGACAGGGTGGATGGGGGGCAATGTGGCAGATGTTGCAAGTGTATGGTGTAGGAGGTAGGTTACTGAAAGCAGTGAAGAGTTTTTACGAGGATAGTGAGGCTCAAGTTTAGAGTATGTAGGAAAGAGGGAAATTTTTTCCCAGTAAAAGTAGGCCTTAGACAAGGATGTGTGATGTCACCGTGGTTGTTTAATATATTTATAGATGGGGTTGTAGAGAAGTAAATGCGAGGGTTTTGGCAAGAGGCGTGGAGTTAAAAGATAAAGAATCACACACAAAGTGGGAGTTGTCACAGCTGCTCTTTGCTGATGACACTGTGCTCTTGGGAGATTCTGAAGAGAAGTTGCAGAGATTGGTGGATGAATTTGGTAGGGTGTGCAAAAGAAGAAAATTAAAGGTGAATACAGGAAAGAGTAAGGTTATGAGGATAACAAAAAGATTAGGTGATGAAAGATTGAATATCAGATTGGAGGGAGAGAGTATGGAGGAGGTGAACGTATTCAGATTATTTGGGAGTGGACGTGTCAGCGGATGGGTCTATGAAAGATGAGGTGAATCATAGAATTGATGAGGGAAAAAAGAGTGAGTGGTGCACTTAGGAGTCTGTGGAAACAAAGAAACTTTGTCCTTGGAGGCAAAGAGGGGAATGTATGAGAGTATAGTTTTACCAACGCTCTTATATGGGTGTGAAGCGTGGGTGATGAATGTTGCAGCGAGGAGAAGGCTGGAGGCAGTGGAGATGTCATGTCTGAGGGCAATGTGTGGTGTGAATATAATGCAGAGAATTCGTAGTTTGGAAGTTAGGAGGAGGTGCGGGATTACCAAAACTGTTGTCCAGAGGGCTGAGGAAGGGTTGTTGAGGTGGTTCGGACATGTAGAGAGAATGGAGCGAAACAGAATGACTTCAAGAGTGTATCAGTCTGTAGTGGAAGGAAGGCGGGGTAGGGGTCGGCCTAGGAAGGGTTTGGAGGGAGGGGGTAAAGGAGGTTTTGTGTGCGAGGGGCTTGGACTTCCAGCAGGCATGCGTGAGCGTGTTTGATAGGAGTGAATGGAGACAAATGGTTTTTTTTAATACTTGACGTGCTGTTGGAGTGTGAGCAAAGTAACATTTATGAAGGGATTCAGGGAAACCGGCAGGCCGGACTTGAGTCCTGGAGATGGGAAGTACAGTGCCTGCACTCTGAAGGAGGGGTGTTAATGTTGCAGTTTAAAAACTGTAGTGTAAAGCACCTTCTGGCAAGACAGTGATGGAGTGAATGATGGTGAAAGTTTTTCTTTTTCGGGCCACCCTGCCTTGGTGGGAATCGGCCGGTGTGATAATAAAAAAAAAATAATATTATATATATATATATATATATATATATATATATATAATATATATATATATATATTCTTTCTTCTTTCTTTCAAACACACCGGCCGTATCCCACCGAGGCGGGGTGGCCCAAAAGGAAAAACGAAAGTTTCTCTTTTACATTTAGTAATATATACAGGAGAAGAGGTTACTAGCCCGTTGCTCCCGGCATTTTAGTTGCCTCTTACAACACGCATGGCTTACGGAGGAAGAATTCTGTTCCACTTCCCCATGGAGATAAGAGGAAATAAAACAAGAATAAGAACTAGAAAGAAAATAGAAGAAAACCCAGAGGGGTGTGTATATATGTGCTTGTACATGTATGTGTAGTGTGACCTAAGTGTAAGTAGAAGTAGCAAGACGTACCTGAAATCTTGCATGTTCATGAGACAGAAAAAAGGACACCAGCAATCCTACCATCATGTAAAACAATTACAGGCTTTCGTTTTTACACTCACTTGGCAGGACGGTAGTACCTCCCTGGGCGGTTGCTGTCTACCAACCTACTACCTATATATATATATATTATATATATATATTATATATATATATATATATATATATAATATATATATATATAATATATATATATATATATATATATATATAATATATATATATATATATTATATATATATATATATATATATATATATATATATATATATATATATATATATAATATATATATATATATATATATATATATATATTATATATATATATATATATATATATATATATAGCACACACACACAAATACATATACATACACAGACACACCGTTTATCATGCTTAACACAATTGAAAATTTTTTTGATAACATGTTTTTTGTCCTTGTATATACTGTAAAATACACAAAATATGAACAGTATGTAAAACCGACATGAGCTCGAATTAGTTGGTGTAGCCAAACGCTCATAATACGTTGATTATCCCATCTTTAGTCGTGCTACTGCACAGGACACTTTACCTTAATAATTCTTTGTTAAGCACAACACTAGTGTTGCACTACAGTTGCAACACTGTAGTGTTGCACTACAGTTGCAACATACCTCTCAAAAACAACACCACGTCTGACATAACCTTCCAAACCATACAAACTCTCCAGATAACCTTACCTCATGCACTCACCCTCCAATACTTATATATCTCCGCTAAAAAGGAAAACTGTCCCTTAAACTATACTTAGTGTGGCACATTAACGAGTCCCTTTACTGTAATATTTCTGTATGAGTCCAGAAAATGCGTTCTCCACTGTTCCCCATAAATGAGTTTATTTCTACATACTGTATGATATATTCCTGCCGCAATCGCCCTAATTCTAATCTCCCACCTTTGTCCCTCAATCCCCAAGAAAAATACAAGAAATCTGCCACTATGTACATAAGAGCTCTTCTCACGTCTTCAGAGACTCCTCTTACTTCGAATGTTAGGGCTCTCAGAATCTCTACATTACCCCCGCCCATCAACCTGAAAACTCTTGCCAGCCACAACCGTACCTCCCCCAACTCTTTACAGAAATAAACTGCATGAAAAGCTGTTTCCGGTTCCTCACACTTTTCGCATGTCGCTTCCCTCACCAAACCCATTACACACAAGGCAGACTTTGAAGCTAAAATTCCCATTATAAATCTATAAACTAACTCCCTCACCCTCGGCATTAATCTAAGCTTCCAGAAATCATACCAAATCTTACTCCAATCATACAAGGGGTATACCAATACCCCTTGCATGGTTTCCGGTTTCCTACTCATCTCCACCAACCTTCCCACCTTAAGTTTTGCTGCCTCTCCGACGACTAACAATAACCTGAGCATAGTCTTGCATTCAATTAATTCCTTTCCTCCCCACCACTGTCGCACATCCTCCATCACTTTCCCAACTCTTACCCCTCTCACCCCCCCTCCCGCACAAATCTCTGTTTTGCATACATGGCCTTTACTCTCGGCCCCAGTGCCAAAAGTCCTACTCCTCCTCTTCATACATTTGATATGACCACCTCTTTACTGAGCCATGCCCTCCCAAAACCCCACACATAACGGAGCGCCCTCCTCTGTATCTCATGTATCTCCTGCACCCGTAAAGGATACACCACAGCAACATTCCACACTTTACTATACACCAATGAATTTATTATAATCGCCCTTTGCAATAAAGTAACATCCCCCGCTCTTAGGCTCTGTATCCTTTTCACTACCTTCTCTCCTACCAACTCCGAGTTCACTCGACGAGCCTCCTGCTCATCAGCCATATATAGAACTCCACAAATTTTCAACCGTTCTGCCTCTTCCCATCCAAACTCCAACCCCATTCCACCCCCCACCCAAGCACCTATCTCTAATAATTTTGATTTAGCTCTGTTGATGCTCATTCCTGATGCCCTCCCAAAAACCTTCAAGACCCTCCCTAACATTCTCAATCCTTCTACACCAGTGATCAGTACAGTTGTATCGTGCACATATCCTACCACCACATTAAACCCCACCCCCTCCCCATGTAAAATCCCCTTTCCCTCAACCATTTCATAAAATGGGTGCTGTATGCATGCAAACAAAATTCGAGACATAGGACACCCCTGCCTCAGACACCTCTCCATTTCCAAAATCCTGCCCAACCTACCATTAATTTGCACTTGTATCACCGCCCCAGAATACAGTATCTCAACCCACTTTACAACTCCCTCACCAAAACCCAGACGTCTCAAACTGGCCCCCAGAAACTCCCTATTCACACCGTCATATGCATTCTCCCAATCAATACCTAAAATTCCACCCCCATTGCAACCCTTCTCGCCTCCTCCCGTCCCTTATGTTTATAAAAACCTGCTATACCTGGTTTAGCTTTATTTTCCCACCATTCCAAGATACTCGTCTCCTCCTTCCTGGCACCCCACAAATTTTGCCACCATTCACCAAACTCCACACTCACCACCTCACTCCTCACTAGTCTCGCATTTAACTTCCAAAACCCTGATTGTATCTTAACCACATCCCCCCAATCCAGCTCAGTCAAAACTGCCCTATGGTCAGAAAACCCCATGTCCACTGTTCTTACTTCCCTCACACTAACTGACTCCGATGAATAGATTCTATCTAAACGCACTGAATAACCTCTTCTGACAAAGGTAAACTCTATTCTCCAGGCCCCCCTCCCCTCACATCCCTAACCCCCGCATCCTGCAAAACATTGCGTAATGCCCCTAACACACACCCCGCCCCCCTCGGCTCCACGTCCCCCCCCCCCTTATGACAGTTCCAATCTCCTCCAATTATAGTGACTAAACCCCGTAAATGATACAACAAAATGTCTCTTACAAAATCCTCTTTTATTCTGACTGTGCTCTCCGCTGGCATGTAAACCCCTATAAAACATACTCTCGCTTCACCCCACTCACCATCCACCCTCACCACCCTCCCCCCCTCCACCCACTTTATTATACGTAAGGAACTGTTTTCCTTCACAACCACATCCAATTCTCCTTTTAACCTCATAGACCCACTCACATATAACTTATAACCTTTCAGTAATAATGCACAGCCGAGCTTATAATTATGTTCTTGTATAAAACATACATCTACATTATACCTCCTGAGGAACCATTCCATCCAGACTTTTCACTTCATTCCTCAATCCATTTACATTAATTTTGCTACCTTGAATTACTTTAATAGCGGCAGCTTTCCCTTCCGCCTTGGTAGATGCCCTACTATACTTTCCTGGTGAAGAGGTTCTCGTTTGGCAGCCTACCTGTTCAACCCCCCTACCCCCCCCTTGTCTTTAGAACTATTCATCCCTTCATTACTATGGAAAATTTTATAGGGGTGATTACCTTTATGTACCTCAACATTACATGCATAGAAGTAAACTCATTGGGAGACAACCATATTGTTTACCGTAGTCACCCCGTGTAGACATGTGAGAAAACTTAACCCCCCCTGGTCACGGCAAGTGGTTCCTTCGACCTCACAATCTTATCCATATCTATCCAAGACCAGTATGGATTGGATAGCACCCACAAGTACGGTGCTACTAATTAATTGTGGACTGTATAGATTATATTAGTGTAACTGAATGAAGGAGGGGGTAGGTAGGTCACACATGGATATATCCATCAAGGAAAAACACTTGTACATAATCTCACCACTTACCAGATATTCTCTGGTGGTCACTTGATGTAGCTGGATCACTCATAACCTATCCAATTACAACATACCTAACTAGCCAGCATCAGTCTGCTATAACTAGAAGGGTTACTTAACTGTGGGTGATTGATACTCCTTATTTCCTCCATTCACCATGTCATTTCGATGTCCTGCTACACCCACACGGTTCTTATTCCAGCAGGACGAGGTATCCGTTGGTTTGTCCCGGTTTAGAAGTCGTGACTCAATAAACTTCACTTTCCTCGTCACGGGAACAACGTGGTCTAGCGTGTTCACTCGGAGCAAGGCGACTTATTTCACTTCACGCATTCTCTTAACTTAGCGTTATTATCATTAATTACATTACAATTCACAAGACAATTTAATGTCTCAAAAATTATTATACACATTAGAGATCACTCCATTAAGATCTGAGACCGATGAGTGATGATTAAACCAAGGGTAATTTTCCCCGGGACACAGTCCATGGCGATGCGCCAGTCACCCGGTCCTACCCTTATTCACTCGTTTTACCACTATTACGGTGGTCCCGTAAATCATGTTCCCTCACTCTCCACCAGGAACAGTTACGACACTTCCTATTATGAAATGAGGCCTATATTAATCCTTAGGCCGCCGTGAGCGCCAATATCCTGGTTCCATGCTTTCCCAGCCTCCTCACTACATTCAAAACACTGCCGCCTCCCCCATGCCCCGGGTCGACCTCTTCCCCCGCACATCCGCGCATACGCAAAGGGAACTCTCGGTTCTATCCTATTTTCAAATACATTTTTGACCCATATCGACACATTAAACACCTATTAGGCACTATAGCTTCAGAAAATTAAAATATTTTCCACAATTACCCTTCCCCTCTCTCCCCGTTTGGCTCACTGTTACGCGCCCCTACTTCACTCCATATACAAAAATAAAAGGCCTGGTTAAAATAAGTTCTGTAATAATATATCGCGAACCACTTTATTACTAGCTAGATAAAGCAGGTTCGACTATATATTATTATCGGGTACAGTATGAATCATCAAAAGTACTCTCATTGTATTATACTGTATTATATTATATTATTATTAGGTTAGGTATTACGAATGTGTAACCACTACTGTAGTGACCAATTGGTGGTTCTAGAATTGACGCCACGCGTCGCCTTCTGGCCGAGCTGAAGTCATACTATGGAGTAGTTGAGTGAGTCAGTCAGCTCCTAGCTCTGACTCGGTACGGGTCTTCAACCTAAAGCTTAAACTAAAACTTTAAACCAAGTCTATTGTCTTGCCTTTGCCATTAGTTTCCTGAAGTCTGGTAATTCATGTCACTTATGAAAGATAACTATTTCGTTACCCCAGACCTTTCTAAAAGAGTTAAATGGTGAGATTAGAAGATTATTAATTGAAATTATTGTGTCATACTCTGTTAATGAGAATTTGAACGTAAGATTGGGTTTCTTGCTGTTTAGTATTTCATTTATAATTGCTTGTGGTTATTTTAATTCACTAACCAAATACCAATGAAGCTAAATGATTGGTAATAAAATAAAACTAACAAAAAAAATGGAGTTATTTGTGCCCCTATTGTTACGGTGAAGATTAAGTCGTAACACTCACTTCCTTTTTCCAAGACTTTACCCCTGATCTCTGTCCTGGAGTGAGAACGTCGTTCATCTCCGACGTTCCAGCCGATCGCTTACGCAAACTTCCGTCACCACACACTTCATCTCTCGTTCCCTCCCTATGTACTTCTGCCACAACTGTGTGCACAGTGCCATTAGTGCGCAAATTTTCCCCAACCACCAAATCATTATGTGATGTCACCGACATGTGTGTACTCCTTGCTTCCTCCAGACCACCCTCAACTTCACTTAGAAAGGAGTTTATAACCTCCAGCAATCCATCCTGTGGTCCTTCACACTCGTCATCACTCGTTCTCGTCGTCGCTGATGCAGTCTCTGTGTCAACCGGTAACGTTACACATTCATTCATTGCCTCTTCTGCCTTATCAACTTCCTCACTCCAACGACAAGGTGTCATTTTGGGGAGTACCCCAGACTCCGACGCCTCTATACCTTGCTGCCGACTTATAGGCAATGGTATCGGATCCCTCCTTCCTGCTTTCGTATGGCATTGGGCTGCCATATGGTCATAAGACCCACACAATCTGCATGCCTTCCTCTGTCCTGAGTAATACACGTAGACCTGAGTCCTGAAGACGTCCAGTAGCACATACGATGGAACTGGCTGCTGTAAGGTCATTTTCAGTGTAAATGATCCCTCAGGCAACCCCTCATAAGGTCCATTTTTCCATAGTTACGAAAACTGCTACCACATCATGCTCTGTTGCCTCAAATGGTACATTCCTTACTTTTACCCACGTCATGTAACTCGACACATCATGGAGGTATACCTCCACTGCAGTGTTCACGGCCAGTCTTCTCTCTTGATATTTGTTAACGATGCTAGAGTAGAAGCCGGCCTCCTTAAACTCGATGAAGATCCTTGTAATTCCATTTATGGCTACTCCACACAATTCGTCATTTGGTATGCCATATACCTTGCCGATGATCGTAGGCAGGAGCACCTGCATCGCTGAACTTGTAAGCGTTCCACGAACCAATTCGACACACACCGTATTTACACGGCGACCATGTCTATCCGCCATTTTGAATATTCAAAACAGAGAAAACTGCGCAGAAAGCCAGCCTAGACAGGAGTGTCTGCGAAGCAGGTCCACACGGCCCGAGAGCGATGCGAACAATGAACATACATATTGAAGTGAAGGGGTGAATAATAGAACGGCCCCTACGAAAGCCATATTGACTAATGGAGAGACTATTGTATCTCTAAATACTACATCAATCGTCTATTTACCAGACGTTCCATCACCTTGCACACAACACTGGTAAGAGCAATGGGACCATAGTGGGAGGCATCATGTTCCATAGTACCTGGTTTACGGAAAGGGAGAACAATGACAGATTTCCACAGCTTGGGAAGAACGGCTTGCTAACAAATAAAATTAATTAAACCATACCACGGGTGGGGTTTGAACCCGCGGTCAGAATCAAAACTCCAGACCGTCACATTAGCCACTGGGCTAACACGGACAGTGGTGCCTATGCTAACCTTCCTATGGTGTAGAAATATACCTTGTTGGATGAATCTTATTGAAGCTAGCTGGCCCAGTGGCTAACGCATCGGTCTGGAGTTTTGAGACTAACCACGAGTTCAAATCCCACCTGTGGTATGATTTGTTTGCAATTGTGTCATTACAATTTGTGAGTCAAGTAAAATTAAATAGGTATAATAGGAGAGCAAGGGCTGACTGATGTAAATGCTGGAGCATACAAATGTGAATGCCGTCAGGCCAAGCTATCTATGATCGACAAGTGGTGTGTGTTGACTCCAATTCCAGAAGTGTAAAAGCCACAATGCAAGACTCTTCTCTACTAATAGAAAAGTCTAAGGGCTCAAACTTTATGGCAGACTTTGAAGAAAGAAACGAGGGGCATAGCTGGAGCCCTTGAAAGATACGGACAAGACAAGTACCGATTTCAGTGGCAACGTCAAGAGGGTGTACGATAGCGACACCGGCAACCTGAAGAACAGAAGCCGTTTAGAGAGGGTATTTGCCACTCATTTTCTGTACTTTTTTCTAGACTGCGCTTATACACGAAGTTGAAGTGATGGTAGAAACAATCCCATTTAGCTTCATGGATGACACGGCGGGCGACTGCTGTAGTCTGCTTAAAATCAAGGAGGCGCTCTGTGGTTTTATTGTACCTATATCTGCCCCAGGAAGTGCACTTCAGACGTACTGCACAAGCACAGGCAGGAGACCACCAAGGCACGCACTTCTGAGAATGCCTGCCCGAGGTTTGGGGTACAGAATGTGAAGCTGCGGTTAAAACTGAGGTCGAGACAAGGCGTAACAGCTCATCAATGGAGAATGAAGAAGGATCCTCACGAATAACAGTTTGACGCTAGTAAAGGTCCCAAATTGAGAGATCAATCCAAAAGTGAGGGAGTACGAGGGTCAAAATGGGAGTACCCGTGTATTTAAAGCATGAAGGGATAGAGAAGTGAGAAAAGCCTCTAACTGAATGCACCAAGATGATAGAGGGAAATTGGGATGTTTCCATCTAGGTAATCACTTGCTCGGGTATTGGTGCCTGGAATTTTAAAGGCGAGACCAGATCTTATGGTTGAGAAGTCATTTATCTGTTAGCTGTATCAACAGGCTGGAGGTGCAGTTTGTTTGATTTAGTTAGAACAATATCTCTAGCTTTGTTCAGTTTATGGGTGTCTAGGATCTGAGTGTGTCTTCCAGGTCTGTTTTATATCTCCTCTCGTTTCGGTGAATCTATTAGAATAGTAAGAGATAAGATAAGATTTCGTTCGGATTTTTAACCCCGGAGGGTTAGCCACCCAGGATAACCCAAGAAAGTCAGTGCGTCATCGAGGGCTGTAACTTATTTCCATTGGGGTCCTTAACTTGTCCCCCAGGATGCGGACCCACACCAGTCGACTAACACCCAGGTACCTATTTGCTGCTAGGTGAACAGGACAATAGGTGTAAGGAAACGTGTCGAAATGTTTCCACCCGCCGGGAATCGAACCCGGCCCTCCATGTGTGAAGCGGGAGCTTTAGCCACCAGGCCACCGGGCCACCTACAGTTCCTTAGACTTTCTTACACTGGTGTTTGGTTGATGACCAGGTGGTCATCAACCAAATCTTTAAATGGGCCGCAGAAAACAATATGAAGTTCAACAATGAGAAATTTTAACTACTCGGACATAGAAAACGTGAGTATAAAACAAATTCCAATCATACAATAGAATGATTATGTCAGAGGATCTCATTCTCAAAGACCACAACATTGTATCAATCGTATCTGCTAGAAAAATGACAGGATGGATAATGAGAAACTTCAGGTTGTTTGTTCTGTATAGGTTGGAATGTTGCTGCACACTAACAGCACCTTTCAAGCCAGGTGAAATTGCTGACCTAGAAAATGTACAGATAACCTACATGGCATGCATAACTGTGATAAAATACCTTAATTACAGGGAATGCTTGAGGTTCCTTAACTTGTACTCCCTAGAATGCAGGTGAGAGAGATACATGATTATATACACTTGGAAAATTCTAGAGGGATTAGTACTAATCACTGCCTATGAAAGCAAAAGACTCGGCAGATGATGCAACATCCCCCCAATGAAAAGCAGGGGTGTCACTAGCATGATAAGAGACAACACAATAAGTGTCAGGGGCCCAAGATTGTTAAACTGCCTCCCAGCACACATAAGGGGGATAACCAATAGACTCCTGGCTGTCTTCAAGCAGGCTCTGGACAAGCACCTAAAGTCAGTACCTGACCAGTTAGGCTGTGGTTCGTACATTGGGTTACGTGTAGCCAACAGTAACAGCCTGGTTGATCAGGCCCTGAGCCACCATAAGGCCTGGTCACAGACTGGGCCACAGGGGCAATGACCCCCAGAACCCTCTCCAGGTATACTAGCTTGGTGAGGACTGACGTAGTGAGTTTAATAAATTCAATGGTATTTCTTATCGATGGATCTTAGAATGCTGTTAGCAAGCCATGGGTAACTCAGTCGTTTATTAGTGATGCTTAGCTCTTATGGGACAATGCGAAATTGTCTTCCTATGGGGGCGTTGACCCCTGGAACTCTCTCCAGGTAAACTCCAGGTAATACCATCAGCAATAGAAAATTCTGTAGGCCAGTCAACCGAGCAGTGAAGTTACTTACTGAAGCCTCATCATGGAGTCGAAAAGAGAATTTACAATGTTTGTTAGGAGGAAGGTAAGGTAGTGGATAGTGTTGTCTGATTATTCCTAATTTAGGGGGAACTAGTATATTTGTCCATAAAAGGTCAATTATGGTTGCACGCATCTCAGTTAGCCTTACTGGTTTTGTTATACGATTTCGTTCGGATTTTTAACCCCAGAGGGTTAGCCACCCAGGATAACCCAAGAAAGTCAGTGCGTCATCGAGGACTAACTTATTTCCATTGGGGTCCTTAGTCTTGTCCCCCAGGATGCGACCCACACCAGTCGACTAACACCCAGGTACCTATTTGCTGCTAGGTGAACAGGACAATAGGTGTAAGGAAACGTGTCGAAATGTTTCCACCCGCTGGGAATCTAACCCGGGCCCTCCGTGCGTGAAGCGGGAGCTTTAGCCACCAGGCCACCGGGCCACTGTAAAGATCACCGGGCCTTTAAAGGCCACCTGGATTTTACCTGGAGAGGGTTTCGGGGGGTCAACGCCTCCGCCTCTGGTTAGTCATCTGTTAGGTCAAAGTTAATGTTGAAGTCTCCAGCTAGAAGCAGATGGCGCTTGTTCATTTGTTTACTAATGTTTCTAGTTTGTCACAAAGTCGGGATATTAGTATGAGGCATCCTGTACATGGCACGAATTGTTATAGGAGTCAATGTTTTTTTACAGAGAAATTTGCAAATATATATTCACCATATTCACCACTAACAAGTTGTGATACAACATGATAGATCGTTAAAATAATAGTGAAACTACCTCCAATTTGTTCTGGCCTGCAGCTGTAAATTGCTGTGTATCCTGGTAGTGTGTAGATGTTTATTGTGTCTTGCTTAAGCAAGGTTTTAATAAGAGAAACACAGAGGTTTGTCTTTAATGAACCTAAGAGTGCCAGGAGGTCATCATAGTGTTTACTTAGGGATCTAATGTTGTAATTCAAAATTGTAATATTTCTGGCGTTGCTGTGGACAGTAATGGCTTCTGTTACCTTGAGTATACCTGGAGTGTGTTTCAGGGGTCGCAGCACCCGCTGCTTGGTCTGAGACCAGGCCTTGTGGTGGATCAGGGTCTAATGAACCAGGCTGTTACCGTGGCCGCATGCAAACTGACTTACGAACCACAACCCGGCTGTTGCTGTGTTGTAAAGACAGTTACTGCCAGATAAATGTTGATTGCGATGTAGGTTATATAGATTTAGATCCTTGTCGATGTCAGTATTTAGGTTAACTGGTAAATATATAAATTATAATGAATTGAAGAAGGGTGATAAGAGGTAACAATAATATCTGTAATATACACATCTCAGTGTATATATCAAGTGTGTTGGATAAACCTCGAGTGCGTTCCACTAAACACAGAGGATAGAAGGGATAGGAAGAAGGAAAAGGTGAGTAAAGGAGAATGTTCATAGGAACAGGTGGAATTCAACACCTCTTCTTCGGATACCTGAAGACCATAAGAGTGTTCTTAAAATGTGCTATGTCGACCATAGCTCTTAACTTCACGGCCACTTTGTCTGTCACTAGACCCCGGGACAGCATTTCCTTCCTGATGTAGTCATTGGAGTGGCAGTTGACATGGCCATGTCCCGGTTGTCCCAGCACCGCCCACGACAACACCACACCTGGAACACAGGTCATTCTAGGTCAAGAAGACACCACTCAAACCTGCAATAGGTCAGTTTAGGTCAAGGGGAATACCCACAACACTTGCAGGTGTAGCAAATGCAAGAAACCAACAACTAGGAAGACTCACCTACACACGCATGTTTAACGAGGTTGTCTAAAAAGTTCTTCTCTCCTGACTGAGGGATGTGTTCGCCCACCTCCAGGCTCATCACCCAGTCAAAAGGACCTCCGAGGTTGACGGGACTCGAAAGGTCCACGTATGCTATCTTCCCTCCGGTAAACTCATCAATGTTTGCCGCTCCGTCCCAACCTGGAGAGATAAAAGGTCGCAAAAGGAATAAAAAAAAAAAGACTTAATACCGTAACTGGAACAAGACACAAATACCCTGGACATTTTTGTAAAAGGTTTCGAGGTAGTCTTCTTACGGTTAATAGTCTAAGGCGGCAGGTAGTTTAAAAAGGCATTATGTTTACGAGGGAAATGGTATAAAATGTCCTTTCGTAGGACAAACACACACATGCAGTAAAATGCGATCCTTTGACAATGTTTCGCCCACATGGTAAGTTTATTAAATCTCAAACAGATCTACCTGGGGAGAGGACGAGCCTATATTAGTGTGTGAAGATCAACCTCTATCAGGACGTTTCGCTCAAGACTGCACTTCTATCTAGTGTATAACTGATAAAAGACCTGTCTTGACCGGAACGTTGCAAGGAGGGTTCCTCTAGTTAAATATGTTTATTATGCACCCCATCATACCTATCCTGTGGGCGGTAGTCAAAGGATTACAGAGGTACATAATGGGTCCAGGGGCTGTACCCCAAAGGTCTGACGGCTGAACATGTTACAAAGGTAATGAATTATCTACACGTCTAAACACGATCACAATCATGACCAAATTACAAAGAAATGAGCCATTCATACGTCCACACCCAGTCACAACTGTATTGAGTTATTAGTGCAAATAGTAACTGGGTCACACAGACACAGAGGAGCTGTGAATCGACCCCTGCAACCATAAATAGGCGAGCACGCACATACAACTCCACCCCTACAGAAACTTCCCCATAGTTCCTCGCCAGGTCTCCCGCTACCCCAACCCCAACGTTCTCCCTAGACCACAGATTTAGAAAAGAAATTGAAGGTTTGGTATACGACTGCAGATGGAATAAATAAATGTGAGGAGCGGCATGGAAGAATCAAGGAGACGTCCCCAGACATCATAGCACTCACAGAAACGAAACCCACCGGGATAACAGACTCAATCTTCCCACCTGCATATCAGATCCTGAGGAAAGATAGAGGGAGCAGATGGGAGTAGTTGCACTGCTCATTAAAAACCGATGGGGATTTGAAGAAATGGAAGGAGTGGACAAAATTGGTGAAAGGGACTACATAGTAGGTACAAATCAGTCTAGGGAACATAAGGTAGTCACTGCAGTGATGTATAACCCGCCACAGAACTTCAGGAGCCCAAGAGAAGAATATGAAGAGAGCAATAGATCAATGGGATGGGAAAAGCCAAACTATAAAAGGGGTGACTACATAGGTATGAGGAACTTTCTGTAGGAGGTCCAGTCGGAAAGAGAACTGGTAGGAAAGTTAGTAAATGAAATGGACTATGTAACAACAAAATGCAAGGAGACAGAGGAAAGGTTTGTTCCCAAGGGCAACAGAAATAATGGGAAGACCAGAACGAGCCCCTGGTTTACCCAAAGGTGTAGGGGGGCAAAAACTAAGTGCACTAGAGAATGGAAAAAGTACAGAAGACAAAGGACCCAGAAAAATAAAGATATTAGTTGAAGAGCCAGAAACGAGAATGGACAGATAAGGAGGGAGGCCCAGCGACAGTACGAAAACGATATAGCATCAAAAGTTAAGTCTCACCCAAAGCTGCTGTATAGCCACATCAGGAGGAAGACAACAGTCAAGGACCAAGTAATCAGGCTGAGGAAGGAAGGTGGTGAGTTCACAAACGACCAAGATGTATGTGAGGAGCTCAACATGAGATTTAAAGAAGTATTTACATTGGAGACAGAAAGGACTCTGGGAAGTCGGAACAGAGGGGGACACCAACAAGTGTTGGATGACGTACACACAACTGAGGTGAAGAAGCTGCCCACCCAGTTCGGCCACCAGTCCCCCACCCAGTTCGGCCAACAGTCCCCCACCCAGTTCGGCCAACAGTCCCCCACCCAGTTCGGCCAACAGTCCCCCACCCAGTTCGGCCAAAAGTCCCCACCCAGTTCGGCCAACAGTCCCCCACCCAGTTCGGCCAAACAGTCCCCACCCAGTTCGGCCAACAGTCCCCCACCCAGTTCGGCCAACAGTCCCCCACCCACTTCGGCCAACAGTCCCCCACCCACTTCGGCCAACAGTCCCCCACCCACTTCGGCCAACAGTCCCCCACCCACTTCGGCCAACAGTCCCCCACCCAGTTCGGCCAACAGTCCCCCACCCAGTTCGGCCAACAGTCCCCCACCCAGTTCGGCCAACAGTCCCCCACCCAGTTCAGCCAAAAGTCCCCCACCCAGTTTGGCCAACAGTCCCCACCCAGTTCGGTCAACAGTCCCCACCCAGTTCGGCCAACAGTCCCCCACCCAGTTCGGCCAACAGTCCCCCACCCAGTTCGGCCAACAGTCCCCCACCCAGTTCAGCCAAGTCCCCCACCCACTTCGGCCAACAGTCCCCCACCCATTTCAGCCAACAGTCCCCACCCAGTTCGACCAACAGTCCCCCACCCAGTTCGGCCAACAGTCCCCCCCCCAGTTCGGTCAACTGTCCCCCACCCAGTTCGGCCAACAGTCCCCCACCCAGTTCGGCCAACAGTCCCCCACCAGTTCGGCCAACAGTCCCCCACCCAGTTCAGCCAACAGTCCCCCACCCAGTTCAGCCAACAGTCCCCCACCCAGTTCAGCCAACAGTTCCCCACCCAGTTCAGCCAACAGTCCCCACCCAGTTCGGCCACCAGTCCCCCATCCAGTTCAGCCAACAGTCCCCCACCCAGTTCGGCCAACAGTCCCCCACCCAGTTCGGCCAACAGTCCCCCACCCAGACCAGCCACCAGGCTCCACCCAGACCAGCCACCAGGCTCCACCCAGACCAGCCACCAGGCTCCACCCAGATCAGCCACCAGGCTCCACCCAGACCAGTCACCAGGCTCCACCCAGACCAGTCACCAGACTCCACTCAGGCCAGTCACCAGGCTCCACTCACACAAGTCACCAGGATCCACTCTCACCAGTCACTAGGCTCCACTCACACCAGTCACCAGGATCCACTCACACAAGTCACCAGGCTCCATTCACACCAGTCACCAGGATCCACTCACACCAGTCACCAGGATCCACTCACACAAGTCACCATGCTCCACTCACACAAGTCACCAGGCTCCACTCACACAAGTCACCAGGCTCCACTCACACAAGTCACCAGGCTCCACTCACACAAGTCACCAGGCTCCACTCACACAAGTCACCAGGCTCCACTCAGACCAGCCACCAGGCTCCACTCACACCAGTCACCAGGCTCCATTAAGAATACTTTAATCCCTAAAATTTGGATTAAAAGCAAATCTCAAAATATATACACCGGGAGAGAGACTTCTTGGTATATATATCCGTGTTGCAATCTCGTTATAATGTCTATACCGTTTGAAAGAATTGATTACCTGGTTAAATAAAGATCCAGGGAGGGTTGGGTTAGGTTAGGTAAGGTTCGTCAGGAAACAGGACAAGTGTTTCCTGACGCGGGTCTTAGTCAGATGATGACCAGCAGCTGGAGCTTTCGGTCATCTGACCGATCCCTTCCACTGGCTTACCAGTGGGTCACCCTTCTTCGGTGGGATACGACCGGTTTGTCAAAAGAAAATTTTATTTATATCAGAAAGGGAGAACTAAACCACCCGCACTTCGTAAAATAATGACCCATTGTATATTAGCAGTATACACTACCGACAAGATCAAGAAATACACACAAGTGCAACATCTGGGTTTCTTGTAGACATTTCGCCCATCAGTGGCTTTATCAATACAAGAACATAATTAGAATGTAGAACTGTATGCAAGAGACAAGGTAATCAGTCCCTCAGCACCGTAGTCTTCAACGATACGGTACTATGTACCCCAATCACCTCTTCTAGCTTTGTACCACACACTCATTTACCCTTACCTCACCTATGGTATTTGTGTATGGGGATCAACCACAGCAAATTATCTTAAGCCTTTAATAACCCAGTAAAAAGCTGAAGTGCGATTGATTAATAAGTACTGCATTAGACAACACCCGGTGGCCTGGTGGCTAAAGGTCCCGCTTCACACATGGAGGGTCCGGGTTCGATTCCCGGCGGGTGGAAACATTTCGACACGTTTCCTTACACCTGTTGTCCTGTTTACCTAGCAGCAAATAGGTACCTGGGTGTTAGTCGACTGGTGTGGGTCGCATCCTGGGGGACAAGATTAAGGACCCCAATGGAAATAAGTTAGACAGTCCTCGATGACGCACTGACTTTCTTGGGTTATTCTGGGTGGCTAACACTCCGGGGTTAAAAATCCGAACGAAATCTTATATCTCCACACTTTTCAAGTCTTAACTTATTAAATATACAAAACATCCACACTTGTTATTGTGCCTACTACATACACAGAACACTATACTCTAGTGTAAATCCTCTTTTCAAACTCCTCCTAAATAATTATAACAGAGCACAACCATAATACGAGAGAGATCACTCTACGATATCCTTCGTGTTCATCTCTATGCAAAAATGTTATGCATGTAAAAGGCCTGAAGATCCGGAATTCATTGCCAGAACACACTGAAGGACCACTGTCTGCAAATGAGTTTAAGGCCCAAAAAAGAAATCACCTCACCACCCAAAATTAACCAGACAAACCGTACCTAACTACTACCAGTTTCTCAAAAGTTACTCATGTTCTGCTGATGAATACTCAACCACTTACTACTTCGAAATTAGGTTGTCTGTTCTTTTCATTGTTTTAAATATCAGTAGATTGTAATACAGTGCATCATAATGTAAATTGTTCCATTGTAATACCAAATTTCATTGTTCTAAACAGTACTAAACTGTAATATCATCACACTGTAAATTTTGATATATTACCAAAATCATGTAGCATCACCTGATATAATATTAAATACAGTGGACCCCCGCATAACGATTACCTCCGAATGCGACCAATTATGTAAGTGTATTTATGTAAGTGCGTTTGTACGTGTATGTTTGGGGGTCTGAAATGGACTAATCTACTTCACAATATTCCTTATGGGAACAAATTCGGTCAGCACTGGCACCTGAACATACTTCTGGAGTGAAAAAATATCGTTAACCGAGGGTCCACTGTACTCCTGTACTCACTAACTCATCTAATGACCATATGAACTATGTATTAAAAACTGAAATTGTTATTCGTTACTGTTCTTAAGTTAATCTTTAAGTCTGGCCGAAATACTCGGCATACAGAGGGGCTTCTGGCATGTACACCCGACTATTATATTCCCCTGTACAACCATGTAATTTGTCAAAATAAAAGATCTAATCTAAAGCACAGGCAGGGAGATTGTCGCTTATATACTGGCGACAGAGGAGGGAGGTGCAGCAGACGAAGGCATTTTGACTGGTTGGCAGGTACCTAGTTCAGCTATCAAAACTTTGGGGGCCCAGTCACTGGACCCATTACGTACCTCTGTAATCTGTAAATACCTTTGTAACTTGTCATGATTGTGACCAGACCTACCTGGAGTTCATTACCTTTGTAAATTGTGAGTTCATTACCTTTGTAAATTGTGAGTTCATTACCTTTGTAAAATAACCACAGGGAGAGTTGAATGATAGTTCCAAGTCTTTCGTGTTGCATTAGGAGCTTGCAGTGTTGCAGAAATAAGAGCAGAACATCCAGGCAGATTCGTTCAGGGGAACGACTCTCTCCAGCATGATTACCCTGTGGTTATTTTGCATGTTCTATCGCTCGTTCACGATTATTGCATATATAGATTAATATTGTGTTACACTTGTTGGCCAGTTAGTAGCATAGACTACAAAATGCATCTGCCTTGTTCAGTTATTAAAACTGCGGTCCAGTTCCTGGACCCATTATGTACCTCTGTAATCTTTTAACTACCGTCCACAGGATGAGGATGGGGTGCATAATAAAGATATTAAACTGAAAGAGTGCAAGACTGGGGGTACTTATCTCCCAGGTGGGTTTAACATGTTAAAATTTTTCACCTCTTGCCACACCTACCGTTCCATGATTTTATGACTTGTGAAGTTCCATTAAGCCCGGCCTCTTCCATTTTGTTGTGGTATTCTTTGTTGATATAATCGATATCTTCGGTGTTGGGGTGGACCAGTATGCCTTCTGTGTTACGCAGGAAGCATCTACCATAGTGACCCAGACCAGCACCGAGGTCAGCCACGGTAGAACTCCCGAAGAGTGTCTCCAGGGCAGCACACAGCTGCGCAAACACAGTTACTAATAACACGTAAGAAAACAGTCAAAGCTGACAGCTAGAAGGAAGTGCACACGAATGCTTACATTGAGGACACTTCACTAACGTTTATAATAACAGTAATTATTATTTTTTTTACAAGTACATGATATCACTTATACAGACCATAGCTGACATCCAGTGATGTCCTGGAAGACAGTGCTCGTGAGGTTACTAGTGTTGTCCTGGAGGGCAGTGAAGACAATGTTATTCAGTCCACAGAGGTTCAAAATCGATACAACTGAGGCATCATCAGGGGATGATGCCTCAGGGAACAGTGTCGACACACTACCAGCGAAACCTGGTGGAAGCACTTATGTCCATACAGGGTGAAAGATAGGAAGGAAACAGGAAAAATAAATGCACCACCAGCAAATGCATCTACAATAAATCCTAGGAAACAGAATTACATGTTAACGCTGTCTTGGGTATCTGCAGGCATGATATATCTGGTAAAACAGGTGGGACATGCACCTTTGACCATCCCAAAAAATGCCGCACCCACATGACAATAGGAGTGCAACCTCCCCTCCTGTAACTTGTTCCACCCAAGAATGTGTCACTCATCAGTCCATGAAAGAAAATGCTACATTGCATTCTGCCAGGCACATCACCTAAAGGGGACTAGAAGACACAGACCAGCCAGACTATGGGAAACAAAAGAGGAGAGCCATAGCCTCTCCAGGGACAGATGTTTTTTAGGGCTAAGAGGGAAAAAAATCCTACACCAACTGAAAACACTTCTGGAACAGAGGCACGGACATTGGCCTCTACCCCAGAACAACAGATATTAGAGCCAGCAAATAACCCCCCCTAAATTCCACCAATATAATTTGTCTTTGCAAACATACAGGGTCTAAAGCCGTCAAAAAACAACAAAATTCCTTACATCAAAGGAGTGCTCACGGAGTCAACTGCAATGTTCGGAGCATTCACAGAGACCCACATAAAGGATCATTATCACAACGAAACATGGATCCCAAGTTATAACCTATTCCAGTGTGACAGACTAAACAGGCAACAAGGGGGGGTTGGCCTGTATGTCACAGTCACTCATTTGCTCAGAACTACTAAACACCTCATATGATGTAGTTGAAGTTTTGACGGTAAAGATTGAAACCCAAAACCTTGTCATTGTGGTAGTATACAAACCTCCAGATGCAACTTCCCAGCAATTCCAGGAACAGCTTGAGAAAATTGACCACTGTCTGGAAAATCTTCCAACTCCTGCCCCAAACAACTTGCTACTGGGAGATTTCAACTTGAGACACCTAAAATGGAGGAGAATATCAAACAATGTTTTAGCAGAGATCACCCCGGGAGGCAGCTCAGATGAAAATTCACACTCACGAACTATTAAATCTCTGCACCACATTCACCTTAAACCAACAAATATTAGAGCCTACAAGACTAGACAATACGCTGGACCTCATTTTCACTAACAACAATGATCTGATATATATATATAACCGTATCAAAGACAGTTCACTCAGATCATAACATAATAGAGGTACAGACATGTATGCACAGGGATCCGGACCAGCAAAATGTGAGCAGTCGTGAAGGTCTCTTCACGAAATTCA
Organism: Cherax quadricarinatus; assembly: GCF_026875155.1. Taxonomy (NCBI): domain Eukaryota; kingdom Metazoa; phylum Arthropoda; class Malacostraca; order Decapoda; family Parastacidae; genus Cherax; species Cherax quadricarinatus. Next base: position 16,959,254 of record NC_069489.1, on the reverse strand, counting down.
ATTTCAATAATTAAAACATACAATGGGATCAAGTAAACCATGTCCTAAATTAAACAAGCTGGAAAGATATCCTAAACAACACAGATCCAAACATTTGCCTTGAAAAAATGAATTCTGTGGTTCTTGAGATCTGCTCGAGACACATTCCATTAAGAAAAAGAAAAAAGATAGAAAGAGAGAGACGTTCCCTATACAGACGAAGGCGAAGAGTCACAGAGCTGCTGAATGGGACCAATATATCGGAAATGCGAATGGAGGCACTAGACAATGAAATTGCAAATATCGAACTCAGGCTGAAGGATACACAAATAACCCGCACATAAAAGAGAAGCTTACGACGACGTTTCGGTCCGACTTGGACCATTGACAAAGTCACACTAGTGTGACTTTGTCAATGGTCCAAGTCGGACCGAAACGTCGTCGTAAGCTTCTCTCTTTTATGTGCGGGTTATTTGTGTATTGTTCCAGTCACGGTATTGTGTTTTTTTGTTATTTATTTAGGCTGAAGGAATCTTACAGGAGACAAGAATCACAGGAAGAACTAAAAGCCATAAAGAAAATTTAAAAAAAAGAAATACCTCTTTTCTTATGCCAAATCTAAGGGTAAAACAACATCCAGTATTGGGCCGCTGCTTAGGCGGGATGAGACATACACAGATGACAGCCAAGAAATGAGTGAGATACTAAAGTTCCAATATGACTCGGTGTTCAGCGAGCCGCTACCCAGACTAAGGGTCGACAATCCATGTGAATTCTTTATGAACGAAGCTCAAAATTTGGACATCCCAAAAATCTCGGATATTATCCTAACTCCACAAGACTTTGAAGAGGCAATGACATGCCCATGCACTCTGCCCCAGGCCCAGACTCATGGAACGCCATGTTCATCAAACACTACAAGAAGCCCTTGATATGCGACTTCAGTATTCTATGGAGAGGGAGCATGGACACAGGGGTCATCCCACACACACTATCAACAAAAAACTTAGCCCCACTCTACAAAGGTGGCAGTAAAGCAATTGCAAAGAACTACAGACCGATAGCACTAACATCCCATATCATAAAAATCTTTCGAGAGGGTTCTAAGAAGCAAGATCGCCAACCACCTAGATACCCATCAGTTACACAACGCAGGGCAACACGGGTTTAGAGCAGGTTACTCCTGCCTGTCCCAGCTACTGGACCATTATGACAAGGTCCTGGATGCTGTAGAGGATAAACAAAATACAGATGTAGTATACACAGACTTTGCAAAAGCCATCGACAAGTGTGACCATGGTGTAATAGCACACAAAATGTGTGATAAAGGAATAACAGTTAAAGCTGGTAGATGGATCTATAACTTCCTGACAAATGGAACACAAAGAGTAATAGTAAACAGAGTAAAGTCTGAGGCAGCCATGGTAAAAAGCTCTGTTCCACAAGGCACAGTACTCGCTCCCATTCTATTCCTCATCCTCATTTCTGAAAGAGATGTAAGCCATAGCTCCGTGTCTTCCTCTGCAGATGGCATCTGGATCACCATGGCAGTGACCTCCATCGAAGACACTGCGAGACTCCAAGCAGACATCAACCAAATCTTCGAATGGGCCACTCAAAACAATATGAAGCTCACTGAGGACAAAATTCAACTACTCAGATATGGGAAATTTGAGGAAATTAAAACTGTATCAGAGCGTAATAGTAATGTGAAGGACCTGGGAGTGATAATGTCAGAGGATCTTGCCTTCAAAGACCACAACAATGTATCTACCTCATCAGCTAGGTAAATGACAGAATGGATAATGAGAACCTTCAAAACTAGCAATGTCAAGCCCATGATGATTCCTTTCAAACCGCTTGTGCTCTCTAGGCTGGAATATTGCTGTACACTAACGGCCCCCTTCAAGGCTGGCGACATTGTAGACCTGGAGAGTGTACAAAGAACTTTCACGGCACACACAAGTACGATAAGGCACCTAAATTACTGGGAACGGTTGAAGCTCCTTGATCTGTATTCCCTGGAATGCAGACGAGAGAGAGAGATGATAATATATACTTGGAAGGTCCTGGAGGGATTGGTACCAAACCTGCACACGAAAATCAGGAGGAGATGCAACATTTCCCCGATGAAAGGCAGGGGCACCATGAATATATTCAGAGAGAGAGAACAATCAGTGTCCGGGGCCCAAGACTATTCAGCTGATCCAACTTACATAAGGGAGATTACCAATAGACCCCTGGCTGTCTTCAAGAAGGCAGTGGACAGGCACTTGAAGTCTGTACCTGATCAACCAGGCTGTGGTTCGTACGTCAGCTTGCATGCGGCCAGCAGTAACAGCCTGATTGATCAGATCCTGATCCACCATGAGGCCTGGTCTCGGACCGAGCCGCAGGGGCGTTGAGCCCCAAAACCCTCTCCAGGTAAACACTAAATTTCCCTTCAGCTTAAGTTTGTATTTGCAAATTCATTGCCCCGTGCCTCCCTTGTTTTTCGATTTTTGGCCCCCCTTCAGCGCTCTGTGATTCTTCCCCTTTCGACGTATAGGGAGATCTCTCTCTTTTTAGTTTACATTTCTCTTTCTTTTTTTTTAATGGAATGCCCTTGAGCAGACAAAAGAACCACAGAGCTCATTTTTTCTGGGGCTAAGGTTCGGATCTGTTTATTAGGATATCTTCCCGTTGTTTCATTTGGGGACATAGTTGACTTGTTCCCATTGTATGCTTTTGTTATTAAAGTTGATTTTTGAGACCCCTCATGATGATCACATTTTGCTGGTCAGGGACCTGTGCATACAGTCTGTTCTTTATGTTGTGATCTAGTGTTTGTCTTTGATTTTTTAAAATTATTATCGATCGTGTTGTTAGTAAAGATGAGGCCCAAGCGTTTGTCTAGTCTTGTGGTCTAAATTTTTTGGGTTTTAATGTGCCCTTGGTGCAGATTTTTAAATAGCTCGTGTGTGTGTGAATTTTCTTTCTGAGCGCCTCCGGGGTGATTCTGCTACACTTGTTTGATCTCCCTTTTGGTGCTTCAAGTTGAAAATTCCCAGTAGAAGTGTTGGGGCGGAGTTGGGGATTTTCCAGACAGTGGTCGTTTTCAAAAAAAACTGCTCGGGAATTGTGGGAAGTTGAAAATTTTTGCTACCCCAATGACAAGGTTTTGGTTTTTAACTTTACCCCCAAAACTTTAGTACATATTTTAGGTTTTACTAGTTCTGTGCAAATGAGCGACTGTGGACATACAGGCCAACCCCCCCCCCCCCTCCCCCCCTGTTGCCCGTTTGTCTGTCACATCGGAATAGGTTTTAAAATTGGGATCAAAAATTTTTGTTGTCATAATGTCCTTTTGGGGTCTCTGTGAATGCTGCAAACACTGCGTTTGATCCGTGAGCAGCCCTTGAGTAAGGATTTTTGTTGCTCATTGAATTTTTAACCCCGTATGTTTGCTAAAACAAATGTCGTTATATGTGTTTTTCTGGAGTAAGGGCCCAAAGACTGTGCCTCTGCTCAAAGTGTTTTCAGTTGGTGTAGGATTTCTGTCATTTTTGCCCGTCTTTTTCCCTCTGGCACTGAAAAACCACCTTTTGGAGAGGTTATGTCCCTTTTTTTGTTCCCATAGTCTGGGTGGTCTGTGTCCTCTTTTTCCCCTTTTGTGATGTGCCGGCAGTTACGTTGTAGCATTTTCATAATGATGACAAGGCATTTTTTGGTGAAAATTACAGAAAGGGGAACTCACCTCCTTTTGTTGGGGTGGGCAAATTTGTGATAGTCAAGGATGCATGTCCCACCTGTTTTTCAGATATACCCCTGCCTGCAGTACCCCAAGGGTGGAAAATTTCATAGATTGGAATTTTTTTTTGCTATAATTTTTTGTGTGGCTTTATTTGCTGTGCATTGTTTTGTTTCCCTTACCTCAACCTGTTTTTTTGGTAATGTGTCAACACTATTCCTGAGGGTCATCTCC
>NC_069489.1:16937406-16954811 GCF_026875155.1 Cherax quadricarinatus | reverse complement strand
TGGGAGTTCATTACCTTGTAACTTGCTCAGCTATAAAAACTTTGGATCCAGTCCTGGCCCATTATATACCTCTGTAATCTTTTGACTACCGCCCACGGGATGGGTATGGAGTGCATAATAAACATATTAAACTAACTGGCAGGACTGCCCAGTGGAAGTGGGTCATACCCGAGACAGGCCAGGAGTAGCAAAAAGATTTTGATGTCATCTGGATGGCACATTCAACATGTGTAATCCATAATGACCTGTAACCACCCCGTGAAATGATGAACTGTCTATATAGGTTTATGTAAAATAACCACAGGGAGAGTTGAATGATAGTTCCAAGCCTTTCGTGTTGCATTAGGAGCTTGCAGTGTTGCATAAATAAGAGCAGAACATCCAGGCAGATTCGTTCAGGGGAACGACTCTCTCCAGCATGATTACCCTGTGGTTATTTTGCATGTTCTATCGCTCGTTCACGATTATTGCATATATAGATTAATATTGTGTTACACTTGTTGGCCAGTTAGTAGCATAGACTACAAAATGCATCCGCCTTGTTCAGTTATTAAAACTGCGGTCCAGTTCCTGGACCCATTATGTACCTCTGTAATCTTTTAACTACCGTCCACAGGATGAGGATGGGGTGCATAATAAAGATATTAAACTGAAAGAGTGCAAGACTGGGGGTACTTATCTCCCAGGTGGGTTTAACATGTTAAAATTTTTCACCTCTTGCCACACCTACCGTTCCATGATTTTATGACTTGTGAAGTTCCATTAAGCCCGGCCTCTTCCATTTTGTTGTGTATCTTGTTGATATAATCGATATCTTCGGTTGTGGGTGGACCAGTATGCCTTCTGTGTTACGCAGGAAGCATCTACCATAGTGACCCAGACCAGCACCGAGGTCAGCCACGGTAGAACTCCCGAAGAATGTCTCCAGGGCAGCACACAGCTGCGCAAACACAGTTACTAATAACACGTAAGAAAACAGTCAAAGCTGACAGCTAGAAGGAAGTGCACACGAATGCTTACATTGAGGACACTTTACTAACGTTTATAATAACAGTAATAATTATTATTTCTTTTACAAGTACATGATATCACTTATACAGACCATAGCTGACATCCAGTGATGTCCTGGAAGACAGTGCTCGTGAGGTTACTAGTGTTGTCCTGGAGGGCAGTGAAGACAATGTTATTCAGTCCACAGAGGTTCAAAATCGATACAACTGAGGCATCATCAGGGGATGATGCCTCAGGGAACAGTGTCGACACACTACCAGCGAAACCTGGTGGAAACACTTATGTCCATACAGGGTGAAAGATAGGGAGGAAACAGGAAAAATAAATGCACCACCAGCAAATGCATCTACAATAAATTCTAGGAAACAGAATTACATGTTAACACAGTCTTGGGTATCTGCAGGCACGGTATATCTGGTAAAACAGGTGGGACATGCACCTTTGACCATCCCAAAAAATGCCGCACCCACATGACAACAGGAGTGCAACCTCCCCTCCTGTAACTTGTTCCACCCGAGAATGTGTCACTCATCAGTCCATGAAAGAAAATGCTACAATGCATTCTGCCAGGCACATCACCTAAAGGGGACTAGAAGACACAGACCAGCCAGACTATGGGAAACAAAAGAGGGGAGCCATAGCCTCTCCAGGGACAGATGTTTTTTGGAGCTAGGAGGGAAAAAATCCTACACCAACTGAAAACACTTCTGGAACAGAGGCACGGACATTGGCCTCTACCCCAGAACAACAGATATTAGAGCCAGCAAATAACCCCCCCTAAATTCCACCAATATAAAGACATTTGTCTTTGCAAACATACAGGGTCTAAAGCCGTCAAAAAACAACAAAATTCCTTATATCAAGGGACTGCTCACGGAGTCAACTGCAATGTTTGCAGCATTCACAGAGACCCACATAAAGGATCATCATCACAACGAAATATGGATCCCAGGTTATAACCTATTCCGATGTGACAGATTAAACAGGCAACAAGGGGGGGTTGGCCTGTATGACACAGTCGCTCATTTGCACAGAACTACTAAACACCTCATATGATGTAGTTGAAGTTTTGACGGTAAAGATTGAAAACCAAAACCTTGTCATTGTGGTAGTATACAAGCCTCCAGATGCAACTTCCCAGCAATTCCAGGAACAGCTTGAGAAAACTGACCACTGTCTGGAAAATCTTCCAACTCCTGCCCCAAACATCTTGCTACTGGGAGATTTCAACTTGAGACACCTAAAATGGAGGAGAATATCAAACAATGTTTTAGCAGAGATCACCCCGGGAGGCAGCTCAGATGAAAATTCACACTCACGAACTATTAAATCTCTGCACCAAATTCACCTTAAACCAACAAATATTAGAGCCTACAAGACTAGACAATACGCTGGACCTCATTTTCACTAACAACAATGATCTGATATATATATATATATAACCGTATCAAAGACAGTTCACTCAGATCACAACATAATAGAGGTACAGACATGTATGCACAGGGATCCGGACCAGCAAAATGTAAGCAGTCATGAAGGTCTCTTCACGAAATTCAATTTCAATAACAAAAACATACAATGTGATCAAGTAAACCATGTCCTAAATGAAACAAGCTGGGAAGATATCCTAAACAACACTGCTCAAAACATTTGCCTTGAAAAAATGAATTCTGTGGTTCTTGAGATCTGCTCGAGACACATTCCATTAAGAAAAAGAAAAAGAAGATGTAAACTAGAGAGAGACGTTCCCTATACAGACGAAGGCGAAGAGTCACAGAGCTGCTGAATGGGACCAATATATCGGAAATGCGAATGGAGGCACTAGACAATGAAATTGCAAATATCGAACTTAGGCTGAAGGAATCTTACAGGAGACAAGAATCACAGGAAGAACTAAAAGCCATAAAGAAAATTGAAAAAAAAGAAATACCTCTTTTCTTATGCCAAATCTAAGGGTAAAACAACATCCAGTATTGGGCCGCTGCTTAGGCGGGATGAAACACACACAGATGACAGCCAAGAAATGAGTGAGATACTAAAGTTCCAATATGACTCGGTGTTCAGCGAGCCGCTACCCAGACAAAGGGTCGACAATCCAAGTGAATTCTTTATGAACGAAGCTCAAAATTTGGACATCCCAAAAATCTCGGATATTATCCTAACTCCACAAGACTTTGAAGAGGCAATGACATGCCCAAGCACTCTGTCCCAGGCCCAGACTCATGGAATGCCATGTTCATCAAAAACTACAAGAAGCCCTTGTCATGCGACTTCAGTATTCTATGGAGAGGGAGCATGGACACAGGGGTCATCCCACACACACTATCAACAAAAAAACTTAGCCCCACTTTACAAAGGTGGCAGTAAAGCAATTGCAAAGAACTACAGACCGATAGCACTAACATCCCATATCATAAAAATCTTTTGAGAGGGTTCTAAGAAGCAAGATCGCCAACCACCTAGATACCCATCAGTTACACAACGCAGGGCAACACGGGTTTAGAGCAGGTTACTCCTGCCTGTCCCAGCTACTTGACCATTATGACAAGGTCCTGGATGCTGTAGAGGATAAACAAAATACAGATGTAGTATACACAGACTTTGCAAAAGCCATCGACAAGTGTGACCATGGTGTAATAGCACACAAAATGTGTGATAAAGGAATAACAGTTAAAGCTGGTAGATGGATCTATAACTTCCTGACAAATAGAACACAAAGAGTAATAGTAAACAGAGTAAAGTCTGAGGCAACCATGGTAAAAAGCTCTGTTCCACAAGGCACAATGCTCGCTCTCATTCTATTCCTCATCCTCATTTCTGAAAGAGATGTAAGCCATAGCTCCGTGTCTTCCTCTGCGGATGGCATCTGGATCACCATGGCAGTGACCTCCATCGAAGACACTGCGAGACTCCAAGCAGACATCAACCAAATCTTCGAATGGGCCACTCAAAACAATATGAAGCTCACTGAGGACAAAATTCAACTACTCAGATATGGGAAATTTGAGGAAATTAAAACTGTATCAGAGCGTAATAGTAATGTGAAGGACCTGGGAGTGATAATGTCAGAGGATCTCGCCTTCAAAGACCACAACAATGTATCTACCTCATCAGCTAGGTAAATGATAGAATGGATAATGAGAACCTTCAAAACTAGCAATGTCAAGCCCATGATTCTTTTCAAATCGCTTGTGCTCTCTAGGCTGGAATACTGCTGTACACTAACGGCCCCCTTCAAGGCTGGCGACATTGCAGATCTGGAGAATGTACAAATAACTTTCACGGCACACATAAGTACGATAAGGCACCTAAATTACTGGGAACGGTTGAAGGTCCTTGATCTGTATTCCCTGGAATGCAGGCGAGAGAGAGAGATGATAATACAGTGGACCCCCGGTTAACGAACTTTTTTCATTCCAGTAGTATGTTCAGGTGCCAGTACTGACCGAATTTTTTCCCATAAGGAAAATTGTGAAGTAGATTAGTCCATTTCAGACCCCCAAACATACACGTACAAACGCACTTACATAAATACACTTACATAATTGGTCGCATTTGGAGGTGATCGTTAAGCGGGGGTCCACTGTATATACTTGGAAGGTCCTGGAGGGATTGGTACCAAACCTGCACACGAAAATCAGGAGGAGATGCAACATTTCCTCGATGAAAAGCAGGGGCACCATGAATATATTCAGAGAGAACACAATAAGTGTCCGGGGACCAAGACTATTCAGCTGACTCCCAGCTTACATAAGGGAGATTACCAATAGACCCCTGGCTGTCTTCAAGAAGGCAGTGGACAGGCACCTGAAGTCTGTACCTGACCAACCAGGCTGTGATTCGTACGTCAGCTTGCATGCGGCCAGCAGTAACAGCCTGATTGATCAGACCCTGATCCACCATGAGGCCTGGTCTCAGACCTAGCCGCAGGGGGCGTTGAGCCCCAAAACCCTCTCCAGGTAAACTCCTTTAAGATTCCTTCAGCTTAAGTTTGATATTTGCAAATTCATTGACCAGTGCCTCCCTTCGTATTTCAGATATATTGGCCCCTCTCAGCAGCTCTGTGATTCTTCGCCTTCGACTGTATAGGGAGCATCTCTCTCTTTCTAGTTTACATCTTCTCTATCTTTTCTGTAATGGAATGCACCTTGAGCAGATCTAAAGAACCACAGAGTTCATTTTTTCTAGGCTAAGGTTCGGATCTGTCTTACTTAGGATATCTTCCCAGCTTGTTTCATTTAGGACATAGTTGACTTGTTCCCATTGTATGCTTTTGTTATTGAAGTTGAATTTTGTGAAGACACCTTCATGACTGATCACATTTTGCTGGTCAGGAGACCTGTGCATACATGTCTGTATCTTTATGTTGTGATCTGAGTGTATTGTCTTTGATACTGTTATATTACTTATCAGATCGTCGTTGTTAGTGAAGATGAGGTCCAGCGTATTGTCTAGTCTTGTAGGTCTAATATTTGCTGGTTTAATGTGACCTTGGTGCAGAGATTTAATAGCTCGTGTGTGTGTGTGAATTTTCGTCTGAGCTGCCTCCTGGGGTGATCTCTGCTACTACATTGTTTGCTATACTCCTCCATTTTAGGTGCTTCAAGTTGAAATCTCCCAGTAGCAAGATGTTTGGGGCAGGAGTTGGGAGATTTTCCAGACAGTGGTCAGTTTTCACAAGCTGCTCCTGGAATTGCTGGGAAGTTGCAACTGGAGGCTTGTATACTACCAGAATGACAAGGTTTTGGTTTTCAATCTTTACCGCCAAAACTTCAGCTACATCATTTGAGGAGTTTAGTAGTTCTGAGCAAATGAGCGACTCTGACATACAGGCCAACTCCCCCCCCCCATCCCTCCCTGTTGCCTGTTTAGTCTGTCACATCGGAATAGGTTATAACTTGGGATCAATATTTCGTTGTGATAATGATCCTTAATGTGGGTCTCTGTGAATGCTGCAAACATTGCATTCAACTCCGTGAGCAGCCCCTTGATGTAAGGAATTTCGTTGCTCATTGACATTTTTAGACCCTGTATGTTTGCAAAGACAAATGTCGTTGTGTGTGTTGTTCTGGAGTATAGGCCAATGACTGTGCCTCTGCTCCACAAGTGTTTTCAGTTGGTGTAGGATTTCTGTCACTTCTTGCCAGTCTTTTTTCCCTCCTGGCACTAGAAAACCACCTTCTCTGGAGAGGTTATGACTCCCCTTCTTTGTTCCCCATAGTCTGGCTGGTCTGTGTCTTCTTGTTCCCTTTAGATGATGTGTCTGGCAGTATACGTTGTAGCATTTTCTATAATAGACTGACGAGTGACATTTCGTGGTGAAAAGTTACAGAAAGGGGAACTGCACCCTCCTTTTGTCATGTGGGTGTGGCATAATTTGGGATGGTCAAAGATGCATGTCCCACCTGTTTTACCAGATATACCATGCCTGCAGATACCCAAGGCATGGAAATTGCATAGATTGGAATTTTGTTTGCTATAATTTTTTTTGTGTGGTTGCATTCTCTGCTGGTGCATTTTTTTTTGTTTACCCTCTACCTACCACACCTGTTTTTGCTGGTAATGTGTCAACACTATTCCCTGAGGCATCATCTCCTTTCGTTCCATCTCCAGCAATATCGCTATTTTGCACTTCTGTAAAATGAATAACGTTGTCCTTATCTGTTTCGTATGTGATAGTTACCTTGGGCCTTCATACATGGTAATCTTGTGCCTACATACATAGTTTAGTTGGACTATACATAGTTACCTAGGGCTATACAGAGTTACCTTGGCACTCCAGTAGTAGTTCCAACCAACAATGAGTTTATCCTTGTCTAGGCAGAACCCGCCAGATGGCAGCACCAAGTTGGCCTCACAGAAGAGTTTGTTCAGTAGCATCAGTGTCCTCTGGTGGCCCTCTTGCAGCTCTCTCTGTGGGAGTCCACAGTAAAGAAAACATTAGCACCAGTGAACCACAACCTGGACAAGCCATTTAAACATGTACCCTAAACCACACTAATATATCATTTAAGCATTGAAACTACAGCAGAATGAATCATTAAAATTCACATGTTGATGAGTGAGACACATACAATAATCATTTTGATTTCTGCGTGTACAAGTTATACAGACCATAGGTGACATCAGTGACATACTACTATATAGAATTGAGACACTTATGCAACACATGGGAATCTTTATTGAAGAAACGTTTCACCACACAGTGGCTTCATCAGTCCAATACAAAGTAGAAGTGGGTAAGGAGAGGAGAAGTTCGAGGTAATCAGTCCCTCAACCTGGAATCGATGTGTTCAGTCCATCAATCTTGTAGGAAAAGCAGCATAGGGCCAGAGAGGTGGCTTATATATTGCAGTCAGGTGAGGTGGTTCAAAGACTTCAACTCTTGCCCAACCTTTGGACGACGACCCACTTACACTAGTGGCAGGTCCCACTGTGATCCCGCCTCCTCCTGCTTCACCTCATCTGACTCCAGTATATAAGCCACCTCTCTGGCCCTATGCTGTATTTCTTAAAAGAGAGATGGACTGAACACATCGATTCCAGGCAGAGGGACTGATTACCTCAAACTTCTCCTCTCCTTACCCATTTCTACTTTGTGTTGGACTGATAAAGCCACTGTGTGGCGAAACGTTTCCTCAATAAAGATTCCCATGTGTTCCATAAGTGTCTCAATTCTTCAACTTGTCGGTTTTCTAAGCCATTCATCACATACTGCTATATAGAATGTCGCTTCTTATGCAGAGCATTTCCCGCAAATTACCGCCCACAGGATGGGTATGGGGTGACTACCACCCACAGGATGGGTATGGGGTGACTACCACCCACAGGATGAGTATGGGGTGACTACCACCCACAGGATGGGTATGGGGTGACTACCGCCCACAGGATGAGTATGGGGTGACTACCACCCACAGGATGGGTACGATGGGGTGACTACCGCCCACAGGATGAGTATGGGGTGACTACCACCCACAGGATGGGTATGGGGTGACTACCGCCCACAGGATGAGTATGGGGTGACTACCACCCACAGGATGGGTACGATGGGGTGACTACCGCCCACAGGATGGGTATGGGGTGACTACCACCCACAGGATGGGTATGGGGTGACTATCGCCCACAGTATGGGTATGATGGGGTGGCTACCGCCCACACAATGGGTATGGGGTGACTACAACCCACAGGATGAGTATGGGGTGACTATCGCCCACAGTATGGGTATGATGGGGTGGCTACCGCCCACACAATGGGTATGGGGTGACTACCACCCACAGCATGGGTATGATGATGTGACTACCACCCACAGGATGGGTATGATGGGGTGACTACCACCCACAGGATGGGTATGGTGGGGTGACTACCACCCACAGGATGGGTATGATGATGTCTAGCCACACAGGATGGGTATGATGGGGTGATTACCACACACAGGATAGGTATGATGGGGTGACTACCACACACAGGATGGGTATGATGGGGTGACCACCCACTGGATGGGTATGATGGGGTGACTACCACCCACAGGATGGGCATGATGGGGTGACTACCACCCACAGGATGGGGAGATGGGGTGACTACCACCCACAGGATGGGATAGATGGTGACTACCACCCACAGGATGGGCTATGATGGGGTGACTACCACCCACAGGATGGGTTATGATGGGGTGACTACCACCCACAGGATGGGTAGATGGGGTGACTACCACCCACAGGATGGGTGTGGGGTGACTACCACCACAGGATGGGTATGATGGGGTGACTACCACCCACAGGATGGGTATGATGGGGTGACTACCACCCACAGGATGGGTATGATGGGGTGACTACCACCCACAGGATGGGTAGATGGGTGACTACCACCCACAGGATGGGTAGATGGGGTGACTACCACCCACAGGATGGGTACGATGGGGTGACTACCACCCACAGATGGGTACTGGTGGGGTGACTACCACCCACAGGTATGGGTGTGGGGTGACTACCACCACACAGGATGGGTATGGGAGGTGACTACCACCCACAGGATGGGTATGATGAGTGTGCTACCACCCACAGGATGGTATGTGGGTGATACCGCCATAGATGGGTATGGTGGGGTGACTACCACCCACAGGATGGGTATGGATGGGATGCTACCACCCACAGGATGGGTATGGTGGGGTGACTTACCACCACAGGATAGGTATGGTGGGGTGACTACCACCACAGGATGGGTTATGATGATGTGGACTACCACCCACAGGATGGGTATAGGTGGGGTGACTACCCCCACAGGATGGGATGATGGGGTGACTACCACCCACAGGATGGGGATGATGGGGTGACTACCCCCACAGGATGGGTATGTGGGGTGACTACTGCCCACAGGATGGGTATGGTGGGGTGACTACCGCCCATAGGATGGGTATGATGGGGTGACTACCACCCACAGGATGGGTATGGTGGGGTGACTACCACCCACAGGATGGGTGGTGGGGTGACTACCACCCACAGGATGGGTATGGTGGGGTGACTACCACCCACAGGATGGGTATGATGGTGACTACCACCCACAGGATGGGTATGATGGGGTGACTACCACCCACAGGATGGATATGGGGTGACTACCACCATCAGGATGGGTATGGGGTGACTACCACCATCAGGATGGGTATGGGGTGACTACCACCCAGATGGTATGGCGTGATTACCACCCACAGGATGGGTATGTGGGGTGACTACCACCACAGATGGGTACGATGGGTGACACCACCCACAGGATGGGTATGGTGGGGTGACTACCACCACAGGATGGTATGATGGGGTGACTACCACCACAGGATGGGTATGGTGAGGTGACTACCCCCAAGATGGGTATGGTGGGGTGACTACCACCCACAGGATGGGTATGGTGGGGTGACTACCGCCCATAGGATGGGTATGATGGGGTGACTACCACCCACAGGATGGGTATGGTGGGGTGACTACCACCCACAGGATGGGTATGGTGGGGTGACTACCACCCACAGGATGGGTATGGTGGGGTGACTACCACCCACAGGATGGGTATGATGATGTGACTACCACCCACAGGATGGGTATTGTGGGGTGACTACCGCCCACAGGATGGGTATGGTGGGGTGACTACCACCCACAGGATGGGTATGATGGGGAGACTACCGCCCACAGGATGGGTATGGTGGGGTGACTACTGCCCACAGGATAAGTATGGTGGGGTGACTACCGCCCATAGGATTGGGTGACTACCGCCCACAGGATAGGTATGATGGGGTGACTACCACCCACAGGATGGGTATGATGATTTGACTACCACCCACAGGATGGGTATGATGGGGTGACTACCACCCACAGGATGGATATGGGGTGACTACCACCATCAGGATGGGTATGGGGTGACTACCACCATCAGGATGGGTATGGGGTGACTACCACCATCAGGATGGGTATGGCGTGATTACCACCCACAGGATAGGTATGATGGGGTGACTACCACCCACAGGATGGGTAGATGGGTGACTACCACCCACAGGTGGTAAAGCCTGTACTATCTGCACCGACAGCCCATGGCTGTCTGCAGCTTAGTTCATATTCGCCAGATCAAGTGTTGCCCTGTAGCTAGCCACCCCATGGGCATGGCAGCCTGCCTGCCCATGCATCGCTCACTCTGGGTGACACCCTTGCAAGCAGTCAAGACTATAGGCCAGTAGCTCTCCTCACGATGGGATGGCCCTGCCCGGGCCATGGCACAAACACAGCCTAACCCACCACGACTTACAATAAGTAAAGCCTCTGAAGGACGTATCATTTACTCCACGCTACAGAACGCAAAAAAATGGGTATAAAAGATGGGAAGCGTGGTCGCAGCAGTTGTTGCCCAGGAGGGAATGAAGATGAAGTCATCTTCACTTCGTCATCCCATGCAGAGCATCGTCGGTCATCGGTGTATCCTGATGCGGTCTGCGAGATTTGAGCATACCAACTCAGGATAGCAGGATCAGCGAAATTTACCGAATTTCCCTTCAGAATTGGTAAGTGGTGTTCACGTGACCCCATGCTAAGAGTCGTGCCACGCTGTTTCCTCAGTCACGTGTTTGAGCCGTCACTATGGTAGTTCTGCTGTGTATCACTCATACAGCTGTTTCAGCAAGCCAGAGGTATGATTATTTGAGAATCTGCATCCAGTTGTCCCTAGGTTTGGGGTGGATGGAGGAGGAATGCCAGGCTCCCACCCAACCACAGTCTGGATATGGGGTACACTACCCACCATCAGTGGGTTTTTGTGTTTACCTTAACATCAGATGGTAATGGTGACTCCACCATCAGGATGGTTATGGCGTGATTACCACCCACAGGGTAGGTATGATGGGGGGACACCACCCACAGATGGGTAATGGGTACTACCACCCAAGGTGTAACACCTGTACGTCTGCACAGACAGCCCAGCTGTCCCAGCTTTTGTTTCAATTTCGCGCCCTTCAATGTTGCCCTCTTGCTAGGCCTTCCCGTGGGCATGGCAGCCCCGCCCTTCCTCCTCCCACTCTGGGGACCCCTTAAGCAGTCAAAACAAGGCCTAGTAGTCTCTCTCGTGGGGTGGGCCCGCCCGGCCTGGCACAACACACAACCTGTGTACCCCCACACTTAACAAAAAAGTAAAAGCCTCGAAGACGTACTTTACTCCCCCGTACCAGAACCCAAAACAAAAGGGTTTTTAAAAATGGAAACGGGGTCGCACAGTTTTTTGCCCAGAGAGAGGAAGGAAGGAAGAAGTCATCTTCACTTCGTCACCCATGCAAGAAGCATCCGCTCTCCCGCGGTTTCCTGATGTCGGGCGCACATTTTAGCACCAGACTCAGGGATAAGCAGGGTCCAGCCGAAATTTTCCGAATTTCTTCGAGAATTGTAAGTGGTGTTCCAGTGACCCCATGCTACAGCGTCCCACGCTGTTTCTCAAGTCACGTGTTTAGCGTCACTTGTATGTTCTGCTGTTGTTCAGCTCAGTACAGCTGTTTCAGCAAGCCAGAGGTGAGTTTTGTGGAGATATCTGCATCCAGTGTGTTTCCCTGTGTTTGTGGGTGGGAGGAGGAGGAATGGCCAGATGCTCCCACGCCATACTCACCCACGCTCCTCGCCACCACACTACCATACACTCACCACTACTCACTCCCTCTGCTGTGTTTTCTGCTGTTTTCCGTGTGAATTCATTGCCAGAACTGTGTATCCGAGTGCCCGAGGCCACTCGAAGCTAAGTGGATCAGCATGTCACGTGGATCACGACGCCATGTGGGTGTGGGCGATGTCACGTGGATCTACCATGCCACGTGAGTTACCGAGCCAGATGTCCCAGGCCACATGCTGTGGTCTGCTGCCCGCATCACATTGACGTCACAGACGATGCTCCCCGACTTCATGACGTCACGATGTCTGCCTGACGTCACCTCGAGATGTCTGCTGACATCACAGTGCTACTGGCGTCACCTCGCGACATCACATGATGTCACATCGAGTGTTCTAGTAATTATTTCCGTATTGTCGAGAAGATTGAGAGAAGATATATGTCGTGCGTTAATTAATTCCTCTCCGTCAGTGTACCGCATGTACTGTGGATGTGTTTAAAGTTTGTGTGTGTCCAGTGAGGTCTGAGCCAGACCTGAGTAGCACCACTGTGCTAAGTCACCCGATGTGACCAGTGCGTTTGACAGTTATCAGACAGCCCTGAGCGTACGAGCCCCCTTGTACAGAAAGCTCTTGTGCTCGTCGCTCGTGATGTTCTGCAGAATCGTACCTGCTACGATTCCCATCGAGATTTGTTTCACTTCACCTCCAGACCTTCAGAGTGCAGTTATATGTAGAGAAACAAGTATGGGGATGCTTAGACTAACCTCTGCTATAACTCCAACTGCCAAGAGAATGACACTTGTCAAGCCGCAGTTAGCCCTGTCGGCAGGTGCTGTGTCAGCCTCGTGTCACAAGCTTCAGTGAGCAGCCTGCACAAAGATGATGTCACTGACTACTAGCTCTCTCACTGCAGTCTGGTGTATGATGTTACGACTCCCAGGTGTTTCGCCCAGTCGTCTCTGCCATGACTCGCGCCACAACTCGCTTCACGCTCGCCGGCAGTGACAGCCCAGCGACAGTACCAGTCGAGAAGTGTCCTCCTGAGTCGCTTGCCAAAAGTCCTGCCCAGTTGCGAGTTTTGTCGACGCCTCACTCGAGGGCACCAGCATGTCATGCCCCAGGTTGAGTGAAAACCTGCAGTGACTCCTACGATGAGTACTTCACCGTTCCAGAGGAGACCATACCCTGTTACGTCACAGCTCAGCCGCAGCGATGTCTCCTGTGTTGCAGTATCTGTCCAGACGCAGGAAGGCGTGTAGCGATGCCCTTTGACACACTCACCCTATGACCACGATGTTTAGCACACCCACATGTTTTTTTCTTCCCACCCTGTAGGAAGTTTTTTTTTTCTATGTCCATATGTATATATATGTTTTTATTTTGTGTTCTGTGCCCTGTTCCTACGAGAGAGAGACCGAGTTTCTTTTACCACCAGTATTGTCGCATCGGGACGAAGCGCGGTAGGTGGCCGAGCATATGTAGACAGCCTGTACTGTCTCCACAGACAGCCCATGCTGTCTGCCAGCTTAGTTCATATTTCGCGCCACTCAAGTGATGCCCTCTGTAGCTAGGCCTCTCGGTGGGCAAGGCAGCCTGCCTGCCCTTGCCTCGCACTCACTCACACAGCGGCATAGCAGGAAGACACAAGGTCTACACCTAGCTCTCTCTCTCGTGGGATGACCCTGCCCGGGCCATGGGCACAACACACAAGCCTGTGTACCCACCACAACTTAACAATAAAGAATCCTCCGAAGACGTGTATCAGGATGGGTATGGGGTGACTACCACCCACAGGATGGGTATAGAGTGACTACCACCCACAGGATGGGTATGGGGTGACTACCACCCACAGGATGGGTACTGGGTGACTACCACCCACAGGATGGGCATAGGGTGACTACCACCCACAGGATGGGTATGGGGTGACTACCACCCACAGGATGGGTATGATGGGGCGACTACCACCCACAGGATGGGTACTGGGTGACTACCACCCACAGGATGGGTATAGGGTGACTACCACCCACAGGATGGGTATGGGGTGACTACCACCCACAGGATGGGTAGGATGGGGTGACTACCACCCACAGGATGGGTATGGGGTGACTACCACCCAAAGGATGGGTATGATGGGGTGACTACCACCCACAGGATGGGTATGATGGGGCGACTACCACCCACAGGATGGGTACTGGGTGACACCACCCACAGGATGGGTATAGGGTGACTACCACCCACAGGATGGGTAGGATGGGGTAACTACCACCCACAGGATGGGTACTGGGTGACTACCACACACAGCATGGGTATGGGGTGACTACCACCCAAAGGATGGGTATGATGGGGTGACTACTGCCCACAGGATTGGTATGATGGGGTGACTACTGCCCACAGGATTGGTATGATGGGGTGACTACCGCCCACAGGATGGTTATGATGGGGTGACTACCACCCACAGGATGGGTATGATGGGATTACTACCACCCAAATGATGGGTATGATAGGGTGACTACCACCCACAGGATGGGTATGGTGGGGTGACTACGACCCACAGGATGGGTATGGTGGGGTGACTACCACCCACAGGATAGGTATGATGATGTGACTACCACCCACAGGATGGGTATGATGAGGTGACTACCACCCACAGGATGGGTATGATGGGGTGACTACCACCCACAGGATGGGTATGATGGGGTGACTACCACCCACAGGATGGGTATGATGAGGTGACTACCACCCACAGGATGGGTATGATGGGGTGACTACCACCCACAGGATGGGTATGATGGGGTGACTACCACCCACAGGATGGGTATGATGGGGTGCATAATTAACAAACTGTACAGTGGAACCTGCATAAAAGTGAATTTATAATTTCAAGTGAAGGCCACATGCAGGGCCATCATGCAGGGCCATCATGCAGGGCCATCATGCAGGGCCCTCAGGCCACAATTTCCTAGAAGAGCCACAGTGCTCTGTTACGTTCCCTACGTGTTCCTTCAGTGCTCTGTTACGTTCCCAATGTGTTCCTGCAGTGCTCAGTTACGTTCACTGTGCTCCTGCAGTGCTCTGTTACGTTCCTGTGTTCCTGCAGTGCTCTGTTACGTTCCCAATGTGTTCCTGCAGTGCTCTGTTACGTTCTGTGTGTTTCTGCAGTGCTGTTACGTTCCCTGTGTGTTCCTTCAGTGCTCTGTTACGTTCCCTATGTGTTCCTGCAGTGCTCTGTTACGTTCCCTGTGTGTTACTGCAGTGCATTGTTACGTTCCCTGAGGGTTCCTGTAGTGCTGTTACGTTCACTGTGTGCTCCTACAGTGCTCTGTTACGTTCCCTGTGTTCCTGCAGTGCTCTGTTACGTTCCCTGTGTTCCTGCAGTGCTCTGTTACGTTCCCTATGTGTTCCTGCAGTGCTGTTACGTTCCCTGTGTGTTCATTCAGTGCTCTGTTACGTTCCCTATGTGTTCCTGCAGTGCTCTGTTACGTTCCCTGTGTGTTCCTGCAGTGCTCTTTTACGTTCCCTGTGTTCCCGCAGTGCTCTGTTACGTTCCCTGTGCGTTCATGCAGTGCTCTGTTACGTTCTATGGGTGTTCCTGCAGTGCTCTGTTACGTTCCCTGTGTTCCTGCAGTGCTCTGTTACGTTCCCTATGTGTTCCGTCAGAGCTCTGTTACATTCCCTATGTCTTCCTTCAGTGCTCTGTTACGTTCCCTATGTGTTCCGTCAGAGCTCTGTTACGTTCCCTGTGTGTTCCTGCAGTGCTCTGTTACGTTCCCTGTGTGTTCCTGCAGTGCTCTGTTACGTTCCCTGTGTGTTCCTCCTGTGCTCTTACGTTCCCTATGTGTTCCTGCAGTGCTCTGTTACGTTCCCTATGTGCTCCTGCAGTGCACCGTTACGTTCCCTGTGTGTTACTGCAGTGCTCTGTTACGTTCCCTGTGTTCCCGCAGTGCTCTGTTACGTTCCCTGTGCGTTCCTGCAGTGCTCTGTTACGTTCTATGGGTGTTCCTGCAGTGCTATGTTACGTTCCTATGTGTTCCTGCAGTGCTCTGTTACGTTCCCTGTGTTCCCGCAGTGCTCTGTTACGTTCCCTATGCGTTCCTGCAGTTCTCTGTTACGTTCTATGGGTGTTCCTGCAGTGCTCTGTTACGTTCCCTATGTGTTCCGTCAGAGCTCTGTTACGTTCCCTATGTCTTCCTTCAGTGTTCTGTTACGTTCCCTGTGTGTTCCTGCAGTGCTCTGTTACGTTCCCTGTGTGTTCCTGCAGTGCTCTGTTACGTTCCCTGTGTGTTCCTGCTGTGCTCTGTTACGTTCCCTATGTGTTCCTGCAGTGCTCTGTTACGTTCCCTATGTGCTCCTGCAGTGCACCATTACGTTCCCTATGTGTTACTGCAGTGCTCTGTTACGTTCCCTGTGTGTTCTTGTAGTGCTGTGTTACGTTCCCAATGTGTTCCTGCAGTGCTCTGTTACGTTCACTATGCGTTCCTGCAGTGCTCTGTTACGTTCCCAATGTGTTCCTGCAGTGCTCTGTTACGTTCCCTATGTGTTCCTGCAGTGCTCTGTTACGTTCCCAATGTGTTCCTGCAGTGCTCTGTTACGTTCCGTATGTGTTCCTGCAGTTCTCTGTTATGTTCCGTCTGGGTCCCTGCAATGCCCTGCTACGTTCAGTATGTGTTCCTGCAGTGCCCTGTTACGTTCCCTATGTGTTCCTGCAGTGCTCTGTTAAGTTCCCTATGTGTTCCTGAACTGCTCTGTTACGTTCCTGTGTGTCCCTGCAGTGCCCTGTTGTCATGTAGGGGGGTAATGATTAGGGGAATATGGGGGTAAGCGGAGGGAGTCAGTAGGTAGGGGACAGGCGAGGTGGTAGGTAATGTGAGGTCACTGGTGAATACAACTTCACCTCTCATTACTCTACCCACCACTCCACACTACTCACCCTCTTACTACTTTAACTAAACATAAATAAATGGAGAAAATAACGGGGACAGTGAATATTACTATTCGACTCAAACACAGTTTATTATTAAGTCCTTGTACAATAATATATTTGGGAACAGGAGAACATTATTGTGGTTTAGATAAATGGGATGGTATGTATAAGCAGTGAGAAAAGGGAACACCCAAACAACTTGACGAGAATGAATATAACTTACAATATGTCAAAGGGAATTCTACAGGAATAAGCCCACTCCCAAGACCTACACAGCCGAGTACTGCGCCAAGCCAGTACTCTGCCCAATGCCTCCAACAGTCTCCTCCAAGATTCAAAAAGCCTTCTACCCC
>NC_069489.1:16916334-16936906 GCF_026875155.1 Cherax quadricarinatus | reverse complement strand
ATGGGTTTGGGGGGTGACTCCAAAAAGGATGGGTTTTGTGGGGTGATCCACCCCCAGGATGGGTATGTGGGGTGCTACCCCCCCAGGAGGGTATGATGGTGTGTTTCCACCCACAGGATGGGATTGGTGTTTCCCCCAAGGGTGGGTAGTGGGGATTTCCACCCAGGATGGGGTATGTGGGGTGACTACCCCCACAAGGATGGGTAGTGGGGTGCCACCCACGGATGGGTATGTGGGTGACTACCACCCACAGGATGGGATGATGGGGTGACTACCCCCCACGGATGGGATGGTGGGGTGACTACCCCCACAGGGGTGGGTTATGGGGTGACTACCCCCCAGGATGGGTTTATGGGGGAATACCCCCACAGGAGGGTTTTTGGGGTGATAACCCCCCAAAGGATGGGGATGTGGGGGTTTATACCACCCAAAGGATGGGTGTGGGGTGAACCACCCAGGATGGGGAGGTGGGGTGATACACCCAAGGATGGGTATGTGGGGGGACTACCACCCCCGGAGGGTTTGGGGTGATACCACCCCAAGAGGGTATGATGGGGTGCTAACACCCAAGGATGGGTATGATGGGGGACTACCACCCACAGGATGGAATGGGGTGCACCACCCACAGGAGGGTTTATGGTGGGGTGTACCACCCAGATGGGGGGGTTTTGGGGTGGGGTGATACCCCCCACAGGTGGGTTTGGGGTTTGGGGTGACTACCACCAAGGATGGGTTGTGGTGACCCACCAAGGGTGGGTATGGGGGGGTGATACCCCCGGAAAGGTATGGGGGGTGATACCACCCCCGGATGGGTATGGTGGGGTACTACCCCCCAAGGTGGGTATGGTGGGGTGCTACCCCCAAGGATGGGTTGGGTGGGGTATACCAAAGGAGGGTATGTGGGTTTATACCCCCAAGGATGGGTATGGTGGGGTGACTACCCCCCAAAGGATGGGTATGGTGGGGTGCTACCCCACAGGATGGGTTTGTGGGGGAGGGGGCTCCGCCCACAGGGTGGGTATGGTGGGGTGACTACCACCCACAGGATGGGTATGGGATTTGACTACCACCCATCAGGATGGGTATGGGGTGACTACCACCACAGGATGGTATGGGGTGACTACCACCATCAGGATGGGTATGGGTGACTTACCACCATCAGGATGGGTATGGGGGTGACTACCACCATCAGGATGGGTATGGCGTTGATTACCACCCACAGGATAGGTATGATGGGGTGACTACCACCCACAGGATGGGTATGATGGGGTGACTACCAACCACAGGTGTAGACAGCCTGTACTGTCTGCACAGACAGCCCATGCTGTCTGCCAGCTTAGTTCATATTTCGCGCCATTCAAGTGTTGCCCTCTGTAGCTAGGCCTCTCAGTGGGCATGGCAGCCTGCCTGCCCTTGCCTCGCTCTCACTCTGGTGACACCCTTCAAGCAGTCAAGACAGTAGGCCTAGTAGCTCTCTCTCGTGGGATGGCCCTGCCCGGGCCATGGGCACAACACACAAGCCTGTGTACCCACCACGACTTAACAATAAAGTAAGAAGCCTCTGAAGACGTATCATTTACTCCACGCTACCAGAACGCCAAAACAAATGGGTTATAAATGATGGGAAGCGGTGGTCGCAGCAGTTGTTTGCCCAGAGAGAGGAAGGAAGGAATGAAGTCATCTTCACTTCGTCATCCCATGCAAGAAGCATCCGTCTCTCAGCGTGTTATCCTGATGTCGTGTCTGCACATTTGAGCATCCAGACTCAGGTATAAGCAGGATCCAGCCGAAATTTACCGAATTTCTTCGAGAATTGTAAGTGGTGTTCCAGTGACCCCATGCTACAGCGTCCCACGCTGTTTCTCAAGTCACGTTGTTTAGCGTCACTTGTATGTTCTGCTGTTGTTCAGCTCAGTACAGCTGTTTCAGCAAGCCAGAGGTGAGTTTTGTGGAGATATCTGCATCCAGTGTGTTTCCCTGTGTTTGTGGGTGGGAGGAGGAGGAATGGCCAGATGCTCCCACGCCATACTCACCCACGCTCCTCGCCACCACACTACCATACACTCACCACTACTCACTCCCTCTGCTGTGTTTTCTGCTGTTTTCCGTGTGAATTCATTGCCAGAACTGTGTATCCGAGTGCCGAGGCCACTCGAAGCTAAGTGGATCAGCATGTCACGTGGATCACGACGCCATGTGGGTGTGGGCGATGTCACGTGGATCTACCATGCCACGTGAGTTACCGAGCCAGATGTCCCAGGCCACATGCTGTGGTCTGCTGCCGCATCACATTGACGTCACAGACGATGCTCCCCGACTTCATGACGTCACGATGT
Organism: Cherax quadricarinatus; assembly: GCF_026875155.1. Lineage (NCBI taxonomy): Eukaryota > Metazoa > Arthropoda > Malacostraca > Decapoda > Parastacidae > Cherax > Cherax quadricarinatus. The sequence continues at coordinate 16,934,570 of NC_069489.1, read as the reverse complement.
CTGCCTGACGTCACCTCGAGATGTCTGCTGACATCACAGTGCTACTGGCGTCACCTCGCGACATCACTATGATGTCACATCGAGTGTTCTAGTAATTATTTCCGTATTGTCGAGAAGATTGAGAGAAGATATATGTCGTGTTAATTAATTCCTCTCCAGTCAGTGTACCGCATGTACTGTGGATGTGTTTTAAAGTTTGTGTGGTCCAGTGAGGTCTGAGCAGACCTGAGTAGCACAACTGTGCTAAGTCACCGATGTGACCAGTGCGTTTGACAGTTATCAGACAGCCCTGAGCGTACGAGCCCCCTTGTACAGAAGCTCTTGTGCTCGTCGCTCGTGATGTTCTGCAGAATCGTACTGCTACGATTCCATCGAGATTTGTTTCACTTCACCTCCAGACCTTCAGAGTGCAGTTATATGTAGAGAAACAAGTATGGGGATGCTTAGACTAACCTTGCTATAACTCCAACTGCCAAGAGAATGACACTTGTCAAGCCGCAGTTAGCCCGTCGGAGGTGCTGTGTCAGCCTCGTGTCACAAGCTTCAGTGAGCAGCCTGCACAAAGATGATGTCACTGACTACTAGCTCTCTCACTGCAGTCTGGTGTATGATGTTACGACTCCCAGGTGTTTCGCCCAGTCGTCTCTGCCATGACTCGCGCCACAACTCGCTTCACGCTGCCGCAGTGACAGCCCAGCGACAGTACCAGTCGAGAAGTGTCCTCCGAGTCGCTTGCCAAAAGTCCTGCCCAGTGCGAGTTTTGTCGACGCCTCACTCGAGGGCACCAGCATGTCATGCCCCAGGTTGAGTGAAAACCTGCAGTGACTCCTACGATGAGTACTTCACCGTTCCAGAGGAGACCATACCCTGTTACGTCCACAGCTCAGCCGCAGCGATGTCTCCTGTGTTGCAGTATCTGTCCAGACGCAGGAAGGCGTGTAGCGATGCCCTTTGACACACTCACCCTATGACCACGATGTTTAGCACACCCACATGTTTTTTTCTTCCCACCCTGTAGGAAGTTTTTTTTTTCCTATGTCCATATGTATATATATGTTTTTATTTTGTGTTCTGTGCCCTGTTTCCTACGAGAGAGAGACCGAGTTTCTTTTACCACCAGTATTGTCGCATCGGGACGAAGCGCGGTAGGTGGCCGAGCATATGTAGACGCCTGTACTGTCTCCACAGACAGCCCATGCTGTCTGCCAGCTTAGTTCTATTTCGCGCCATCAAGTGATGCCCTCTGTAGTAGGGCCCCTCCGGTGGGCAAGGCAGCCTCCCTGCCCTTGCCTCGCACTCACTCACAACAGCGGCCATAGCAGGAAGACACAAGGTCTACACCTAGCTCTCTCTCTCGTGGGATGACCCTCCCCGGGCCATGGGCACAACACACAAGCCTGTGTACCCACCACAACTTAACAATAAAGAATCCCGAAGACGTGTATCAGGATGGGTATGGGGTGATACCAACCACAAGGAGGGGGTATAGAGTGACTACCACCACAGGATGGGTATGGGGTGACTACCCCCCACAGGATGGGTACTGGGTGACTACCACCCACAGGATGGGCATAGGGTGACTACCACCACAGGATGGGTATGGGGTGACTACCACCAACAGGATGGGTATGATGGGGCGACTACCACCCACAGGATGGGTACTGGGTGACTACCACCCACAGGATGGGTAGGGGGTTTGACTACCACCCACAGGATGGGTATGGGGTGACTACACCCACAGGATGGGTAGGATGGGGTGACTCCCACCCACAGGATGGGTATGGGGTGACTACCACCCAAAGGATGGGTATGATGGGGTGATACCACCCACAGGATGGGTATGATGGGGCGACTACCACCCACAGGATGGGTACGGGGGTGACACCACCACAGGATGGGTTATAGGGTGACTCCCAAACCCACAGGATGGGTAGGATGGGGTAACTACCACCACAGGATGGGTACTGGGTGACATACCACAACAGCATGGGTATGGGGGGGACTACACCCAAAGGATGGGTATGATGGGGTGACTACTGCCCAAGGATTGGTATGATGGGGGAACTACTGCCCACAGGATTGGTATGATGGGGTGACTACCGCCCACAGGATGGTTATGATGGGGTGACTACCCCCACAGGATGGGTTTATTTGGATGGGATTACTACCACCCAAATGATGGGTATGATAGGGTGACAAACCACCCACGGGAAATGGGTATGGTGGGGTGACTACGACCCACAGGATGGGTATGGTGGGGTGACTACCCCCCACAGGATAGGTTTGATATGTGACTACCACCCACAGGATGGGTAGATGAGGTGAACTACCACCCACAGGATGGGTATGATGGGTGACTACCACCCACAGGATGGGTATGATGGGGTGACTACCCCCCACAGGATGGGTATGATAAGGTGACTACCCCCCAAGGATGGGTATGTTGGGGTGACTACCACCCACGGGAATGGGTATGATGGGGGGGGACTACCACCCACAGGAGGGGTATGATGGGGTGCATAATTAACAAAACTGTACAGTGGAACCTGCATAAAAGTGAATTTATATTTCAAGTGAAGGCCACATGCAGGGCCATCATGCAGGGCCATCATGCAGGGCCATCATGCAGGGCCCTCAGGCCACAATTTCCTAGAAGAGCCACAGTGCTCTGTTACGTTCCCTACGTGTTCTTCAGTGCTCTGTTACGTTCCCAATGTGTTCCTGCAGTGCTCAGTTACGTTCCACTGTGCTCCTGCAGTGCTCTGTTACGTTCCTGTGTTCCTGCAGTGCTCTGTTACGTTCCCAATTGTGTTCCCTGCAGTGCTCTGTTACGTTTTTGTGTGTTTCTGCAGTGCTGTTACGTTCCTGTGTGTTCCTTCAGTGCTCTGTTACGTTCCCTATGTTTTCCCTGCATTTGCTCTGTTACGTTCCCTGTGTGTTAAACTGCAGTGCATTGTTACGTTCCCTGAGGGTTCCTGTAGTGCTGTTTACGTTCACTGTGTGCTCCTACAGTGCTCTGTACGTTCCCTGTTTTTCCTGCAGTGCTCTGTTACGTTCCCTGTGTTCCTGCAGTGCTCTGTTACGTTCCCTATGTGTTCCTGCAGTGCTGTTACGTTCCCTGTGTGTTCATTCAGTGCTCTGTTCGTTCCTATGTGTTCCTGCAGTGCTCTGTTACTTTCCCCTGTGTGTTCCTGCAGTGCTCTTTTACTTTCCCCTGTGTTCCCGCAGTGCTCTGTTACGTTCCCTGTGCGTTCATGCAGTGCTCTGTTACGTTTATGGGTGTTCCTGCAGTGCTCTGTTACGTTTCCCTGTGTTCCTGCAGTGCTCTTTTTACTTTCCCCTATGTTTTTCCGTCAGAGCTCTTTTACATTCCCTATGTCTTCCTTCAGTGCTCTGTTACGTTCCCTATGTGTTCCGTCAGAGCTCTGTTTACGTTCCCTGTGTGTTCCTGCAGTGCTCTGTTACTTCCCTGTGTGTTCCTGCAGTGCTCTGTTACGTTCCCTGTGTGTTCCCCCTGTGCTCTTACGTTCCCTAATGTTTTCCTGCAGTGCTCTGTTCGTTCCCTATGTGCTCCTGCAGGCACCGTTACGTTCCTGTGTGTTTACTGCAGTGCTCTGTTACGTTCCTGGTTCCCGCAGTGCTCTGTTACGTTCCCTGTGCGTTCCTGCAGTGCTCTGTTAGTTCTATGGGTGTTCCTGCAGTGCTATGTTACGTTCCTATGTGTTCCTGCAGTGCCTTGTTACGTTCCTGTGTTCCCGCAGTGCTCTTTTTACGTTCCCTATGCGTTTCCTGCAGTTCTCTGTTACGTTCTATGGGTGTTCCTGCAGTGCTCTGTTACGTTCCCTATGTGTTCCGTCAGAGCTCTGTTACGTTCCCTATGTTTCCTTCAGTGTTCTGTTACGTTCCTGTGTGTTCCTGCAGTGGCTCTGTTACGTTCCCTGTGTTTTCCCTGCAGTGCTCTGTTACTTTCCCCTGTGTGTTCCTGCTGTGCTCTGTTACGTTCCCTATGTGTTCCTGCAGTGCTCTGTTACGTTCCCTATGTGCTCCTGAGTGCACCATTACGTTCCCTATGTTTTAAACTGCAGTGCTCTGTTACGTTCCCTGTGTGTTCTTGTAGTGCTGTGTTACGTTCCCAATGTTTTTCCTGCAGTGCTCTGTTACGTTCACTATGCGTTCCTGCAGTGCTCTGTTACGTTCCCAATGTGTTCCTGCAGTGCTCTGTTACGTTCCCTATGTTTTTCCTGCATGCTCTGTTACGCCCCCAAAATTTTGTTCCTGCAGTGCTCTGTTACGTTCCGTATGTTTTTCCTGCAGTTCTCTGTTATGTTCCTTTCTGGGTCCCTGCAATGCCCTGCTACGTTCAGTATGTTTTTCCTTTGCAGTGCCTGTTACGTTCCCATATGTGTTCCTGCAGTGCTCTGTTAAGTTCCCTATGTGTTCCTGAACTGCTTTGTTACGTTCCTGTGTGTCCCTGCAGTGCCCTGTTGTCATGTAGGGGGGTAATGATTAGGGGAATATGGGGGTAAGCGGAGGGAGTCATTTAGGTAGGGGACAGGCGAGGTGGTAGGTAATGTGAGGTCACTGGTGAATACAACTTCACCTCTCATTACTCTACCCACCACTCCACACTACTTCACCATTACTACTTTAACTAAACTAAATAAATGGAGAAAATAAGGGGGGCAGTGAAAAATTACTATTCGACTCAAACACAGTTTATTATAAGTCCCTTTTACAATAATATATTTGGGAACAGGAGAACATTATTGCGGTTTAGATAAATGGGATGGTATGTATAAGCAGTGAGACAGGGAACACAATCAACTTGACGAGAATGAATATAACTTACAATATAGTACAGAGGACAGTTCACTACAGGAACTAAGCCACAGGTCCCAAGACCTACACAGCACGAGTACTGCGCCAAGCCAGTACTCTGCCCAATGCCTCCAACAGTCTCCTCCAGAGACTTCAGCAGCCTTCTCCCGAGCCCTGCTCCCCAGCAGCAGCTCCGCTCGAAGTCTCTGCTCAGGAGCTCTGCACCCCAGCAGCAGCTCCGCTCGAATCTCTGCTCAGGAGCTCTTCACCCCAGCAGCAGCTCCGCTGGAATCTCTGCTCAGGAGCTCTGCACCCCAGCAGCAGCTCCGCTCGAATCTAGTCTGCTCAACGAACGAACGAAATTTCAGGTTAGATCCCAAATGGGATGAGCGGGGAAGACGGGACAGACGAAGAACAGTGCTGGAGAGGAGCGTTCTTAGTCGTAGAAATAGAGCCAGGGCTTAGCTAACCCAGCAGCGAGGCGATCGTGGGACAGATATTGAGAAGATAAATTCAGGCTCTTCTGTTGGGACTCCGGTGGGGTGAGGGGGGAAGAGACATGCGACGTTTAGAGCTAGGAGGAGTGTAGAACTGAGCCATGTCTTAACCCAAAGGGTAAGGCAAACGTGGATCAGAAGAAATGGTCCCTGTCATAGAAGGTCCCTCTCGGAGAACCCAAGGTTATTTGTAAATAGGGTTGGGGAGCAGGATCATGCAAGGGTAGAAAAGGTTGTGTTGGTTTGTGGGTCTGCGAATGTCTTCGTCAAGGAGAGAGGTCCGTAGTCATGTCGTGTCACGAGTTTGTCAATCTGTCTGTCACTGAGCGTCTTCCAGTACAGATTCAGCGCAGGGTGTCAAATGGGCATGTAGAGACTCGCATTGGCGAAGCCCTCCCATCTGACATCAAGCACCCAGCGCAGGCCTTGTTCTGGACACGCCTGCAGTTTAAGTAAGTTTGTTTTTGCTGCAAGAGGAGGGCTAGAGGAGAGTAAGTTATGAGGACGTATAAGGGATTTGTAGAGGTGTAGTTTGGTGCGTTGAGAGGCATGTTTCAGCTTGTAGAGGCCCGAAAGGGGCCCTTACTAGCTATTGCATGCCTTGAGTGAATGTGTCGTGTAAGCTTTAGAAGGTAGTCAAGATTAACGCAAGGACAGTGACAGATTGTGTCATGGGGATGTAAGTGCGGGTGTCAGCTGTTCTGAGCTCGACAGGTAATGGAGGATCACGTTTTCTGTATTTTAAAATATGTAATGCTGGATTTAGCTGCATTGGTTTTGACCCTCCATTTTTTTTCCCCAGATGGCTATCATGTCGACCTCATTTTGTGTTTTGTGTGTGAGTGTATCTATATTGGCAGGGGTGATAAGTTGTGAAATGTCTTTCTGCATAGGCTAGTGTGATGGAGTTTTGGTATACAGGTGTTGGAATGTCTTTTAGTGTATAAAATGTAGAGGGTAGGGGAGAGGACAGTTTCCCTGGGGTACCCCAAAGCATTTAGTGTGAAGTAGTCAGAGTAACACCCTTGGGAATTTGATTCTCATGGTACGGCCGTCTAGGAAGTTGCAGAGGAGTTTACGAGTAGTGAAAAGGCAGCTTAAAGTTAGTGCAGAGTTTGTACTTGAGCCTTGGTCCAGACAGTGTCAAAGCTTTTTCAACGTCTTTTGAAAACCAGGCTGTCCTGTTTCTTTGTTCTGTGTTTATGTGGATGTAGTTGAGAATGATGTTAATGGCATCTTGTGTGGATCTGTGTGTTTTGAACCCAAAAACTGGACCATCAGAAAGTAGAGAGTTGTGTTCCGGGAAATTCTGCGAAGGCGATGGTTGATGAGTTTTTCAAAGAGTTTACCTAAAGTTTCGAGGAGGCTGATAGGGCGATAATTTCTAGGATCGGGAGTGGTCTTTTTTGGGTTTAGGAAGGAGGATAGCAGCAGCAGCTTTGAAGAGGGAAGGGAAGTATCCAGAGGCAAGGGAGGCATTGAGGAGGTTTGTGTAGGCAGTAATGATAGAGTCAGGAAGGTGTTTTAGGATAATATGGTTTGGGCCCAGAGGCGCCAGGAGCCTTGGGAGGAAGGTGTCTGAGGAGAGTTTTAATGTCTGTGTTGGTGAAAGGAGTGTCGAGTTCTTGGGGAGGTAAGAGTCTAGATGAATGTGGCTATCTGGTTTGTTGTATCTTGTGTGTGTGCAGTGTTCAATGTTCTATGTTTCTGAATGTGTTTGAATAACTTTAAAGGGTGAGTTCGGTGAGGGTGGAAGATGTTCTCCCAGATGTGTTTGAAGATGTTGGTAGCACCTGTGGGTCTGAGATGTTGTGTTGTTGTGGGTGATGTGTTTGAATTTGTTGGTGGGGTTTAGTGCCTTTATTTTTTGATAAAGTTCCAGAAGGCTTTAGTGTTTTTTAATACGCTGTTTGTCAGCTTGTTGTATGAGTTGTGACCAGTGATTGTTGTGGTCTTGGTCTAGACTGTGTAGAATGTTGTTTCTAAGGTAAGTGAGATCTAATCGAACTTGATTAAATCTGTGTGTGTTGTTGAGGAAGCGGTTGTGGTAGCAGATAATTAGTCTTCTTGTTCTGAAGTGACGGTTTTTGAAGGAATAACGGTGGTGTGAGTTTTCTTTGGTTTTTGCGATGTTGGCTGCTTGTGTAATGGTGTCCTGGATGAGATCAAGTTGAGTATCGATGTCAGAGATAGGTTTGTTGTTGTGTCATAGGTGAGGTTAATATTGTCATGTGTTGTTTGAAAGCATCCCAGTCAGCGTTCTTGTAGGAGAAGGAAGGTGTGGTTGGAATGAGGATGGGGTTGGAGGAGATGTGCAAGTGACTGGGATGTGATCAGAGCCTGTAATAGGGCCAGGTGAGATGTGTTTTGAAATAGAGAAACTGGCTCGGTTTGCCGAATGATGTGGTTTCCCTTTGGGCCCCGCGTGATTGAAGAAGGTATTGAAGTCTGGGCCGGGAGATAAAATTAGGTGTTTATGGTTAGTGAAGTTGAGTAATGGTGACCAAGTTGGTTGTTACTGGTGTGGGATGAAAGGCGGTGTGTTTGGCATTCATTCAGCTGTAGGTATGTTGGTGTGTTGGTTTTAGTTGAAGACTAAGGAAAGGTCATGTATGTTGAGATAGTGTTTGGGCGAGCATAGGTGGTGAAAAAGATAAAGGGGCCAAGGGGGGTGTGTATTTGACTGCAAGACAGTGTTGGTGAATAAAAGGGATTGGGAGAGATTCGTGTTTTTGTTGGATTTGACAAGGATGGCAACCCAAACGTGGGGATCATAGGGGGGCTGTAGTTTCAGTTTTAACCATAATGGCGGATACGTTGAGGGGCTTTGAGGGGAGGTATGTTTAGTAAAACAATATCTGGTCTCTCTGCTTCAAGGAGCTCGGCCAGTAGGTGTCTAATAGTAAAGTAAGAACGTACGTTTTAAAATGAATCACCTTAAACATGATTTAATGGTTTCGTCATAGCAAAGTTAATGTCGGAGAGTTTGGATTAAAAACCCCTGATAGTGGTTGCCATCAGTGGATGTGTGTTTGTAGGTGTTTTCGGGGCCCGTTTCCTGGAGGGGGAGGAAGAGATGGATCTGTTTTTATGTTCTTTTGTATGTCTGTCAGAAGTTGGGGCAGGTTTGGATTTGAGTGGATTTTGTCTGGAGGAGGTGGGTTGGACCTGGATGAAGTTCTGGTTGTGGTGGAGGAAGTGGGCGAAGGTGAAGATGCAGAGAAGTGGAAGCTTTGGTAGGGGATGAGGAAGTGGGTAAGGAGGTGGGGGAGGGGTGGTCGTAAACAGCAGCAGTAGGGGGGTTGGTGGGAGGGGGTGGAAATAGTGAAGAGGGGTAGGGGGGAGGAGAGCTGGTGGGGGTAGGAAGTGGGGGGGTGGGGAGAGAGGGAGGAGGTTGAGGTTGTAGGAGGCTTAGAAGAGAAGCAGGAAGGAGGGATAATTAAAGAGGGAAGATTGTTAGCAGACAAGATTAGGTTAAGGACATGTGAGTAGTCTGATTGGTAGCTTGAGAGATTACCATCGCAGAAATGGGCAGCAGTGGCGAGTTGGCAGTTAGTTTTGTAGTCTAGTGTGGGGTGTAGGTGTAGAAGGAGAGGTGATTGTAGTCTGTGTTGGTGTTTGAAGTGTGTTTGGTAGGAGGGGTAGACCCGTGCGTGGGGTAACCCAGGCATTGGGGGTAGGGGTGGAAAAGGGATTGTAGGAGGGGGAGGTGCAGGGAAGGGGTTGGGGAGGGAGGTTGGCTTTCTTGAGGGTGGAGAGAATGTCTTTTCTAGTAGGGGGGAATTTGCAACTGCAGTGTGTGACCCACTGCAGTTAAAAACATTTTAGGGGGAGGTTGCAAGTGTTCCAGAAATGGCCAGTTGCTGAACATTTTGGAGCAAAGGTTTTTTGTGGAAGTGCATGAGATTTTGTCGTGGCCTAATTTGTAGCATTTTAAGACATTGTGTGATGGGGTGGGAAAATTTGGAGTGAAGAGAGAGTTTGGAGGAATGTGGATGGTCTTGGCAAGGATTCCCTTGATTGAAGGTGTAGAGGCGTCAGAAAGGGGTTGAACAGCGTATTTTGAGGATGGTAGAGTTTTCAGGTCTATAAATATCATCAACAGAGACTTTGTTCTTAGTACTAATGTCTTTGATTAAGTCTTCTTTGTCTGTGTCATAGGCACTCAGGAGAGAATAGTCTACGTGTTTTGCGATCACTGTGCATTTGGCGCGGTGCTCAGGAGTCCAAATAATAGTGAAGCCAGCATTGAGAAGTTTTTGTCTGGTCTCGGTTGAGGTGTACGTTTCGTAAGAATGTCTGTCAAGAAGTAGTTTGAATCCAGAGTTGGTTTTAAAGACTTTATACTGAGGAGCGCCAGTGATCTGGTACAGTAAATTTTCCCGGACGATAGTGGCATGATCAGATTTAGAGTATTTGAGGTTAAGCGAGAAAGAATTGGGCTTGGAAGAGGTGGGGGCAGGGTAGGCCTTAGAAGCAGGAGTAGACAGAGTAGAGGCAGGTGTTGGCAGTAGAGGAGTGGTAAGGGGAAAGGAGGTGGAAGGCAAATTTCAGGCATCGTAAATTAGATGTGGGGGCCATCCTGTGAAAAAATTGGCTTTGGCAAGTACGTGTGAAGTAGACACACGTACTTGCCCGGTTATAACTTGTAAGTTTTTTTGGGGGAGTCCGTCTCTGGAGGCACGGAAAACTGAGGAGGTGAGCTGTAGCTTGATGGAGCACTGTTGCCCTGACTGGCTGTAAGGCGTGCAGACCAAACGTACAGGCTGAGGCGTGGAGACTTCAGACAGCAACAGGAGTGCAGAGGGAGGCTTCCTGCCCTTGGGTAGGCGCCACCGACGCACCAATCCTGATGGTGGAAGACGAAGGTCCAGTAACCACCACTCGGTGAAGAGAACAACTTGGCTGTGAGCGATGAGGAGAGCCAACACTAGCTGAATGTCGAGCAGACTTCACATACAGGCTGAGGCGTGGAGACTTCAGACAAAGGGAGGAGAGGGCAAAAAATGGCTGTATTGCGTGTAGACTACACGAACAGTCCCGGAGGTGGAGGCTACAGATACAACAGGAGTGCAAGGGAGGCTTTGCTTGGGTAGGCAACCACCGACGCACCCAATCCTGAAGGTGAAGAAAAGGGTTTTTGAAAAACCACCACTTGAGGTTAGTCACCCCCCCCCTAAAACAGGGGGTAATTATAGAGGCGGGGAATCGTTGTCGATGGAGCTGGTGCCCCAATGGTTTTTCTCAGCGGGCCCTTTTGGGTTATTTCGTGGCCCAAGCACCCCCCCCAAAAACCAGTGTACGACTGACGCCTAGGTCTGACCCCGGTAAAGAAAAAAAAAAAGACTCAGACGTGGGGTGGTACGACGTTTGCCAAGGAAAGGGTTTTGTGACTTTATAATTGGTTAAATTAGGTCCCCCCCGGGAGCCTAACAACCCCCAGCTAAAACTACTTAAACCCCCCTTTTTTCCCCCCTTTTTTAAAATATCTGAGAATGGACAATTTGTCCAAAGTTATTGGGACTTTTTTAACCCAAAACCCCCCTTAAATCTATTAAAATTTTAAAAGCAAAAATTTTTTAAAAAATAAAAAAATTATTCAACTTCCCATAAAATTTCCCTAAACCCCTTCTCAACCCCCCCGGCAGCAAAATAAAGTACCCTCGAAAGTTAAACCAGCATAATAGTTCCCTCTCTGGAAAAAAAAGCCTCCTTTAACCCATTTTTTTCCTTAAACCTAAAAATGGGCCCCGGGCCTTCCCTACTTCTACTAAAAAATGCACTACCCAATTTGCTATTTCCCCCCTCGCACGTTACCCTTTGGGGCCCAAACCCTCTCTAGGTTCTATGGGGGGAAAAAAAACTGCCCCCCCACGGGTTCCCTTTTATTTCAAGTAACTGCAACGGGGCCCCACTTCACGCCCACCAAGGTCGAATTTTCGGCACATTTCCCACATGCACACTACAACTTCGGGGAAAATCGAGACAGGGCGGGATCCAGCAAAGGGCCCCTCCATTATCCTTTTGCCACTACTAGGATTCCGGGGCCTCATAAAAAAAGGAACCCTTTAAATCACGGGGCCCGTATTCAAGGTCACCTTATTTCACCCCGGTAACACTAACACTTTGGCAAGTAAAAGTGGGGCGGGGGGACATCCACACTCTTAATTGTTTTTCGGGGGTTGGAGGGCTTTCCCTGAATCCCGGGTTTCGTACAGGTTGCCCAGCAGGCGGGTTTTTCCCTCCATACCCCCTTGTTTTAACGGTGGTCCCAGCGCTGGGTCCATCTCCGCGGCGCCCCCTTTTCCACATCTCTGGGGTTTGGAAAGCGCCTTCATAGAGATTTCCTGTCCGGGAAACACCAGCCAGGATCCCTCACACACCAGGCGGCATCACCGCCATCTCCCCCTTTGACCCCTTAGGCCCAAGAATCGCGATCAAGCACGGCCCCAGCAAAAGCAGAAAGATCACAAGGCCCGGGGGCCCCAGCATGACGCATCCGCCGGCCCCCGCATAGCAGGGCAGCATTTACAGCACAGCAGACAGAAACACAGATAGCAGACAGGGCCCTCACGCAAAGCCACAGCATTGGGAGACAGCTTTACAGCAGCCGGGAAACGAGTGGGGAAGGTATTGGGCAGTTGCTCGGGTGAGGTGAGGTCAAATTCAAAGGGCATCAAAAGCAGGGGGCGGGGCACCCAAACCCTGGCAAAAATGGGGGAACTGGCGGGCCCCCGGGTGATAGTCCCAGGGGGTTGGGTGACTCAGGACACCCACTAAATTTGGGTGACAGACCAGGGCAGAAAAAATCCCTGGGGCACTCAAATTGGGTGCTGGGGGACATCGGGGGGGGGAAATAATCACAGGCATCTTTCAGTGGGTGACAGTTGTGGGCAATCTTCCAAGGCGGGCTGGGTGAATTCCCAATTCCCCTGGGAAATTTTAAATTTTGGCCAGAAAAGGGGTTTCCCCCCAAAAAATCTCACCCAAAAACCAAAAATTTCACCCTTTATAAAAAAAATTTCGTTCCCACGTGTTCCCGCAGTGTCTGTTACGGGCCTTTGGGGGTCCCCGGGAGAGGGTTACGTTTTCCTATGTGTTCCCGCAGTGCTGTTACGTTCCCTATGTTTTCCCGGCAGTGCTCTGTTACGTTCCCCATGGGTTCCTAAACTGCTCTGTTACGTTCCCCATGTGGGCCCCGTAGTGCTTTTCTTACGTTCCCCCGTGTGTTCCTGCGTGCCCTGTTTTCGTTCCTATGTGTTCCTGCGTGCCCCGTTTCGTTCCCTCTGTGTCAATTTCAATTTCCCTGTTACGTTCCGTTTTGTGTTCTGCAGTGCCCCGTTACGTTTTAGTATGTGTTCCTGCAGTGCCTGTTACGTTCCCTTTGTGTTCCCGCAGACCCCGTTACGTTGTATGTGTCCCTGCGGGGCCCCGTTACGTTTCTGTATGGTCCCCGCAGTGCCTTGTTAGTTCCGTATGTGTTTCCCTTTCAGTGCCCGTTTTCGTTCCGTCTGTGTCCATTTCAGGCCCTGTTTCGTTTAGTTGTGTTTCCTTTCGGGGCCCTGTTACGTTGGGATGTGGCCCCCGCAGTGCCCCGTTACGTTCCCTTTGGGTCCCGTAGTGCTCTGTTTCGTTCCGTAACTTTTTACCGGGAGTGCCTGTTACATTCCGTCTGAGTCCCCGCAGTTCCCTTTTTTACGTTTTTTGTGTGTCCCCTGCCAAAGCTCTGTTACGTTCCCTATATTTTTCCCGCAGTGCTTGTTTTTGGGTTTCCCGTGGGTCCCCGCAAAAGCTTTTGTTCCCTTCCCTATATGTTTCTTTAAATGCTCCGTTACGTTCCCTATGTGTTTTTGCAGTGCTTGTTACGTTCCCATGTGTCCCCTTTCAATGCTCTGTTTTGTTCCCCTGTGGGCCCCCTGTGCTCTGTTCGTTCCTGTGTTTCCCGCAGTGGTGTTATGTTCCCTATGTGTCCCTGCAGTGGGCCCCCTTCCCTTCCCTTTTGTGTCCCTGCGGACCCCCTTACGTTCCGTACGTGTCCCTGCAGTGCCCTGTTTTCGTTCCCTTTTTTGTTCCTGCCCGTGCCCTTTTACGTTCCGTATTTGGGCCCCGCATTGTCCTGTTTCCCTTCCTCGTTTTGGTTCCCGCAGTGGGCCGGGTTTCGTTCTTGTGTCCCCCCCAATGCCCCGTTAAAGTTTGTTTTGTGTTCCCGCAGTTTCCCTTTTTACGTTCCCTTTCGTGTCCCTGCAGTGCCCCGTTTTGGGTTTCCCTAAAGTGTCCCCGCAGTGCCCTGTTAGTTCCGTAAATTTTTTCCTGCAGTGTGTTACGTTCCCCCTGTTTTCCCTGCAGTGGGCCCCCTTGTTAAGTTCCGTTGGGCCCTGCAGTGTCCCGTTTCGTTCCTTCCCGTGTCCCTTTCAATTTCCTGTTACTTTCCGTACGTGTCCCTGCAGTGCCCTGTTGCGTTCCGTATGTGTCCCTGCAGTGCCCTGTTACGTTCCATATGTGTTCCTGCAGTGCCCTGTTACGTTCCTTCCTTTTCCCTGCAGTGCCCTGTTAGGTTCCGTACGTGCCCCTGCAGTACCCTGTTACGTTCCGTGTGTGTCCCTGCAGTGCCCTGTTACGTTCCGTACGTGTCCCTGCAGTGCCCTGTTACGTTCCATACGTGTCCCTGCAGTGCTCTGTTACGTTCCGTACGTGTCCCTGCAGTGCTCTGTTACGTTCCGTCTGTGTCCCTCCAGAGCTCTTACGTTCCGTCTGGGACCATTTATACCTATACTCTCCAGCTGAGAATTTATTTAGGCTCGGGTACATAAAAACTATTATCGTAGAGTGTAAATTACCCACCAGGATAACCCAAAAAAAGTCTGACAATGGAAGGGAGGGGGAAACCTTAATATTATAAGATGGGAGAGAGGTGGAATTGAGAGATCTGAGGGAAAAGGCCTTTAATGTAACACATTTAACTATCCAAGGTTTTCTTAATGGCTGTCTTGTCAAGGTACTGACCTTGAATGATAAATCCGCATACGAAGATATTCCCCCAAAATATTTTTCGACTTGTCTTCGATGATTTAGTAATCATAAAATAGGAGAAAATAGAACACATCAGCTTCAGACAATAGAATTTGCACGATGTCAAAGTGACTTAATTACTTTAAGATCTGGTAGACAACTTACCATTTGTCTGGCAAAAGTTTGTTGACTGTGATCGTTCCAGACGTTAGTGTCATTACTGTTGTGAGGCTGACTGGAAGGAGCAGCCTGGAAGAACACCACCACGACGAAGATCATTACCAACAGTAGGAATGTAGTGAAGGGCGTTGCCTTGATGGTTGATGCCTTGAGAACCATGATCTGCCTGCTGTAAGGGAACAATAAGAGAACAAGTCAGTGACAGACCATCAGGTATTAACATGATCTGCCTGCTGGAGGGGGACAATAAGAGAACAAGTCAGTGACAGACCATCAGATATTAACATGATCTGCCTGCTGGAGGGGGACAATAAGAGAACAAGTCAGTGACAGACCATCAGATATTAACATGATCTGCCTGCTGGAGGGGGACAATAGAGAACAAGTCAGTGACAGACCATCAGATATTAACATGATCTGCCTGCTGGAGGGGGACAATAAAGAGAACAAGTCAGTGACAGACCATCAGATATTAACATGATCTGCCTGCAGGAGGGGGACAATAAGAGAACAAGCCAGTGACAGACCATCAGATATTAACATGATCTGCCTGCTGGAGGGGGACAATAAGAGAACAAGCCAGTGACAGACCATCAGATATTAACATGATCTGCCTGCTGGAAGGGGACAATAAGAGAACAAGTCAGTGACAGACCATCAGATATTAACATGATCTGCCTGCTGGAGGGGGACAATAAAGAGAACAAGTCAGTGACAGACCATCAGATATTAACATGATCTGCCTGCTGAGGGGGACAACAAGAGAACAAGTCAGTGACAGACCATCAGATATTAACATGATCTGCCTGCTGGAGGGGGACAATAAGAGAACAAAATCAGTGACAGACCATCAGATATTAACATGATCTGCCTGCTGGAAGGGAACCAATAAGAGAACAAGTCAGTGACAGACCATCAGATATTAACATGATCTGCCTGCTGGAGGGGGACAATAAGAGAACAAGTCAGTGGACAGACCATCAGATATTAACATGATCTGCCTGTTGGAGGAGGACAATAAGAGAACAAGTCAGTGACAGACCATCAGATATTAACATGATCTGCCTGCTGGAGGGGGACAATAAGAGAACAAGTCAGTGACAGACCATCAGATATAACATGATCTGCCTGCTGGAGGGGGACAACAAGAGAAACAAGTCAGTGACAGACCATCAGAAATTAACATGATCTGCCTGCTGGAGGGGGACAATAAGAGAACAAGTCAGTGACAGACCATCAGATATTAACATGATCTGCCTGCTGGAGGAGGACAATAAGAGAACAAGTCAGTGACAGACCATCAGATATTAACATGATCTGCCTGCTGGAGGGGGACAATAAGAGAACAATGTCAGTGACAGACCATCAGATATTAACATGATCTGCCTGCTGGAGGGGGACAATAAGAGAACAAGTCAGTGACAGACCATCAGAAATTAACATGATCTGCCTGCTGGAGGGGGACAATAAGAGAACAAGTCAGTGACAGACCATCAGATATTAACATGATCTGCCTGCTGGAGGGGGACAATAAAGAGAACAAGTCAGTGACAGACCATCAGATATTAACATGATCTGCCTGCTGGAGGGGGACAATAAGAGAACAAGTCAGTGACAGATCATCAGATATTAACAAGATGGGAAGGTAATAGCTGTGTTTGTAAATAAGAAACACTCAGGTCTAGTTCTTCTAGATCTTCGACGAAGTATAAAATACAAAGTTCACGTTGATAAACATGGTGGTAGGGATGACATATATATATATATATATATATATATATAATATATATATATATATATATATATATATATATATTTATATATATATATATATATATATATTATATATATATATTATATATATATATATATATATATTATATATATATATATATATATATATATATAATATATATATATATATATATATATATATATTTATTTATTATTTATTTTATTATCACACTGGCCGATTCCCACCAAGGCAGGGTGGCCCGAAAAAGAAAAACTTTCGCCATCATTCACTCCATCACTGTCTTGCCAGAAGGGTGCTTTACACTACAGTTTTTAAACTGCAACATTAACACCCCTCCTTCAGAGTGCAGGCACTGTACTTCCCATCTCCAGGACTCAAGTCCGGCCTGCCGGTTTCCCCTGAACCCCTTCATAAATGTTACTTTGCTCACACTCCAACAGCACGTCAAGTATTAAAAACCATTTGTCTCCATTCACTCCTATCAAACACGCTCACGCATGCCTGCTGGAAGTCCAAGCCCCTCGCACACAAAACCTCCTTTACCCCCTCCTCCAACCTTTCCTAGGCCGACCCCTACCCCGCCTTCCTTCCACTACAGACTGATACACTCTTGAAGTCATTCTGTTTCGCTCCATTCTCTCTACATGTCCGAACCACCTCAACAACCCTTCCTCAGCCCTCTGGACAACAGTTTTGGTAATCCCGCACCTCCTCCTAACTTCCAAACTACGAATTCTCTGCATTATATTCACACCACACATTGCCCTCAGACATGACATCTCCACTGCCTCCAGCCTTCTCCTCGCTGCAACATTCATCACCCATGCTTCACACCCACTATAAGAGGCGTTGGTAAAACTATACTCTCATACATTCCCCTCTTTGCCTCCAAGAACAAAGTTCTTTGTCTCCACAGACTCCTAAGTGCACCACTCACCCTTTTCCCCTCATCAATTCTATGATTCACCTCATCCTTCATAGACCCATCCACTGACATTTCCACTCCCAAATATCTGAATACATTAGTAGTGGATTTTTCCACTGGGGGCCCCTTCAAAGGATGCCGCCTTTTCACACCTATGTGCTAATGACCTTGACCCTATGATAATGAGCCTTCCGGACACGTGTCACCTTTTCACACCTAGGTGTTACTTCCGGTTTTGACCATGACCTCGCCCTCGAGACTACCTCACCCTTGACCCCCCAACCAATACCCCCGCCCACGACCCCCCCCCCTTCGCGACCCCGCCCGCGCCCTTCGCGACCCCCGCCCGCGCGCCCGCCCACGCGCCCCGCCCGCGCGCCCGCCCGCGCCCTTCGCGACCCCCGCCCGCGCCTTCTGCTGCGCCTTCTGCAGCGTCGTCCGGATCGACCCCGCGCCTCGAATTTTTTTTCTTATGATCTCCTTGGATCAAGGTTTTTGGATTCTCCCCTATGGGGTTTCGAATTTTTTTTGAATTTCATTTTCTTGTGCTCTCCATCTCCTCGGATCAAGTTTTTTTGGTTACCCCTCCTTTCACCCCCAAAAAATTTCTCAATATTACCAAGTTTTTGGATTCCCCCCTATGGGGGTTTCGAAAGTCTCCATCTCCTCAGATCAAATTTTTAAGGTTCCCCCTCCCACTTTCACCCCCCAATCCCAAAAATTTCTCGATAATACAAGTTTTTGGATTCCCCCCCCCTATGGGGGTTTTGAATTTCTTATGATCACCTTGGATCAAATTTTTGGATTACCCCTCCCACTTTCACCCACCCCCCACCTCAAATTTTTCTCGATAATACCATGACTCCATCTCCTCGAATCAAATTTTTTGGATCCCCCTATGGGTTTTCGAAATTCTCCATCTCCTTGGATCAAGATTTTTTTTGGATTACCCCTCCCACTTTCACCCACCCCCACCCCAAATTTTTCTCAATATTACAAGTTTTTGCATTCCCCCCTATGGGGGTTTTCGAAATTCCCATCTCCTTGGGTC